>OY982950.1:13992780-14593727 GCA_963890685.1 Plagodis pulveraria | reverse complement strand
TATTAATATATCAACAATACTGCAGGGGATGGTGTGGAATCGATAACTGAATGTGTTCCACTCATGTTTAATTTTCACATACACAAAATCAGTACTAACTATTATCTAACTAGTGGCGCATTGCCTTTGAACCGCGGTCACCTCCATTGCACACGTACGAATGCTACGCGAAGTCAATATGACATAACAGCTGTTTTGCGTAGGTACCTATTCAAACGGACGCGAAGGTGACGGCAGTGAGGGCGCGGCGTCAGGCATCAGGTTACCGGCCAATTTAGCTGGCCTGCCGAATGCCTTGCTTGATCGCCAATCGATTCTATACGTAACACTGTTCAATTTTCTGATCCTCCACCCCCCCGCAGTATTGTTGATATATTAATATCCCGGGTTTATATAATTATAATTTGAACTGTTTAAAGTTGTTTAAATACTATGTGTATCAATCGCAAAAACCTGAGAAGAGGGACATTAGATTATTAGATGACTACAGGGTAGGTAGATTGTCTAACAAAATAACTGTACTGAGAATCCAGAAACCACAAATTTATTACATGTCTCATACAAAACTGGGTATATAGTAATACATAGGTACCTAATTCTTACCTTTTGCATGCTGGAGATAAAAGAGGTAAGAATTAGGTATGTATTCTAAAAGTAGTAAATCATGACCAACCTGCTGCACTGTAAGGATCTGCTGCTGAAGAGATGGGAGGAGCATATGATGGTTGCTGCTGATGACGCCATGACACCTCAGCTATCTCGTCACCTCCACTTTCTAAATGTTGGTCTTTCGAAGCATTTGTCACTAGAATTGAAAAAAAGTAAAATGAGTTACTTATGTAATACTATGTTCTTTGTAATGGTTGGAACTTTTTATATAATTTAATAAAAATTCGTATTTCTCTTTTAACACAATTTTGACCCCTGCTTTTCTCTACCATTCTTGCCCATTGACACTATATAATAATAATAATAATAAATGTTTATTAACACAAAAGAATTTTTAACTTATTACACTTTTCATTATACATAGTTGACAAGATTTTTACAGATTGTAGGTACAAGTGAGTACTGACATACTTGAAAGGAAAAGATGGGTCTATAATATATATACTTTTAATACTTATGGCTCTTCTCTAGAGGCCCTGTGAGCACTCTGTGCCAATAGAGCACTGAGTGTAAAATAGACCAAGCCTCGCAGCCTGCTAACAAATATATGGTTCAACCTGTCAAAATAATTGGAAAGTTGAAAGTCGAAGATATTTGATAAAGCAGTTCATAATACTCTTCCACAGATTTAAATATGTTGATATGTTTCAGTAGATTATGAGTTATGAGGTTATGCATTTGTTTAGAAGAATAAAATAAAGGGTTATTTCCTATATAGTTGCCAGAACTTTGGTAACAATCTTTTATTTATTGCAACCACATTGAGCAAGCCATAAGTGTACTAATGGTATTGGAACAATTGTGACTACTCTTAGCTCTTTTTTAGAACTGTTGTCATGATATGGACTGAATCCTATGTCTTTACATCCAAATCTGTTTACACAAATAACCAGTTAATGGAATAAGCGATTCCCCTTTTTAAGCATCAAACAATATTTCATTATTATTTTACCAATTATTTATTAAAATTCACAAAAACTAAATTTATTTGAGACCTATTATATTGACTAAAAAATTATTTTAAAGAAATAATTGGGTACATTTTGAATCAATGTGAATTTTAAGTTTGCATCTTCTGCACAAGTGCAGTAATCCTGAAACCATTATAATTGCTCAAAGCTACACACAAATCATCACTTACTTTCAATCAGACATTTTTTTGTTGTTGTTTATTAGCAACAAAGCCATTCCTTGCATAAATAAATGGTTGAGAAAACAGTAAATAAAAACATAGAAGGTGATTTTTTGATTTTGGTGTAAGAAATTGCTTTTTTATACCAAACCTTCTCAAGCAAATTAGATTCAAATATGACCTTACAGTTTCTATCATTTTGAAATCAATGAGATCTTCTTGTATTTCATCAGCACTAGAATCAATGCTTAAAGGGTTTCAAATCAGTTTTTGATCAACTTAAAATTCCGTTTCTAAATATTCTGGGAATTAACAATTGAATTCATCAAACAACAATTGTAGATGACTCTTAAGGTTTCCTTTTATGTTTGCCATAATAGCGTCATACTTTTCGTCCTAAACAGTTACGAACGCAGAATAATTACATTCCTCGATTTTTCCTACTCATAACTGAAGTTTGCAAATCTGAGTAAACATGCAGAGGTTATTTATATTATTGATCCACCTCGATCCCCGCATTTTCCGCTAATTGGTCTGCGCTACCCACATTCTCGCCATTTTTTTATGGACCTAATTTCAAGTCCTGTGGACTGATGGTTGGGAACCACTGCTATATACTATGGTGCAATAACTCTATGGTGATATATATAAATTTGCTACATGCTTGCTCATCTTATGTTTGTAGCCGGCATATTAAGAATCATATTTACAAAATTTGTTAGGTAACACATATGCTTAAATTATGAAAATCTATTATTTTCAAATCAGTAAGTAAGTTATCACCAGTGATGAGTAGGTAGAGCTTTTCTTAGTACTTGCGACATGTTTCAATTTGGAGGATTCACTGGGATTTGAAAAATATACTTATTATTATGATTGGTAATGATTTTTAGAGGACTCATATAGTAATTCATAATTACAAACTAAATAGAAAACACAACCAAATGCACCTTACATACCCAACATACTAAACTAAATAAGTGTTATGAGATGATAGAATTGTATTTAGAGACAAAATCAAGTGTTGCAAGTACTGTGTCATTCTTTGCTATCATATTCTTTATTATTTTGATGAAATTGGTAGCTGCTATTTGGCAACATCCCATAGAATTAGGACTTCCAAACTTATGCTCATAGTTTCGGATTATAAAACAAGCTTCAACTGAACTAATGCTTGGAAACATCCAAAGAAAAAAATTATGTCTTGAAACTGTACAGCTTCAGTAGCATTACAATATTATTATATTTGCATGGTGGTAGGGCCAATTGCAAATGCCCGCCTGGCTAGCTACCACCCTCAGGTAGAAAATCTGTCGCCAAGCACCTAACGGTGTGTTCCGGCAGCTGTCCTTGAGAGCCAGTACTTCTAGGTTAGCCTGAACAACATCTTCGACCACATCATCACTTACCATCAGGTGAGATAGTGGTCAAAGGCTATCAGGCATAAAAAAAAAAGAAAATGCCGCTGCCGCGGCACGCTCGCTACGCTCGCTCGGCTCGCGCATTGTGTTGTCGCAGTTTCAACCTAACCTAACCTGTTTTTATAATACAAAACGTTACCGAACGAATTCCACTTGACGCCAATTATTATCGCCGTTATTTTCGATTATTTTTACCACATTTTGTATCTATGGTTCATATTAAATGTGGAACCATAGACGCAAATTTATCGACAATATCGAAATTAGCGTCAAGTGGAATACGCCTTTAACCGTTCATTGGCGAGAATTCTATATTATTTAGCATTAATATTGCAAAATAATTAATTTTCAATATTTTTTTTCTCAAAAACTAAGCGTTTTCTGATTTTGAAACTTTGCAAGTGTGATTATAATAATGAAACCTCTCTGTAAAAAAAATATCAACCCTCAACCCGCCGTCAGGCAATGGAAAACTGAGCCTTCTTTTTGAAAGGGCGGTTATGTATCTGTTGGTGTGTAAGCTGTGATATTGATTCAAAACAAAATTTTATTTTATTTTAAGTCCATTGTTGAAAGGAATGTTCGTATGAGTTAATAACAATTCAGGTTTTGCATGCTGCACATGGGCCTCTGATTAAAGACCCTTGATCGTTTTCACTAAACTTTACATTTCATGCAGAGCTGATATTGACCATTTATGAATTAAATTCAATTGTTAACATTATCTATGATGGTCATGGATGATTGCAGTTATTCCACAATTCACTACAAACTGCAGTACTACCATACAAAATACTGATTTGTACAATATCATAATATTAATAAATTTGATAAACAAAGAAATAGCACTACATTTTAGTACATATTAATTATATTTGATAATTTTTTTTTGTACAAAACAAATTGTTTGTATGAATTAAGCTATTTATATGGATGGTAATGCTTTGATGCTAATTTTTATTATAACCCCGTTAGCCTATATAAACATATAATGTCATTGATAAATTCATATAAATTTAATTATCAAGCAAGTTTAGGATATACAGAAAATACACTGTTTTGGCATTTAAGAGATTACAGGTAGTATCCTACATCTGGCAATATCAGACTGATATAAAAGTAGATGAGTTATTGATTTTGTGTGGGAGTCATCTAACAATTTCAGGTCGGCTAGTTTAATGTTAAAGCTGCCTGAATCTACCTACGCGGTCACGCGTAGGTAGACTAAGACAGGCAGTAACTTCCAAAACTAGTATTAGTGACAATGAGAAATGAAATGCTCTATTTACATTATGTGAAGGGAAAGTAAATGATAGGGGCGCTTTTAATACTAAATCAGTTGGCAGTAGTGGTTAGTAAATTAGTCGGGAATGCGAAGCGAAGCCGACCGGTACAGTTCTTCATACGAGAAACCACTGTGCAACGTCACTAAGTTCCCATCTTTACCTTGGTTCCCTTGCCCTTTCATCCGCTACGTACCCGGATTACATGAAACAAAAGACAAGATAGCAATATTAGGTTCAATTTAACGTACATATAAACCACATTTTAGCACAAAAATAAGATAAATGCGAAATACCTGATCTGACACGCCTGCTGACATTGGCCGCGATTTTTGTATTATTGAACACTTAGTGAAGTCTTTGAACACGGTATTATACGTAAAAATCACATCAGTTTCACTACACTGAGTCTATAGTGTCCGAAATTCCCTAAAATTAATGTAAAATCTGTTTATTTCTAGAAATTCACTGAATGTCCGAAGCAATTGAAAGTTTGCCAATGGCGACCACAAGTGTTGCCATTAGCAAAGAGCACAGATAAAAGCAAGGAAGATACAAACATACCATTACTACAGTGATGCCAACCATAAAGGGTATATTCCATTAGTCGCTAAGAACGTTATCTTCGATAATTTTGATCACATACTGCGTCTATGGTTGTGATCACGTGATCGTATGTAACTGTCATCCCCGTTCCATTTTTGGATAAGAACGCTAAGAATGCCACTTAAATTTGCCACTTCTGTCACTTTTGACATTAGATGTAGCGTTTAAGGCGAAAATAACGCCTAGATTGTGGAACAACTTTTTGGGAGCGTGACCGTTTTTAGCGTTTTTAGCGAATCTCACTCAAATGGTAAGCACCCAAAGTAACTTTGTATATGCCAACTCAGAGTTTGATACGTCGCGTCGTCGGCCGGAATATACAGCAGTGTGGTCAACGTAGGCGATTTGTCGCCAATTAGGCAATTTAGGTTGAGAATCTGCGATGAAAAAATCAGAATAGCGACTGGTCGCCTATTCTACTTCAGGGACAAGCCATTTAAACAAGCCAAATCACAAAAATGAACAAAGCTTTTATTAAAAATCACCCTGGGGTCTGTGATATTCATAAAGAGTGATGGCTACTCTAATGGGTTATGGTTGCTTTTCTCCGGAAGGGGAATACCCTGAATTTGTCTTAGCTATTATGCTACCAAATTAAGGATGTAATAAGGTGATATGTATTAATTTTGTTGTTATACTATTTCCATTTCTTTATTTTCACAATGACAGCTCCTGTGAAAACTTGAAAAAAAAAAGTTTCTGCGACTCTGGTATAACCTTGTACGAGCGTAAACAGCATATTTTTATAAAATAATGCATACATAATGTAAAAAAGAACGCTTGTTCAAGTTTTCACAGGTACTGTCATCGAGAAAATACAGAAAGGGAAATAGTATAGTGAGTAATACAATTATCTACATTACATACTGACTAATTGCTTTACACTAAACGTAAGCGTTTAAAGCTTTTTTTTAAGTTCTATAAATATAAATATAGATTTAATATGTGTTTTTAATATATTTAAAGTGACACCTTTTTTCGGGGCTACTTTAGGCTACATGAGCGGAAATTCGGCTACAATAGGCTACTTTTTCTCTAAAAAATGGCGACACCAGGCCCTGCGCTGTTGGCCACACTGATATACAGGTGTCCCAAGAAGTACTGATATACTGAAGATGGGAGGTATTGGACCTAAAGGGCTATCTGAATCACCCCCATATAATGTTGTGTGATGTTTCGTATTTTCGGAGTTAGGCCTTTTTTTTTCATCCATCGCCGATTACTATGAGATTTTTATTTATCATGACGTACGTTATTGCAATAGATGCTTGTTTTTTTTTATGTGCTAAGCTGATAGATAGACCAATTCAGTATGGTAACATTTACCATCGTTAGATCTTTGAATGGAATAAAAAATAAATTAAATGCCAAGAAAGATAAAATTACTCAGTATGTTCACAACTTCAAGGGCCATTAAAAAAATAAAATCAAATTTAAAAAATACCGTTTGACTTTTAAAAACTTGCTCTATCTATCAGGCTACCTTGAAAATTTCATTTTATTATTCATAATGCTTCAATAAAAAAAATTAAATCTAAATGTGGTAAGTGCAAAATTTTAATTTACATGATGATTAATGCAAGCAAAGTAAAACCAATTACAAAGTGTTTAATACAATAAATTTTCAAAATGGCCCCTGCATGCAGGGGTTTCACAATGTAAGTGCGTCTGAATGCACTTCTATTATTTTTAAAGGTTTCTTCTGCTACTCTCAATTTCCAGGTTAACTCATCCACATTGCGGCATTCTCTTGAGTAGACGGGGTCTTTGTAGTATCCCCATACAAAAAATCTCGAAGAACTCCAGAGCATGCCTTCATGCATAAATAAAATTATCGAAGCTGCTCACCAAATTTCATGTTAATCGGTTGTGAAATGCGTCCTGTAGAGGAGAACAACTCACGAATACGGACTCAACGGACATACGAAAGCATTTTTGTATAAGCTGCAGCTGAGACGCTTCGCTCGCACTTCGTGCTTGCTTTGACATTAATATATAATTAGGCTAAGCGAAGCGAGCCCTATCACTATCCCGCAACTTGAACATTTTGTGGCCCATTTTATTGAAAAAATATCACGCCTATAGATATGTGTTATAACATAGTATCTTAACTTCATATCTAGATATACAGATTTCTGTCAAATATATATAATTTTATAACCGTTACAAAAAATCAATTGTAACCATTTTGTATTCACTGGATAGAATGTTGTTATAGTACTAACACCATCTGTTAGAAGATCGGTGAAACAGAACTAAACTCGATACTTAAATTAGGCCATACAAACTCATAAGAAATCATGTGGAATAATGATAGCAAGTAATGAAAATAAATAAAACAGATATCTGACATAACTACAAAGTCATTGCTCTAATTTTTTTTATATTTTGTAGCACAGCACTCAAATATAGGGATTTCGATAAATAACAGATAACGTTGTGTTAAATTTGCAGAATTGAATTTGTACATATGACAATAGCTTTAAATTAAATTAGACATAGATCTCAAATACAAAAAAACAACAGCTGTCATTTATTTTCCCTGGGGTGCGTTCCAGTAAGGCCGGGCCAAATATTGGTCGAGCTAGATTTGATCCAAGGTACCTGGAACGACCTTTTGGCGCTATTGTCACAATATGAAATTGACAGCGATGTTCTTAAGTGATCAAATATTTTCTGTATGTTTTAGAATGAGCCCCATTACGTTATTAAGCAAAGACAGCTTAGAAATCACTAATCCTTGGCTTAGCTTGTTCACAATTTATTATTTATTGTAGAATCTGTCACATTTGACAGCTAGCCAAGATTTGGCCGATTCAAAAGGTAGAAAAATTTTGCCCAAGTAGAGCAAAATTAGCTCTGACAGGTCGCCCGGAACGGGTGATCAAATCTTGCCAGGATCAAATTAAGCTCGATTGGAGTGCTGGAACGGCGTATATCCGCACTTAGACCAAAATTTGTCTTGGCCGAAGGCGTGCGGGAACGCACCCCTGTGAAACTTAGGGCTGGAATCGATTATGGGTGCGTACCATTTGAGTGAGATTCGCTAAAAACGATCACACTCCCAAAAAGTTTTCCACTTAGGTCTTGGCGTTATTTTCGCCTTAAACGCTACATATAATGTCAAAAGTGACAGAAGTGGCAAATTTTAGTGGCATTCTTAGCGTTCTTATCCAAAAATGGAACGGGGATGACAGTTACAAACGATCACGTGAACACATTGTATGTATTGTAAATTTACTACTTACCTACCTATTATATTTTTTTTTGCTGAACGTTGCAGTACAGTATTTCAATTTTACAATATAGAATTTGTAAAATTGACCTTCATGACCTAGCCACCTAAATGATTATTATTTCTTTGTTAATGGCTTCTGCGGTTTAGCACAGTAGTGCACCTAAATACAATGCGATTAAAATAAGAATAGGACGGGCTCTCGGCTAACTTCACTCATATTCACTCTAATAAGTACGATCAGCAGAACAAACTTAAAAATAAAGCAGTGCCATATATTCATAGGTAACTTTAAATGAGTGACCCGAAATTGTTAATTTTAATAAATTAAATTTTTTAGGTTGACAGCACAGACGCCATTTTGGTTTGATGAAAACGCGGGCGTCAGGGTCTTATTTTTCCGACAGTGTACTACTACGCGACACGTTTCCGAGTGTTTACTGATCTTCACGCAAAATTTTTTTTTTGACTGTTTAGTTTGTTCTTGTTGACTGTTTAATATGTTACAAAATTACAAATATACGATAGAAAAAAATTATGTAATGTGCGGGATCATCCACCCCTTGAGCCGGGGTATGCTCTAACCAATTGAGCTAACATGACATGACGTCATAACTCAATTCTTTCCTATCGTTCTTTAACCATAGTATTGGGATGGAGCGACATCTATAGTACCACTTACATTGTAATATCCCGCACATGACTTAATTTTTTTTTCTATCGTATATTTTTAATTTTGTAATGCAATCCGCATAGCAGGCGTTATTGCAACCATAACAATATAAAAAAATATATATGTTTTTTGTGATTGTTATATTTGTTTTTGTTACCCGTTACCATGATAACGATGAGTCTGACTAAGTGGGCCATCAGGACATGCGGCATCGAAGAGTTAAGCGATTCAAATTAAGATACCTAAGAACAAAATATTGCTAACAAATAAATTATTTCTGTGTTTGCTGTACCTACAGTCACCTACAACTTCGTTTACCTACCTAAGACTTACTTGTTTTTTTACACGACTGCCCACATAAAACGTGTGTTAAGTTTACAGGTTTCATGTATGTATGTATGTTTGTGAGTTACTTTATTTCACCATAACTTCTAAACGGCTTGACCGATTTTAATGTACGAGATGTCGTTACATTTATCTTGATAGCTCAAGTGACACTATGTACATAAAAAAATAAAAAGCAAACTGGTGGATTTTAGACGCCATATAGTTAGAACAACTATTTATTTTTTCTCCCAAAGCCATCGTGTTGGGTATCAAAATGATTGGCTTTAAAAAAAAAACATAAATATATTAAGTGGGAGTTTTAATTTCAATTGATCGATAAAACACTTAACGAAAATAAATTATTTGCAGTCGGGTTTTTTATTTTCCTTATTAATTTATACATGTTTATGATTTCTTTTTTGCACACTGTACCAAGTTCTAGTTTTGACGTCACAACATGACGCTAGGCCGATCCTATTCTTATTTTAATCGCATTGTACAATAAATTATTATGTCCATGACTTTGACATTAAAGTTGTCTATGTTTAAACATGGAAGTAATAAGTATTACGTACGACAGGAACGAGCTGTTGTCGCAAAATTGAAGCTGAGCGAGAGCTCAGTAACTGTACCTCTTATCCCTCTCTAGCAATGGTGACTATATTAAAATATGATTTCAGGACAATAATTATAAAAAAAAAATCATGATCTGAAGATCATTGCTTCTGATGGATTTTAATCGAAGCTGCTATTGATAAACTTTTTATCCATATTTCCCTGACATAAGGATCTTTACGATATACAAAATAAAGTTGCAAGACTAGAGGTGGTGCTAAACAGCAGTACGCAGTGTGACGTGCTCGGCTTAACTGAAAATTGGTTGAGTAAATCTAACCTCAAGTGTGTAAGCATAAATGGCTACAAATTGTCATCAAGTTCATGTAGACAAACAATTGCTCGCGGAGGCTCATATATATTTTCGAAAAATTATTTGAAGGTACTCGAGAATGTAGATGTTCAGACCGATCAACTTAGCGGCAAGGTTCTAAACGGCCCGCTAGGTAGTCGTCTAATTTGATCTATGGACAATTTTGTGTGAAAAAAGTAGAAGTTTGCTTGTCGCTTGGTAGTTGGTTTTTACTTTTGGCTTAACTTGTCATTTTTTGATTTTAATTTGCATATAAATTTGATTGTCGCTTTGCGCGTATTCGTTTTCTCAACTTACACTACGCGATCTATAAATTTGTTATTATAATTAAATTTGTGATGGTGCCCGCACTAAGGATTTTGTGAAGAGCCTCGCCCACGCGTGAGTACAATCAAATATTTCTTCTTGGCCAATGCCAAATATTCAGATACACTCTAGTGGGATCGCTGACGCGAATTCCTCCCTACGTAAGTTTGTTGTGTCATGTATTGATTGTTGCTTGTAATTTGTACTTTATTCTTTTCAGCCCGGCGAACGGCCGGCAAGTTAAGCATTCAAAACAGATTGTCCAGGTGGAAGCCTCTCTGCTAAACATCCCTGCCTGGGCAATCTGGAATCTTAACAGTAGACCTAGTACAATTGTCTAGTGAGCTTTACTGCGAAATATCATCTGTTGATATCGTAGATTTTAACTTCATTGTAGTATGTATAATATATATATATAGGACTAACGGTATTACTGCTTACCAATTTTTTCCCTTCTTTGATACGTTACTGAATAAAATAATTGAGCTTAGCCTTCAATGTGTTATTGTCGGAGACATTAATATAGACTACTTACTTGAATTGAAACTAGTGCTGAAAAAAAAGCATTTGTGTGATATACTGTCGCCTCATGGTCTGGTTAATTTGGTAGACTTTCCTACTAGGATCACGTCACATAGTGCTACCTCCCTAGATCATATTTACTCCAATCTATCTGTTCCTATAACAGTATCGCCAGTTATCACCTATCTCAGTGACCACTTAGCGACTCGTGCGGAAATAATGCTTACGATAGTACAGAAAGAACCACACAACAAACTGACTAGGAACTACTCCGAAATGAAAAAAGATAATTTTAATAACTCGCTTGCCAGTGTAGATTGGGGCCAAATATATAAACACAGCTTTTCAACGAATGGTTTCACGATGTCTGTGATAAACGTTGTAATTAACAAACATGATGATTGTTTCCCATTAAGATTAGTTAAAAAAACAAAACTCTAGATGGGTAACAGCTGAAATTTAAAAAATTAAATTATTATTATTCGAAATGATTGATCTATATAACAAGTTTCCGGAAAATGACATATTGACAAAATTCATTAATGAACTAAATACGAAATATGACGATTTGATACACAATGAATAAGCAGATTACTATTCTAAGAAAATGCAGATATCTCAAAATTCTACAAAAACAATGTGGAATATCGTGAATGAACAGAGAGGAAACTTTTTATTTTTATTTTATTACATGCTACTCACTACAGACTCGTGGTCCGTACTCTTATTTGGTTTTGACTATTTTTTGTTACCTGCCGCAGATACCGGTCGTGTGTTGCGAGTACTGCGTGTGTGTAACACGAGTGTACCCGCTGATCGTTCGCTGTGACTGCGCCCTTTCACATCCAACGAGGTGCACCACATTATCACCGCGCGCATTCCATCCAAACCATCTTAAGACGCATACGGGATATCTATGTAACTTTTAAATATGGCCGCTGAGTCTATTTATCCAGTCCTGGCGAACTTGTTTATTGGTTGCCTTAAAGATGATACATTTCCCGAGTCCCTAAAAGTGAGTAAAGTCACCTCTATATTTAAGGGAAAAGGAAAGCGGGATAATATTGACGGATACCGTCCGATCTCTATTATTCCAGCGATAGCGATGGTTTTCTAGAACGGCTTGAGCACTCGCTTGGTAGCATACTAGTCATCCACTAACGCTCTGTCTCACAGACAATATACATATCGTACAGGTCGGTCGACCACTTCCCTGGCTTGCGAGGTGATAAGTCGCTTTGTTGATGCCCGGGAGAGGTCACAGTAAGTAGCAGTATTTTGCTGCGATCTCTCCAAGGCATTTGACGTAGCCGATTATACCATACTGGCAATGAAGATGCTTCACTATGGGATAAGTGACAAACCACTCGCAATCTGAAAGGATCTTCTCCACGTTCGGTCTCAGATAGTGGTAGGTGATGGCGGGAAAGAGAGATCTGACCCATTGAAAATCCATATGGGAGTAGTTCAGGGTTCAGCAGTGTCAAACATATTATTCTCACTGTTGTTGAACGACTTACTAGATGCTATCACGAAAGCGGAAGTGTTTATGTAAGCCGACGATGTCACCGCTATTGTAACTGGAACGTCGTTGGATAACTTAGAGAAGAGATTGAACGAAGCTGCTGGACAGCTAGCTCAGTGGTTTCGTGAGAATGGGCTAGTTCTAAATCTAACGAAAACACACTTTGTTTACGTGAACCTCTCCGGACACTTAGTTCGTCGTCTTAATGTTTCCATTGTCATGACAAGGATTGACAAAGTTAGCAACACTACCTTTCTAGGCTTTGAGATAGATGGTGGCCTTACCTGGGAGTCTCACGTACACAAGGTGTATGAAAAGTTGGGTGGTGCGTGCTTTGCACTTAGCCGTATATCACGATTGCTGCCGAGAAAGGTGATCATGTATTGCTATTTTGCCACTGTCCATTCCCAGCTCCAGTACGTTACAGAGCTCTGGGCTCGAGCTGCAGACTGGGAGAGGGCATTCAGGCTCCAAAAACGTGCCGTTAGAGCTATCATGAGAATTCACCAAGATACTACTGTCAGACCATATGTCAAGGAATTGGGAATCCTTACACAACCATCGATAGTGATTTTCCAAGTGGCGGTATTCGTGAGGCAGAACCTAGATAGCTACGTAAAACTAGGCGATACCCACTCTTATTGTACGAGAAATAGGGGACTGTTGGCTAGCAAGTCCTGCTCCCTAGTTAAGTCTGGCAAGTTAACGCACGTTATGGGTCGGTCAGTATAGAGGGTGTTTGGTGGTCGGGTGCACAAACTTGAAGGGGTGATACACTAGACCATTTAGAACATATTCATCCAAAAAAAATATTTTCTAGCGTGATTTCGATTTTTAAGGAGACTTTTACGATTTTAGCACGAAAAACCCAAACTTGGTCAATTAAATGCTAATAACTTCTAACCTAAACAGAAATGTCGGTTTTTTTATTATACTAGTAGTTCAATGTATCCCCGATCGTACCAAAGTAGTTTTAAGCTCCATTGTGTCCAATAAAGTTATGTGCAAAGCATTTAAACTTTACAAAAAAAGAAGGCAAATAAAAAATGTGAATTTTGATGTCATTTAAAAAAAAAACCTACAGGTGTTCAGACAACTTTAAAAACATGCTTTGTTAATGCTCTTTAATTTGAGGTATCATTAACATAGCTGAGTCTTAAACATTTTTAATTTTTGTAAGGTGTAAATGCTTTGTACATAACTTTTTTGGACACAATAGAGCTTAAAACTACTTTGGTAGGTACGATCGGGGACACATTTGATTATGTCAAACTAGCGGTGATTTTGACTGGGTTCAAAACGAGGCTCAAGCGCTGGCTACTTAGTCGTTCTTTCTATAGCCACAATGAATTCTTGACATTTAAAAACAATAAATCTAATATTTAATATTTTATTGTTATACTTTTTTACTTATACACGTTTATTGACATTTCAACAATTCATTTAATGACATACTTACAATATTGGATGTACATGTATTATGATTTTTGTAATATTATTGTCTAATATTATCTAGATTTATTATTCAATTTTTTTTAATGTATGTCAATCTGTACAAGCTAAAAATGTTATTTTTGTACAATAATGCATTGCTGACGTGTATATTATATATGAATAAATGACTATGAACTATATATTAGGAAATCTGAAATTGAAACAGAGTTATTCGAATAGAGAAAGGAATAAAAAATGCATAGGTATTTAAGTTATTTGTTCTTGAACTAGGATTGGATAATTATGCATGGTCACCGTAATTCTAACAGATTATGTTGTAAAACTATTACCTGTGAAGAGATATACCACAATCAGGACAATACTCGCTTCCGCAAGCCTCCGCGACACAAATTCTCCCCATTTTAACTAAAAATTTTCAAAAATATCACTAAATCGCCGTTTACGTCCGAGTCGGCGATTTTATGTGGGGTTGTCAGGACAGGCGTCCGTATTTCATACAAATAAAAGAAAACCGTGCGTTAATAAAGCTTTACAACTGCTGCAAGCTGGCAACTCTAAGTCACTGTTGGAACGGGACACAGCGTTCAGTGGTTGTACTCTCACTCGGCTTCATTTATCATTTTTATTTTGCGCGTAACAAGACTCTTACGTCCCTAGTATAAGATTTTATTTTTTTTATTTTAGCTGCAAGATGCACAGATAGAGCTCATATATGTTGTACGTAGTACTTATTACTTCCATGGTTGTACAAGTGAGAGTTAATTATGAGTTAAGGACCTTCGGCCTATTTGGTATTCATTCCTTTAGTAAACCGAGTTAAATAGGAACATTACCATAGAAGGTCGTTTTAGTAGGACCCTATAAATTACATAATACTGTAAGTAAGTCCCTTGCTGCACGGTAATATTACTATAATAATACTGGTTGATAATATTACTGTGCATGCTGTCTCAAATGCGAAATCATTCGATTCTGAACGCAGCCTAAATTGACAATGATTGACGAGAAAAAAAACTGAGAACTTTGACAATTATTATCTGTCACTTGTCAGCAATGTCAACATATTAGCAGTCAATGGTTGTTGTTTTGTTGTGATTGTTCGTTTTTGAACTTTCTTGTAATTCTAAAACTTAGGTATGTCGTGAAAGTGAAATAATTGGTTCTTTCACGTGATTATTTATTTGAGTGAATTGGGTTTGAGAGTCGTGATTTTACGTTTAGTCTGTTTAATGTTTGTTTTTATTCATATGGACCAGATCAGTCGTCCTGTCTTGACAGTTGCGCGCGGTACTTGCTCGCGGCTCCTCACCTCACGAAGCTGTTTTCTGGCTGCCTGGCAGTCGAGCGCTCGGCACAGTCTTCGACGGTAGCACCCGGTTCGCGTTGACATATTTTATTTTCGGTATAACTTATACCTAGCGGTAAAAAATAAAACAATGATAACAAACCACCATGATAATCGACAATGTTAAGTATGTGAACTTGATAAGGTGAATTATGGGCATTTATTGGACGCTATTGCAGAGACTGGACAGAATCGGTGACAGTGCTCAACAAAATTTCTGTTAAAATGAGACATGCATTCAGTCGAGATGCAAAAAAGTGTATCAGTGCAAGTAGATAGTGATTTTGCTCTGTTGCTTCCTAGCGGTGTCTATGAGATAAAGAAAATGGAGCCAAGATCAAAGCTGAGGAAGGTGATCCTATTCTGTTTACTGCTCTCACTGTTTGGCATGGTGGCTTTTGGGTACTTTTGCCCTGACCAGGTAAGCCTTTTTGATACTATTCAAGTTATAAAATATAATAGTGTAATCAATATTGAAAACAACATGTATGTTGTTGTTGTTTACATTGTATAATGCTATCAACAACTCATCGGGTTATTGATAGTACAAGTACAATTTATAAATCACAATATATATAGATAATACCAAATAAGTGGGAAAAAAGAAGTTGACACGCAGTATTAGCATGTTATACAGAAAAAAATTAAGTAAACAGTCTTTCATCCATGTGCAACGTCTCTTTTTCATGAGAACATTGCTTATTTTATTTTTCAATTTCACTATGAATTGTAAGCTAGTTGTTAATCTCTTTAAGTACTATCGTACTATGTATATATTTATAAGTAAGTTTTAAGTATTTTTTTAACAATTTATTATTAAAATATGCACATATTTTATTTTTAATTACATATGTTATAAAATTTTATTTAAATTTATTTTTAATAACTTTATCATGCTTTTGCATAATATTTTATTGAGCTGTGACTAATAATTAAATTATGATTATATTTTATATAAATAAGTATTCAAAACAATACCAATAATAAAAAAAATAACTTTTTATATTTATGTTACATAGCTCTCAATTTTTTTTATTTTTATTGCAAGATACTTTATGTAAATAAACATTATTAATACTACATTAATAAAGTAAATAATCAATAGTTATACAGTTAAGAAGATCTGTTTCAATTTATAGAACAAATTAATGCAATTAGCAAAAATATTAAATATGGAACAAGAGAGTATTATTTTATGAGGTGCTGTGATAGCCATTGTTTTAAAATTAAGTAATAATGTGATCATGTTAAAAAATCTATGAAAAAATGGCACCTGTAATATTATTATTCAATATGCATGACTCGTTGGTGCATTTTGATTTTCTTATTGTACATGCATGCACCTTTGATTGGGCATAAGTCGGAACAAGTTTAAAGGCTTCTAAATTGCTGCATGTATGAGTTCTTTAATTTTTATTTATAGACACATAATTTTTATATATACTATATGTGAGCATTAAACTAAAAAATAAAGTATTTTGAACCAGATGACTTTAATTAGAGTTGCCAGTATTCTATCATTTTATTGCGGGTATTTTAGGTAAAACATAAGACAATAATGATAAAAATATATCTCCTCATCTGTAAAAGTACGCTGCTAGTCTATAACGGCAGTCGAGTATATAACGTGAATAATTTAATGGAGTTACGAAGATTAATAAAAATTAACGTTATGATTATTTAGATCACTATTATGTTCCGTCTCAAGGGACAACATATCAACCGCTCGGCAGTCCATTATATATATACATATATTTTAAAAGTTTTATATAAATAAAAAATAATATAATAACATATCATTCTCGTTCCTATTGTGACATACTTACATCTAAAATTTTCGTTCACACATAAGTGGTCATAATACACACCCATAACAGCAAATGTGTCATTAAGTGTTTTGGCTTGGTGCAATTTGTATTTTGTATTCCTTATTGAGGATATAACAATAGGCTTGCCCCTATTACATGGGACCAAAACATGTTTAATGAAACTTAGATGCTTAGATAGATACTTCTGCCAACCCCTCATACAATTCAGATATGGCAAAATCACATGTTGTTTGTTTTGTCTGAATGTAAGTATTGAAATATATTATGTGTATGCAGTAAAAAGAGTTCAACTACTCTTTATTGTATTATTAACCCATAAATCAGTAACTAAGTTAAAACAATGGAATTCGGTTGTTATCCTGTGAATATCTACACATCTGATCCTCAGGGACTGAGCTTTTGCAAGCAAAGTAAATTATATATATATATGGGTGTTTCTCTGCTACTTATTTGAAAATTCAGGGGACTGTTGTAACCACCCAGGGGAATGCTTTATGGACAAATACCAAGTATTTTTAATTACAGTAATCATTATTATTTATTTGTCGTTCATATGATATATATTCTTTTGGAAAAAACAACAGTATTAAACTAAATTTTAATTATTGGGGTGACTTTTCTTAAGGCTTATAAAATTTGTGTTTTGCTGAACAAATTCAACTTCTTATTTTAAGAATTATTGGAATATGAGATAATACTTTTGAACGCGACGATACTGTTAATAGTCATAGATGCCCAGTCTGGCATATCGGACTTGACAAAACTTAGGCAAACAGTACCCTGTGATATGAACAGCCTCATGTACTATGAAATGACAGGGGACTGTTGGCCAAGGGACTGTAATTTTTGAATACTTATTAAAACAAAATCATTTAGAGATATCAAATTAACAAAACAGATGGGGCTACATACTAGATAATAAATTATTTTAAACAAATTGTCTTTGTTAATACTCTTAAAATAGTACGGCTTACCAGTAAACTGTTTCCACTAATGGCTCAGACGTGCAGTTCACCAGCAGAGGCAGTTGTGACATTAAGAAAAAGGAGGTCCGCTTAGCTCCACAACTGAACGAACTTCACACCGATTGCGTCCTGTTTAAAGCTATAAATGTTTTGCACCAAAACAAAATGTGAAATCCACGCGGTTTTCAAATTTTAACAGGAACTGTTTTAATAATTTGAGGACAGCATTCTCCTATAGACATATTGATTAAGTTTCTAATGTACAAATACAATTGTGATGAATAAAGATCCTTACTTCTTTAAAAAATAGAATTAGATATATTCTATTCAGTTATCAACGGTGAAAAATTAAATATTGGTAACAACATTTGTAATTCTGGAAAAGGGTCTACCTAGGGGACTATGTTTTGAGGTGTTTGAGGTTAATTTATTCAAATACTACCTTATTAACTTACTAAATAAGCTGTGGCGTACCAAGAATACCTAAATCGTGAAGCAGTGATGGCTCAGTGGCATTGGCTATGAACTGCCGCGCAGCGGGTCCATGGTTCGAATCCCGCGCGGGCTTGAGCTTCACCGCATGGTGGAAGGGCATTTTGCGAATGCCCGCTAGCGACCACCCTCAAGTAAAAAATCTGTCGCCAAGCACCTAACGGTGTGTTCCGGCAGCAGTCGTTGAGAGTCAGTGAAATTACAGGCACATGAGACTTAATAACTATGTCTCAAGGTGACAGGCGCAGTGCAATTCGTGACTTGTGACGAAATGCATCTGTTATTGGCAGTTAGTCCGCTTAACATCAAGTGGGCCTCGAACTTGTTCCGTCATAACAACATAACAAAAAAACTGTCGTTATTGATACAAAACCTTAAAAATATTATTATTGCACAGCAACACTATAGCTTGGTACAGCAATTTTCCATTTAAGTAGTGGAGAAATGACCAAATAAGTATCACACTCAGAGACTATCAGAAAAATGTATATACAAATCATTGTATGTCCATAATCATTGTAATCCCATTCATCTATCTTGGAGGTTGCAATATCTGATACGCCTTGGTACCCACCAAGACGGCCCCTTGCTTAAGAGGCCTACCACCTGGTAGAATATCGGGCACTGTAGTGGTACCCACCTTGAAATACTCTTGCTAAAGAGACATACATGATGTCACGTATTGGCGATTATTTGTTTTATAGCCTTCTGTGCTTGTTATTATAACATTGGCTTTGCTGTCTTTTCCAGTTTGCCCTCAGATACAGGCTCCTTTCGGTGATATTATAGTACATTATGATATAAGTTAAAAATTACAGCTGAGGCGATATCGCTAAAGACAGAGGCTGTAATTATGAAAGCGCGCATATGTCATACGGCGTTTTATCACATATTTGCGAGGAAATAAATAAAACTCGGACTTCCTTAAACAAATAAATCTTTTATCACTTGTTAAAGCAGTTTGAAGTTTGAACAATTTTTAAATTCATATTTTTGTGTTTTGATACAGATAAATGGTTGTAATCTATGGTCAATATTTATTAAATTAAAGAAGTAAATGTTTATTTATTATATCTCCCAAAGTTAGTTTTATTCATAAAATGTTGACCAATGGGAGTAAACGACTTTATGATATAAAAACTCTTTCCTAAGATTTAAAAAAGTAACCGTTCGTTATAGACTGAGCATCTGGATAAACCATGCGTTTTACCTTATTAAAAAGAACCTCGTGCGTTTTACATTACAATAACACACAACTACGTAAGAATTTAACTCACATCAAATTGTAATAGCATCATGGAACTAGGCAACAGAGTGTGAGCTCTGGCAATAATAATACAGTCAGTACTTTCAAACTGATCTGAAGATGGAATTGGAAGGTGGCACTGGAACTCTTTAATTGAAAGAGAATCATAACTGTTTTGGATACCTTGCAAGCATGTTTTGTTATATTATTGTATTGGGTAGGTATTATTATCTCCAATCTACCGGGTGTTAAAGAGAGGGGAAGAGAGACTGAGTACTACTAGTATTATCACATGTCTGTGTCATTCTAACGAAAATGTGTCGCCAAACACCTAACGGTGTGTTCCGGCAGCTGTCCTTGACAGCGCGTAATTCTAGGTTAGCCTGAACAACATCTTCGACCACATCATCTTAGTATCAGGTGAGATAGTTGTCAAAAGGCTAACCTATCAGGATTAAAAAAGAATGTGGGTTTTATAAATATGATATTTTTGATGTCAATTATAAGGAGTAAAATAAGAATATTAAAATATAATTATAATTATACTGGCAGAACCAACAGACATTTTTCCAGTCTATAAAATATTATTGTTTGCAGCACCTAATATCAAGTCTAATTGTGAATCTTAACAATTCAGGAGCCCACATCTCAAACACTCAAAGCAAATTTCATCAAATTCGCTCCAGCCATTAAAGGGGAGCTCAGCTATATACACACATACATAACAATCGTATATAAAATATAGGTAACATATTTATTTATTTCTAATTTAAATTAATATTAGCACACTACCAATTATAGCGTTGCTACTGTACTTTACTATATATTTATGTCGTATTATAATTCACACTTGATGATTACACATAAAGTCAATTCAATACTTTTTGTCATTCAAAAGTATAAAGTATTGTAAAGCGAAATAACACACAATAATTTTTCTAATCTCTGTGCAAAAGCGCATGCCGGTGGGGAAATAAAAAATAAAACAGTTTTTCGTTTTTGTAGCTAGTTCTAGTAACTAATTTTAATATTGTTAGGTTTGCAATAACGCCTGGTATGCTGATTACATTACAAAATCACAAATATACTAGAGGATTTTTTTAAAGTCACGTGCGGGATTCATACCCGCGTCCATCCACCCCTTGAGCCGGGGTATGCTCTTACCAATTGAGCTAACATGACATGACGTCGTATCTCAAATCTTTCCTATCGTTCTTTAACCATCGTATTGGGATGGAGCGACATCTATAGTACACACACTCTTTATTTGGGCAGTCGTGTTATTAAATCAATTTAGGGTCAATTTTACCAAATTAAGGTATAACTATACAAGGATAACTTTAATCTCTGTAACTATAAAATATAACATACCTTTCTCGCCGTAGACGTCTAATTATATGCAGTATTTTAAATATGACATATTGCCTTTTATGAAATTTGACATCAGGTAGACAGTAAAACCTATACAAAATTAAAAAATAATATAACGTTGAATTTGGTATATCTCCATAAACTTGAAACAAAAATCGTCACTTTGCTGATCATAAATACTATATCTATAATACAGGCTGATAAAAGTACAAATCAATGAGGTTTTTTCTTTCCACGACAGGAATCGAACTAATTTAACACCTACTAATACGAGTTATATTATAGCGCAGGTCTTATATTATAGATATTTTATTTTTAAACTAATTACCGTTTTAAATATTACAAAACTACGATAAATCTTAATAAATTATGCGGGGAAGCAATCTATATTGTACATATGTAGAAGATTATGTGGGTTAAAAGTAATAAAGTTTGCTATTAATAACTAATCAGAGAAATAGCAGTCATTAGTGGCCTGCACATGAAAAATTACTTTTTCATATAAAGATACATGAAAAAGTCGTTAAATGAATTTAATGACGTAAATAAACAAGTATTCATATTTCTAAATATGATAACAAGCACTATCGAATGCTGAGCAAAAATCACATTTGGCCGAATGGAATAGCCGGATGCCTAATCCATTCGGTCTTGAGTACCTATATGTTCTGTGATGCAGCCGAATGGAATAGGCTTTCCGCGCTTAATCGGAGGACTCGGGTTCGATTCCCGTCAGGAACAAAAAATGTTTAGCTCCAATAATTTGTAAATTTTATATTTTTAAGGCTCTAACAACTTACCAAACTACGCTACGTAACTAGGCTACATTTTACCAAAAAATATTTAGTTTGTAGCAGTATGAAAATTATGTCAATTTTGATAATATCCTCCAAGGCCAAAAAAATTGCAGATCACGTTTCCTTAAAATGTTCTCTGTACAATAAAACTGCAAAGTTGACTCTATATTACTATAATGTACATTATCTATTAATGTATGTGTATAAAAATATTAAATTAAAATTGAACCTTATCAAGATGTCCTCTCTGTTCTGTGTCAAGAGGGGCAAGATGTGTTACGTTTTAGATTTAAGTTAGTAGTTTTGTGCTAGTTAGCTTTTTTGGGTTTTCACACAAACTGATCATCATTTCACTAACGCTGCCTCGCTGTCACCACTGCGCAGTCCTATAATGACTACGAAGAAATGTATTCGCAGGATAATGATAAAATTTCAGAGTCAGTCTTTAAAAAAATCTTAAATCCCTAAGTTTATTAAATGTGCAAACTCGAAATGACTATGATTTTTTGTGTCTGACTGATATTATTTTTGTTCGTTATATACTCTATGAAATGAACACCTTTAACGGCGACCAATCAGAGGACGGTTCACAATTTCGCGGGCGATAATATATTGTCAGACAGAGCAGTAATTGGTTCATTTATTTGTAATCTGACGGGTTATCGATGGTTAGATTATAAACTGCCATCTAGACATGGTCAGTTTATAATCTTACTAAAATGTAAACGTTAGATTGTAAATTTTAGTTTCCATTCACAATCTATCAACAGTTTATAATCTTAATAGATTTATTATACACTAACAGTTAGTACAATAAACCGGTGACATATGCATCAGAAACTAGTAGTATCTACTTAATGCAATTTCCTTATTAATATGCGTACTTAGTACAAGTTCTTTATATAACTGGTATTAGTAGTTTGTTAAACAGTTCTTATAGGTATATATATAATGGTTTCTAACAAGCATCTTTGCATATATTTATATTAATGTGTATTAATATGGTAATAACTAAGTAATCGTGACGACATATCATAAAACCCTATTTAATTGTACATCATAATTCATTATATACCTACAAGTATGCTTACCATACGTCCCGGTTTGACCGGGATGGTCCCGGTTTGGAAACCCTGTCCCGGCGTCCGGGCCGGTTTGCATCAGCGTCCCGGTCAAACTAGATGCGAGAGAAGCGAGCGCACGTTGTATGTCAACATTAAGCTTGATACAAAAGTTCTTACGAAATTGCTCTTTAGTGAAACATATATAGTAATCGCGCGCTAATAATAAAACTGTGCACATGTTGCCGTTTACTTAAGTTTCTTTAGTGTATGTACTTTAACTCTTTTTCTTTAAATAAAATTAACATATATTCTATTTATATATTTTTTTTGGCTTTTTTCTTCGTAATTTAATTATTGACTCAGTAAAAAGTGAAAAAAACAATCATGCGAAAAGCAAAACAGGCCATATGTGCCTTTTCCTATTCTGCGTCCCGGTTTTACTCTTCATAACTATGGCCTACCTATAAGTAATATTTGTGTTATATGTGTACTTGAATCTCATGTTTTTAATACAAGAATCATAATACAGAAGACAAAGCTATTGCAACCGATTATTTCCAGAATTGTAAATAAAAGGGCTTATTCCAGAAATCCCCTTAGCAAATGCCCTGCGTCGTCTTTGAGTGTTGGAAGAGGATAATTGGACAATAAGTCCATAAATCCCCTTAACCATTTAACTGGACAAAAAGACCAGCCATCCTTAACCATTAATATTAAATAAAAATAATGGATTAGTCTTTTGATTGTCTCGAATTCGCATTCTGTCCTCTTTGTGTATTACGATATGATATACTATAATTATCGAATGAATTGACTCAAATAATATCGATCGAACTTTACTTCAAGTTCGTTTGATCATATATTATTTATGATTGATATATTTTTTATATAAGAGAAAGTCTTCAATGTATAATGGTGGTAGTGTATCTTGCATATCATCGCCTGGTTAGTTAGCTGCATTCACCACCCTCACGCAGCACCTAACGGTTGAATACCTTGAAAGGCAGTAAGGCCCATCTGGGCCTAGCCTTCTACCATTCTCGTCCAAACTATCACTTACCATCTGGTTCCTAAAGGTATTTTTATGTTATTGTGACGGACCAAGCTCGAGGCTCACCTGATGTTAAGCGGACTAACGCCAGCCTATAACAGACGCATTTCATCACAAGTCACGAATTGCACTGCGCCCGTCGCTTTGAGATATATTTGTTAAGTCTCTTGTGCCTGTAATTTCACTGGCTCTTAAGGACAGCTGCTGGAACACACTGTTAGGTGCTTGGCGACATATTTTCTATTTGAGGGCATTCGCAAAATGTCCTTCCACCATGCGGTGAAGCTCAAGCCCGCGGCGAGATTCGAGCCATGGACCTGCTGCGTGGCAGTGTGGCTACCAACCGAAAATTCTTATTATTACTAAAAGTATGAATGCTATCAATTCCAAACAGCCGGTAACCGAACAAACCTGAAAGTCGTATTTCAAGACATTCAAGATACCATTATGGTCATGCATCGAGGAGCTTGGGGTACAAAGAATGGTCTTGGATCTTGCACATGCACGCCACATATGGTGAGGGCCAGTTGTATGGCCCGGTCGCTCCGCTGAATTGATAATGGACAGGATAACACCTGGCAATATATAACTACTGTCCGCCTTCATTCGATTACCGAGTTAACCGTACCAATTCAAGAATGGTGTTTAGTTTGGCTAATAATAATGTACAATCACACTAATATTATAAAGGTGAAAGTTTGTGGCGCTCGTGGCGAAGTTTGCTTAGCTGTTCTTAACCGATCAGCAAAGTTAAGCAACGTCCGCCGCGGTCATGAGTTGGATGGGTGACAGCTAGTGACATAACTAATGATCGCTTCCGTGCTTCGGAGGGCACGTTAAGCAGTCGGCCCCGGTTGTCGTCTTAAGATAGCAGTCGCTATAGCATGGTGTTAGGGCATTTTGCGAATGCCCGCCAGACTAGCTACCACCCCCAAGTAGAAAATCTGTCGCCAAGCACAGAAGTGTTCCGGCAGTTGTCCTTGGGAGCCATTAATTCTAGGCTAGCCTGAATGAACAACATCTTCGACCACATCATCACTGACCACCTGATAGTGGTCAAAGGCTACCCTATTAAGCATAAAAAATAATACCTATATGTTTGTTATTTCTTCACGCTCAAACGGCTGGACCAATTTGATGAAATTTTGTAGGCACAACCGGTTTGAATTAAATTTAGTAGGTAGGTAGATGAAGCGCTGGATTAACACATAAGATGCTTTTCATCATTATCCTCAACTATCACCACGCGGGTGAAATCTCGGGGCGTAACTAGTAATAGAAACACTGGTGTGTATTTAGTAGATCAGTTTCTATCTCGCTTCAGACGTCGGACAAGCTTTAATTTAAAATAAACGAAACAAATAAAGAAAAAATACAGTAATAAGTTAATGTATAATATTTCGGTTCTTTACAATGTATACATTCGTATTATATATATGTACACTTACACGAATTGATAGGTCAGATATTCGCTCCACTTGCCGTTCTATAAAACGAAATAGTTACCTATTCCATACTACTTCTAAGCTGTGCTACAAAAGTCTATCTGCGCAAACCAATGCCCGTCCAAGTGGCAGGCACCTGGCATTCTGACATACTGATGGTGAAGGTGAAGGAGGGACGCGCGAGACGTGGCTTCTCGTAAAAAAAATAGAACGCTCTACTAAACACGGTCACTAAACAGAGATACTAAACAGTTGCTGTCCAAACATGTTTAGTACTAAGCACTAAACAGTTGAACTAAACACTAATCAATGTTCAAACAGGCCTTAAGACGGTTATTTGAATCAAAGTTGCAGTGCCGGATATTGCGCTATGAATACCTCACTTCCTACACAAATAATTACATATTGCAATAACACCTCGCTTATGTCTAGCAGGATATTAAATTCCTTACCTTAATAACTTTAATAGGACTCAAGGATGGCCCCTTCGGTTTTAATAAATTAAAAATTCAAAGGCTAGTCGTTTAAGTAAGCGGTTACTTAAAAGCTGCCGTAAAACGGAGTAATCTACGTAAATACTTAACAAGCGGAGACCGCACAAGATTACTGTATTTATTATCCAGCTTAGATAAGAGACCTGCGCAATGGTGATTTTGCGTAGGACTCCCCAGTTCCTACGCTACCTAGGTCCAGTTTCACAAACCTTGAGTTAAATTAATACGTCGAATACTGTATACTGTATACAGTTTATTTTTTCCACGACAGAAAGCCAACAAATTCAGAAACTGCCACTAGGTTTGACGTTCTATGACAGCAAAAGCCTACCACAGTTTAATGGTTAACTATGGTCTATATATACACTCGAGAGCAATGAATCCGGGTCACTTAAAGAACCCTAAAAATCTCGGAAACTAAAAATGCTAGGTTAATGCAATAAATTGTATTTAATAGACAATGTAATACTCCTTAAATGAAGGTATTAAAACTTCTTAGTTATTGTAAAGTTATATCATAAAAAAATCAAATTTGAAAAAGGGCCACTTTCGAAGATGGAACTACGAAATTACAGCATTTGGTTTTGCTTTTGTTTGTAATCTGTCATTTATGTGGGTACATAAACCATGTTGATAGTGCTCTATATTCATTATTCAAGCTGGAATTATGTCGCTTACGCCTGAAGAATGCACCAGAATACTTACAATGCTGGAAACCGGCCGGAGTCAGCGCGATACAGCCAGGACTGTCGGTGTGTCGCTGTCAACAGTACAAAGAGTTCTCCGACGTTACGAAGAAACTGGTTCTAACCTACGCAGACCAGGAACGGGCAGAACCAGGTGTACCACAGCACGAGAAGACCGATACTTGGTGAACACCATGCTTCGAAATCGCTTTCTCACAGGAACTGAACTCACCAATTAGTTTCGACGCCTCGGAGGAAGTAACCCAAGTGCATGGACAGTAAGACGTCGGCTTGCTGAATCTAACTTAAAACCCCTTAGACCTGCAAACGGCCCTAAACTGGAGCGTGGGCATCGTATTTCGAGACTAAGATATGCCCAGAGCCACGTAAATTGGAGTATTGAAGATTGGTCAAAAGTTATGTTCTCCGACGAATCAAAATTTATGCTCTACAAGCACGATGGAAGACACAGAGTGTATCGAAGACCAGGGGAAAGATTCAAGCAAGCATGCATCCAAGAAAAAGTAGCCTACGGTGGTGGGTCTGTACTTGTGTGGGCCGGAATTTCTTCTGAAAGTCGCACAGAGCTGGTGATCATAGAAAACGGCTCTTTAACTAGCGTAAGATATGTGGAAGAAATCCTCAATGATCACGTTGGTCCATTTATGGTCAATTTAGGTGAGGATGCTATATTTATGCATGACAATGCCCGACCTCATACAGGTAGGATTGTGAATGACTACCTTCAAGAGATGAACATTACTCGTATGGAGTGGCCAGCGCGCAGCCCGGATATCAACCCGATCGAGCATGCTTGGGACGAGCTAGGCAGATGCGTAAAACAACGAAACCCTCCCCCAATCACGCTTCGTGAGCTCAAAATTGCTCTCACAGAGGAATGGGAGAATATTCCCCAAAATCGTATAAGGAACTTGGTGTACAGCATGCCAAACCGCGTAAACGCAGTAATGGAAGCACGAGGAGGCAATACGAAGTATTAAAATTCAAGAAAATCGTAATAAAGTTCAAAAATTTCATGTTTCCTATTTTTGTTTTAAGGAGAGATCAGCAGTTTTTTTCTTTATGTAATTTTGTGTTAATAAAATGTATGGTGACTCATATTTTTTTTACTTTCATTTAAGGAGTATTACATTGTCTATTAAATACAATTTATTGCATTAACCTATCATTTTTAGTTTCCGAGATTTTTAACATTCTTTAAGTGACCCGGATTCATTGCTCTCGAGTGTAGTATAGAGTAAAGCATTAAACTGTGATAGGCTTTTGCTGTCATAGAACGTCAAACCTAGTGGCAGTTTTTGAATTTGATGCCTTTCTATCGTGAAAAGAAAACAAACTTCTTTGCTACGGATTTTTATGACATCTATGACAAAAGCGTGGACTTAGAAATAGTATGTATTATCAGCTGAAGCAAAGTGGACATATTTGTTTTTAGTTTATAGAGCTATCCCTCCAAATATGATGGTATATTTTTTTACTCTTAGATAAGATTCTTTCCTTTGCTACAGCCATCTGTCTGATTTCATAAAAATCAACACCAAAGCAAATTTAAAATACTGCAACATCATCATTGGACATCTATGGTGATAAACTAGCATATTTTGTTGGCTACAGGGATTAAAATTAATCTTGTATTATTTTATCCTAGGTTGGTAAAATTGGCCCCTAATCTTATTTTGTATACTAGGTAGATAATGATACTGGAATTATAATGTCATGAATTTGGTGTAACTGCTAGGCGACAACGCGAAATTTTTTTGATGTTTGTGATGTTGTAATGGTATAAGCACGAGGCCCTCCTGGTGGCCCACGGTAACCTCTGCCTGTAACAGTTCGTCACAAATGACGATATGCACTGCGCTCATCACCCTGAGACATAAAGTTGTTAAGTCTCATGTGCCTGTAATTTCACCGGCACCCCAGACCCATCAAACCAGAACACAGTAATGTGTACAGTACCCCCTGCGGCAGAAATAGGTAGCCAGAATAACATCTACGACCCCATCATCACAATCAGTTGAGATAGTGATTAGAGGCTAGTTTATCAACTATAAAAAAATACCATAAAATAGAACCGACTTCAACACTCAAATGTGTGAAATGACTTGTTGAAGTCGGTACCATGATGGTTCAAAAGTACCTAGTATCATAATATTGTGCGCATGGTGCCGACTTCGACAAGTTATTTCACACATTTGAGTTTTGAAGTCGGTTCTATTCTTTGGCGAAAAATTTTTTTCCACCCTTTTTAGTGGCCCTTGCTAATTTTGGGATCGATTGTCATGCACTGTCAATGACTATATCATCAAGACAGGAAAATACTTTTCAATTCTTGGAGTGTAACTCAAAAACGACTTGACCGATTTTGATGAAATTTAAATGGGACACCCAGTCAAAAGTTCTGAGGTAACAAACATAAAAAAAATACAGACCAATTGAGTGCCATCTCTTTTTTTGAAGTCGATAGAAAATAAAGCAAAATTTATCAATAGAGTTAAAAATACGATCGTCAACAATAAATTCAAATAAATGTGAAAATCAGTGCGATACTCTTTCAAACACTTATGAAGTCAATACCGAGTTGTTGGCCTCCCTGAAACGGAAGAGTATCTGTAAAGCACTTACCTGCAGCTTATAGGTTCTACAGTTAAATCTACTGTTGTACATGTCAGTTACAGATATGTTAACCTACTAGTACTTACATTACGTTTGAAAGAAACTCTTTACATGCTCTTGGTTTACTTTATTAAATATAATTGTTTCAGGCGTTGCTTTACGTAAATCTATAATAAAGTAATACTAACAAATATCCTTATCACTACATCACTACATAGTATAAAACAAAGTCGCTTTCTCTGTCCCTATATCCCTATGTATGCTTAAATATTTTAAACAACGCAACGGATTTTGATGTAGTTTTTTTTTAATAGATAGAGTGATTGAAGAGGAATGTTTATATGTATAATAACATTCATTAAATAGTGGAGAAATAATGTTATTTTTGAGGTTTTTTCCGCTTACATTGCAAACGCAGGCTGAACCCTACGAGATTTATCAAAATAATATACTAAGTATTGTACACATTAAAAAGGTCTACAGAAAACTCCGCTATGCTATAAGTCTATCTCTTATGGATATCCCACAATACTTTTTTTTGTCATTTACTTTTTACGACAAATAATGGCTAATTTTCGAAGCGATTTTAACCAATACAGCATTAATCCTCATCTAATTAAATACTTTAAATACATTGTTGATTTCATATAGATCTATATGGCCCTTTACAGCATATGATTTAAATGATATTACAGATTAAAAAATTGCGGCGGTTCCGGCCGGCCCGGGCGGCGGAAGCGTGTAGTAGTGTAAAAAGGTAAAAAGTAAATAAGGAAAAATGCAGTGTATAGTATTTAGATATTCCAAAGATAGTAGGAAATCTTCATGGTTTAGGGAAAGAAGAATTGTTTTACTGTAAATTTAACGCGTGCGGGCCACGGGCAGTAATGAATAAATGAAAACTACTGGATTCATTTCAATCATTTTTTCAGTAAATTATATAGGCTATATATTTTATACCCGTGCGAAGCCGGAGTGGGCCGCTAGTATAAAATAATATCAACAAACAACTAATATTTTATAAATAACGTTTGAAAGAAACTCTTTACATTGTATTGGTTTACTTAATTAAATATAACTGATTCAGGCGTTACATTGCGGAAATATATAAAAAAGTAATACTAAGAAAGATATAAAAAAATATTTACAGAAAACATCAAACTAATATTTGATAAAAACACTGAATAATACAAAAAAATATATACAGTGTAATTGCGCTTAAATATGTATCTAAACTAACGTGACGTCAGAAACTCTATGGAGCGTAGTCGGAATAGTTTTCGACGCGTTTCGCTTCAGTCGTGTAACCTGACCTTTTTCCCAGAACGTTGCCAATCTGGCCAGATTCGTTCGCGTCTCCATTCCCTCTAATATTGTAATAATTAATAATTCTTGCTTTGTCAATATTCTTTGTCCATCCTTTCCATATGTCCAAACCATCTCAGCTTACCTCTTTTAACTACCGTTGACATATCCTCATTGCTCTATTATCGCACTGCTCATCACACCTACTTTTTAACCGACTTCAAAACAAGGAAGAGGTTCCCATTTATTAAGCTTAACTTTAACTGTATATTTTTTGTGTGTAACTTTTTATAGGGTGTACCGATTTTAATGGAATGAAATGAAATTATAGTTTATTTCTCAAAAACATAGGTACACAATAATATATAAGATGTTATAAAGTGGTTTTTAAGTTCCAGCATGTTCTGCCTTGCGGCGTACAAATTTTGAAATATGTATTTAAAATGTATAAGATCAATTGTTCGAAAATTACACAATATTATTTTTAAAGAGTTACCTTAGAACATAATTAAAGATCAAGCTTAATATGAAAAACCAGAGATTTTGTTTGAAAATAAAATAATAGATCGATAAAAATTACTACAATGTAAAAAATTATTACATTACTATAAACAATATTACATAAATTATATTATTAGAAGTTAAAAGTATGTAATTAAATGTCAGATCGATAAAAATTACTACAATGTAAAAAATTATTACATTACTATAAACAATATTACATAAATTATATTATTAGAAGTTAAAAGTATGTAATTAAATGTCAGATCGTAAATTACTAATTACTTTAGTTTTAGAATTTAAAAAATCGTCAAAGGAATAAAAGGAATTCTGCAAAAGCCAATCATGCAATTTAAATTTAAATTTATTTAGCGGCAAGTTTCTTAAGTCAATTGGGATTTTGTTGTAAATTTTTATCGTCATACATGATACAATAGGAATTTGTATGGCGCCATACAATAGGAATTTGTATTAATGATTTTTGTTATATTCGAAAGCTGGTGCTTGTCAGGTCCATTTTAAATATAATTGAGATCTGACGAAGTAGTATTTGAGTTATCCTAAATAATATTTAGTTGGCTTCGACTATATTGATAATGTTCTCATTTTCACTTGTCGATGTTATATGAACAAAAAAAGACTATATACAATGGTTTAGCTCATTTACTTTTTAGTGCATTTTTTGCTTTAGAATATTTTCTGTTTGCAGTCGGTTTTTTTTGTTAATTTTTTTATCTGTATGGAGACTTAGAGCCTGTTTCAGAATGTTCGAGTAAGTTCCGGTTATACTACCCAAAACATATTTAATAAATAAAACACTATCTCTGCGTTTCACAGTCATCGATTTAGCCTACCCATCGGTTAAAGCTTGAAACGCGCTGCTTAACTGTAATTTTTATCATTCAGTTATTTTATGTTCTGGGTAGTATAACCGGAACTTACTCGAACATTCGGAAACGGGCCCTTAACAACTTTATATCTCAGAGTGACGACAGAGCAGTTCGTCATTTGTAACGAAACGCATATGTTATTGGCCTCTGTTCTCTTACCAGCCATCCGTTACCATATGTTACCGTTTCAGTGCATGGTCCATCATAATCCCATAAAATAAAAGACCATTCCTTTTATTTCCCAATTTATTTTTAGAAGAAGTGATGGCTCCGCAGCATTGTTTATGGACTGCCGTGCAGCAGGTCCATGGTTCAAATCCCGCCGCGGGCTTGAGCTTCTCTGCATGGTGGAAGGGCTTTTTACGAATGCCCGCCTGGCTAGGGACCACTCTCAAGTAGAAAATCTGTCGCCAAGCACCTAACAGTGTGTTCCGGCAGCAGTCCTTGAGAGCCAGAAAAATTACAGGCACATGAGACCTAACAACTGTACGTCTCAATGTGACGGGAACAGTGCAATTCGTCGTTGCAGAAATGCGTCTGTTATAGGCAAAGGTTAGTCCACTTAACATCAGGTGGGCCTCGGGCTTGTTCCGTCACAATAACATAAAAAAAAAATTATGCAACACCTTATTTTCTAACATACATATTAAATTACTTACTTGTTACTTGAAACTTAAAATAGCTCTACTTCCCTTACATTGTGAACATTTAGGGCAGCCTGCGGTTATACTTTAGCCAGTAATGTCAACACGTAAACCGAAGTAATTTGAGATTTTGTTGATGCCGTAATGAAGTAGGGTTTTTAGTAGAGTTCTGACTTTACTAAAAACCCCTACTCGTTCTTAGTACTCCGAACGTGTGTATTTTAAACCTTATTATTATTCTAGCAAGGTTTCATTTGTATTATCATTAATGGCTCACAAATGCTAATGGATTTAGCGCCACGCGGCGCACGGCGCCATATCATATTTCTCTATGTAATCAAATTAAAATTTATACTTCTATACAGGGTTATTGGTAAAATGCTAACAACATCTTAGCTTTGACTTCTGCTAGTCCTAAGAAACATTTTGAGATATTTTTTTGTATAGAATAAAAAAAAAAAGATTTTTTTACTTATATATTTTTTTGTGTTTCAATGCCTACTCCGAGCTAAGAGCGTCCGCCGCGGGAGCACTGGACCGCGCCGTGGCCCATTTGAATAGAGTTTTGTTTATTTTCTAGATTTATAGAGCAAAGTAATAAAAAATATGAAATAATACATTACAGGCACAAGATACTTTTGATATCAGGTGGTCCTCGTGCTTATTCAGTCAAAAACATATAAAAGACACAAATTTTTTTTTTTCAATACATAAAATTATCATCTCAAAATGTTTCTTAGGACTAGCAGAAGTCAATCCCAAGAGGTTGTTACCATTTTACCAATAACCCTGTATACAGTCAAAATACTACCTTAATAATATCGAAAAATATGTATGTAGGTACAGACTAAATCGTGGACTGGCTTATGGATATTGAAAAAATCCCAAACACATATTAAAATATGATGTATAAAATTACTCGAAGCCTATATGCCAAGTTTTATACTATAAGTTGGTCTGGAGATCTTAAAAGCCACCGTAAAAGCTTTAAGGCTTTGGGAAAAATTGAAGTTGCTAATGGATTTGGGCACTCTATTTCGCATTCTCTTTTTGAAATGGGATAGAAATTGAAAGTATTTTTGTTACATTAAAACTGAACTTAATCATATTTTATTTGATGTGTCTCTTTCACTGGAAACTTATATAAAAGAGGGTTTTTATAAAGAACGCCAGCCAGCATTCCACATTTCAGACGCAGACACAGTGATAAATGAGTGCCGTGAAACGCTGACACAAGACTATCGGGCGGTCTGTCTGGGGCTGACTGTAACTGTATATTAATGGGGTGTTCTGCCCACTTCATTAGACGTACAAACAAGCAGCGAAGAGGGCGCGCGCCCTTATCTCGTCACCCTCTCGACCCCACGCGACCTAAACCCGCCCGTAAGATATTAAAAACATTATTTCTTTCGAGATTGGACCCTGTTATTGTAACCGAGGGCATGAAAATAAGGGTCGCGTAAAGAAACAAACTCGAGAAATTGGGTTTTAGTAAAGAGGTTAAGGGTCTCCTTCGCGGCGGGAAATCCTTGCGCGCCGGCAATTAAAACTGAAACTGTTCGCCGTTTGAGGCGATTCTTACTGCAAAATTATTTCCAGTTGTTGAATAAAAACTAGGAGTACTTGCCGCGGTCGTTGTTAATTTCCATTAATTAGTGTGCTTTTTGTTTAATTTTATGTAAAGGGACGGACTTAATTGTTTGACTGCTTCTTTTAGCTTTTTGTCAACATTTTCCTTTATTTGCATAATCTGGAAAATATGCATTGTCTTTCAAAAGAACCGACCTTAAACGCATTCTAAGCTTTCTTTCTATCACTGTATTCCTGATTAAACGACATTACCTGTAAATAATACAATATTTATAAGCGTAAATAAGACGAAAGTTATGGACTATGGTGTTTGAACGAGATGATAGAGTGATCGATTGCAATAATGTGATTGGAGGTGAAAAAGTGGAACAAGTGAAAGAGTTTGTATACTTTGGATCCATATTTACAAAACATGGAGAGTGTGAAAGTGATATAAAGGAGAGTGAATGCTGGAAACATGTTGAATGGAGCTTTGCACGCGTTTATTAACAGTCAGAAGGTGTCTAAGAAGACTCGTCTGGCTGTTTATGGAGGAGTGTTGGTTCCGCCACTTATGTATGGTTGTGAAAGTAGGGTATGGCAGAAAAATCATGAAAGGAAAATAAATGCAGTCAAACGGAGTGACAGGATAAGGAATAGAGTCATAAGGGAACGATGTGGTGTAAATGAGGATGTAGTGACAAAATCGAGAAAGGTATGTTAAGATGGCTTGGACATGTGGAGAGAATGACTAAACAAGACGTTATGAAAAAAGGCTATGTCAGGAGTACTCTAAATCGACGCTTATGTATGAAAGAATTGATGAGTGTAGATGAAGTGAAAGAGATATGTAAGGATATCAAGTGGAAATCTGTGGTTTCTGCCTACCCCTACGGGAAAAAGGGGTGGTTTTTTGTATGTATGTATTTATAAGCGGTTGTTCTTATTACCTAATTTATTTTTATTAAGTAGTTGTATGTATTTATTTGTTATTCTTATTCTCTTATTTAATTTAATTCTTGCACACAGTATTAAGATATTATTGACGCAGAGATCAGTTTTCTCGTTAAAGGTGCAATGTGCCTTGGAGTGTTTGTGGACAGCCACAGATCTCCTGAGTTCATAACTCCCAATATTTATCATCCATTACCAGGCAGTTGGTCTCTTTTGCAAGAGCCCGTCTTAGTGGATACCACCGCATTCTCAGATATTCTGACTCGAAAAAGTAGTGTGCAAGTACTTCTGTATTTATGCGTGAAGGGCGCTGTAGCTGGTGAAATGACTTAGCGAACGAGACATAAGTAATAAATCTGAGAGCAATAAGCGCAGTGTAGTGTCTATTAGAATAAAAACGACGACAACTGTCTCTGCAACTGTAATGGACAAGTGAAACCTTACCATCAGTTGCATGGACTACATGTTTGTGTCGTCTCTGTACTGTACCAGCCGGATCGTCCACTGCTGAACACAGCCACCCCTATTAAGAGGGGTATTTGCCATAATCCCCACGCTTGGCAGGCGGCTTGGGGATCGTCGTCTCTACATAACTTAAAAAAAATCGTGGTTAGTATTTTTTTTATGCCTGGATAGGTTAGCCTTTGACCACTATCTCACCTGATGGTAAGTGACGATGTGGTCGAAAATATTGTTCAAGCTAACCTATAAGTACTGGCTCTCAAGGACAGCTGCCGGAACATACCGTTAGGTGCTCGGCGACAGATTTTCTACTTGAGAGTGGTGCTAGCCAGGCGGGCACTCGCAAAATGCTCTTCCACCATGCTATAACGACTGCCATCCTGAGATGACAACCGGGACCGACGGCTTTACGTGCCCTCAGAAGCACGGAAACACTCAGTAGTAATGTCACTAGCGGTCACCCATCCAACTCATGACCGCGACGGACGTTGCTTAACTTTGCTGATCGGTTAACAACTTAGTAAACTTCGCGACTAGCGCTTCGAATAAACCGGATAATAAGTCGAATTCGATTATTCGTTCGTGTCGTCTGTCTTGCGGCAATTTTATATCATAGGGGTGGCAACTGCCAACTTTCAAGGGTACCAACCACGCAGCCCCCTTCTAAACTTGCACATACCGACGCAAAATGATTCAGCGTCTGTTATGACATGGGACGAAACTTACCCCCTTATTCATAATCTCTCTATAACTTTATAATAGGTTTATCATACGTCATTAGTACTGCGCAAAGGAGTTTTACTTTGCGCAATACTAATGACGTTTGATAAACCTTTAATAAAGCTATGGGACGATTATGAATAAGACCGTAGTTTCTAACCACCGTATAGCAGCTGTAGGTATTGTGATTCATATTCGATAAATTCTTACTCACGCGGTTTGCGGTTAGAACAAGTTAACATAATATAATTGAGCTATAATTTTTTTTTATTGTTGTGTTTTATGTGCAGTTATTGCCGGTTTATTATTATGCTTATTTGCTTTGCTACTGGCTACAACTAATTTACACATATAACTTACATTTTAACTAAGGTAAAGTCGCCTGCAATAATTAGTATACAGATTGTGATATTCAAAATTTACTTATGTTTCTGTTTAAGTTTTTTTTTTGTGTTATGTTATTGTGACGGATCAAGCACGAGGCCCTGGTGTTAAGCGGACTAACCTCTGCCTATAACAGATGCATTTCGTCACAAGTCACGAATAGCACTGTGCCTGTCAAACACTTAATAACACGTCATAGTTATTAAGTCTCATGTGCCTGTAATTTCACTGGCTCTCAAGGAATGCTGCCGGAACACACCGATAGGTGCTTGGCGACAGATTTTCTACTTGAGTGTGTTCGCTAGCCAGGCGGGCATTCGCAAAATGCCCTTCCACCATGCGGTGAAGCTCAAGCCCGCGGCGGGATTCGAACCATGGACCTGCGGCACGGCAGTACATAGTCAATACCACTGAGCCATCACTGCTTCAATATATAAAGAAGTATCTTCAAATGTGAGAATAATTTGAATTGTTTCACTCATGTTTCGTTAACTTCGATTATTAAGATTTAGTGACACCACACGTGGCAATGTCTCTGTTAGTTTTAATGTACTCGATTTTAAAGTAGACTTCAAATGAATGTAGATAATGGAGCTGTCATAGTCGTACAACGACTCAAACTACAAATAAAATAAGGAAAAAAAAAACCTTATTATGAAAATTACGAAGTCAGTTATTAACAGCGTCTACATGTGTACGGACTTTATGCTGAGTTTTCTCTTCTTTTTCTTTTCCCTCTATGCTAGTTACGAATTATTTTTAAGTTTTGCTTGTGTATAGGTTGTCATTATTATGTATTTTTTTTGTGTGGCAATAAACTAATTTTGATTTGATTTGATTTGATTTGAAGTTTATACTTATTATTGCAGGCGACGGTAATTAAAATTGATCCTTTGAGAGAACCACCCTCAAGTAGAAAATCTGTCACCAAGTACCTACTGGTGTGTCGGCAGCTGTCAGCCAGAGCCTTTGAAATTGAGAGCCAGTGAAATTACAGACACAATGAAACTTAACAACTATGCTCAAGGCGACGGGCGCAGTGCAATTCGTGTGTGATGAAATGCATCTGTTATAGGCAGAGGTCCGCTTAACATCAGGTGGGCCTCGACCTTGTATCGTCACAATAACAAAATATAAAAACAAGGCGTCCTACCATCTGCTGTGGCACGGCAGTTTGATGATATGAAAAAGTCGTTTGCGTTATCGGGTCTATATTGTCATATTATCTACTCGATAAGAATCTCTTAATTTATTAGTGGAATCTTTTAAATGGCCTTCAGCACCTACATAGATTTTTAAGCTATACTTAGCTGTAAGAATCCCTAAATTGTAAAAATAAAAATAATAAAAACAAAAATATTGTCTTAAAAAAATAATACAGCAATTTTATTCGAAGCGAAAGCAGAAATGAATTATCGTTTTTTTTATGTTTTAATGCGTTCCAATTACTTTTTGACTAATTATTGTCTCAGAAATGAGGTGATGTGTGACATAAAATGATGAATGGCGATTTATCGTGTGTAGACGTGGATCTGGTTCAATCGTGGTCATTACAAGTATTGATTGATGTCAGTTGTGAGCGCCAGTTACCTATTATTGTACCGTTTGATGTAACCTTCGAGGTATGATTGATGGCTTACTTTTGTTAAAGAATAAGTGAGAGCGGGTTCTGTGACCTAAACCGTAAAGATGCTTATAATTTATTGGCTTATAGTTTGGACTTTGAAGCGCTCGTAACGAAGTTTGCTTAGCTGTTTTTAACCGATCAGCAAAGGTAGGCAACGTCCGCCGTGGTCATGAGTTGGATGGGTGACCGCTAGTTTCATTACTACTGAGCGCTTCCGTAGTTCGGAGGGTACGTTAAGCCGTCGGTCCCGGTTGTCGTCTTAGGATGGCAGTCGATATAGTATGGTGGTAGGGCATTTTGCGAATGCCCGCCTGCCTAGCTACCACCCTCAAGTAGAAAATCTGTCGCCAAACACCTAACGGTGTGTTCCGGCAGCTGTCCTTGAGAGCCAGTATATCTAGGTTAGCCTGAATAACATCTTCGACCACATGATCACTTACCATCAGGTGAGATAGTGGTAAAAAGCTAACCTACAGGAAAAAAACAAAAACACTCTATTATCTATTGCCTTCAGGCCTATGTGGTCTAACCAAGGGATTTCGTAGACATTTTAGTCTTCATTCACGCTAATTTCTCAAAATCACGATGACGACCCGTGTCACAGATGAATAAAGTATTTTACATACTAAACCCACGTTTTCGCAATACAACAGAAAATAATATAGTAACTAGTCTTTTCACGGACAAGTAAGGCTATTATTAGCCATCTTCAATCTGTCGTGATAAAATCGTTTGTCAAATCCAATTTCTAATAATTCATATCCGCTACCTCTAGATATACTATTTCCATTTCTTTATTTTCTCGATGACAGCTCCTGTGAAAACTTGAAAGAACGTTCTTTATTTCATTATGCATATGCATTATTTTATAAAAATATGACGTTTACGCATGTACAAGTTTATACCAGAGTTTCTCCGACTCTGGTATAACCTTGTACGTGCGTAAACGTCTTATTTTTATAAAATAATGCTTAAATAATGTAAAAAAGAACGTTCTTTCAAGTTTTCACAGGAGCTATCATCGAGAAAATAAAGAAATGGAAATAGTATAGGACTCAAATTAAATATAGAAAATTACTCGGTATACATTCCAAAGAGCATAACGAGATTCACTCAAGCATGGGAGTCAAACATAAAGCTTGGAGGGGAGCTTCATGGAGACAATTCACGTTAGTCCGTCGTGACTTCGAGCGGTCCGCATTCTACTTTTTAAAAGGAGGCTAATTGATCTAAAGATAGAACAATCTAGAGACTACCTGATTTTATACTAAAGTTAGAACGAGTCTCATCAAGCACACGTCTAATCGGTCTATTACCCGTGGCCCCCGTGCGCCAACCAATGAACGGGTTCTACGGGTATTCACGTAAAAGTTGAAAGTATTGAAGAATATGATGGCAGACATCCTACAGACAAGATATGTAAGATGCTCGTATGTTTTTGGGTGGCAATTGCATTGTCCGCGTAATATTGATATTCTGAATTATTCTTATTTTTAGGGTTCCGTACCTCAAAAGGAAAAAACGGAACCCTTATAGGAGCACTTTGTTGTCCGTCTGTGTGTCTGTCAAGACACTTTTTCTAAGGAACGCGTGGTGGAAGCTTGATACCTCAAGCTGAAATTCATATCTAATACTCAGGGCTACTGTCCTTTGGAGCTGTGAAAAATCAAACTTCTAAGCCAACGCAACCAAATGATACAGGCGTTTATGGCGCAAATTTTCGACACTCACAAGGGGATCAAAACCTACAGGGTACTTCCCGTGAACTCAGAATCTTGAAATTTGGTACAAAGCAACGTCTTATAGCACAAATAAAGGAAAAATTGCGAGGAGCATAAATTTTTAGTGATATCATATTATAAAAATATTTGTAATACCTTTAAATTGTTATGGATTTCATTAAAATACCATAATTTTTACTTATATACCTGCGGGTTTGTATGGAACCCTCGGTGCGCGAGTCCAACTCGCACTTGGCCGTTTTTTATTGCTGATTAGATATCCTTTATCCTTGCTATCTCATCTGAGTATATTGTTAAGTGTAGATGTGGGCGAAGATAGACGGTAGGTTTGACCTAGAATGAAAACTTGTTTTTAATCATCTGTCTAAACATACGGTGCTGAGCGATAAATTCTCTACTTATTCTAGGCAACACCTGGCGGTTCACTTTGATTAACCCCGTTATTCTATATGCAAGCAAAAAATTATCAGTATCTTTCTATTGTTGCAGGTGTGCGCCTTGTCACAACGCGAGAGAGTATCTGAGTCACTTGCACTGACATACGCCGAGGCACCAGGTCGTCCACTACCAGACCTCATCGCTCAACCAGGACTGTCGTACGACGAAGTACTCCATGACGACTTTAGATTCGATCTCAATGCTCATGACGTCATGGTCTTCTTGCACATACAAAAAACTGGAGGAACCTCCTTTGGGAAGCATCTTGTTATGGATCTAGACCTGAAGGTAAGTTTCTAGGAATTATTTTGTTTTTCTGTAAAATAGTATGGTATACATACTTATTATGTAGCATGACGCCGGGGCTCCCCGCTTCCCGCTCTCAGACCTCACTCATCACAGAACTAAGCTAGGTCTTACGACGATGTACTCCACGGTTCGTTAAGATTTGACCTCAACGCTCATGACGTCATGGTCTTCATATCAGTCCATATATTATGGCTATAACAGTATATCCCCCTTTCACATGAGACCTTAAATCACATTACATCTGGTGAAAAGTTGGTGTTTTTAGATTTCTGCCTTATATTACACATGTACAGCCTTGATGGTAATGTTTTTTTCATATCAAAGAAGCAGGGATGGCTCAGTGGCATTGACTATGGACTGCCGCGCAGTAGGTCCATAGTTCGAATCCCGCCGCAGGATTGAACTTCACCGCATGGTGGAAGGGCATTTTGCGAATGCCCGCCTGGCTAGCAACCACCCTCAAGTAGAAAATCTGTCGCCAAGCACCTAATGGTGTGTTCCGGCAGCAGTCCATGAGACTTAAGAACTATGTCTCGACGGGCGGAGTGCAATTCGTGACTTGTTACGAAATGTATTTGTTATAGGTAGAGGTTAGTCTACTTAACATCAGGTGAGCCTTGAGCTTGTTCCGATTCCATAACATAAAAAAGAAAGTTTTTTTAATTGTCACTGAAAACAATTAAACAACTTACAAAAACATTTTTCAAAATTACCGACTGCAATGTTTTAAAAATACCTCAAAGTCCGTTTAATTTCTTGTTTATCTCTCTGATAAGTAAATCATAGCTCGAAGGTCCCCGTGGAAGTTAATTATAACCTACAAATATTTTAAAAGTATACTCAGAAAAAAATAAATCAATATTTTATTGTATAAAACACTTTAAAAATATATCTATTGACGATTCAGCCTTATTTTCCTGTTAAGACAACGTAACGTCAAAAACGCCACGCAGTCAAACCAGAAGAATTTTCGACGCGTAACGCTTCTACACGAAGCATCCTCAGGAGGCCATGACTGTACGAGCGATTGAGACTGATATAATAATATATGTAGACTACGAGTATGTCCGTAGAGTCAACGAAACAAAGTAACGCCTGAATCTATTCACTATCTTAAGTTAATATATCCCCGATTTTATAATTTTATGTTTATAGTGACGATAACTTACAAGTGAAAAACTTGGACTTTATAGTTTTCAAAATATTCAAGATAGTGAAATGTAATAATGCTTATGCAAGTTCACCCAGGCATAAAGCAGTTGCTAAGAAATCTAGGCCCTGTTTAAACCTAACCACTTGAGTAAACTAACGAAATCTCACCGCCACAGGCAGGTTGCCGTAACAATATGGGCTTAAAACATAAGCCACCTGCGCTAAAAGACGCCCACTGTTCAGAAAACCTATGTTAACTTAAGTTAGTAGAGAAACTACCGCTAATCGACAACTATAACTCTGCAAACATCAATTTTCACCCACACAGCTGTCAATATTTCACATTATACCTACATAGATAGACCCATATTTCGCTTTTTCGCGACGATTTCGAGCGCTGAGTATTCCAAGTAAAATATATTTACAATCCTTTTAAGCAAATTAGATCCGAGACATTCGGCTTAGCGTTAAGATTGACTGCGGGATTAAGTTTTTGCCCGTTTTAACGAGGTTGAAGTCGTGAGAATGGATGGCCCTCTATCATTTTTAAGTAGGGAAATTCTTCATGAAAAAGCTAGCCGGGTCGTGACTAGGTGACGTGACGTGTGAAGGTGTGAGAGTGGGCTATTAAGGGTGGCGCGTGCACTGACGCGGCAGAATCGCTGCAAATGGAGGAGCCATTCAGAGAAAATAGCATGTCACCCTCGTACCTTGACTTCCTTGGTGATTTCGCTGGTTCTTTTTAAAATGGGCCCTTTCAGTTAACGTGCAAATGTGATTTAATTAGCGAATGCACGCACGCTGTTAAGGAAATTACAGCTTTGAAAGATTGGACGGCTTTTAACGTCACTGATTTGTGGCTTTAAGATTTTTTTAAACTAGTTTTTGTTACTATTGTAAACGCGTGACTAACCCTTGTAAAGTGCCTATTAATTTAAATGACGTTTCGTTTGATGCTTAACTTACAGCTTTCTAACAAAGCAATAAACATAATTCAAGCTTGTCTCTAATTTTCATGACATAATTGGATACTATTGTGCTCATAAAGTAGTTTCGTCAAATATCGTTGCCATCCACACACTAGTTTAATTAGTTGCTCTGTGGTGGGTCCACAAACATTTAATGCTCTTTGTGGATGAACCTTTCGGTCTTAATTAAGAGAAATTTCACTATCCGACTCATAAAATTATGTCAGCCTCCTTCAGAACTCGGATGCTGAATTCGTAAAATTGCTTCTGCGGGTAGTCATTTATCCAGTTTAAAATGTGACTTCATAAATTTAGCATTTCGCTGAGAATTAAGTCGGCGATTTTTAATAAAGTTGGCAGCGGATCCCTTCTGCTTTGCATCAGGTGGGGGTTAATATCGGTTCATGTTTTATCGTAAAAAGTTATTGTTTTAAAAAGCAATACCTTGGGCGAGTACACACTTGCGGCGTGGTATCTCATTGCTATTCCATAGTAATAACGCCGATTTGAATATAAATTGAGACAAGTGGCTTCATTCACGATAGCCCTTGCCTATAAAATTTATCATTTCCGCTCGTGTGTAATGGATTTTTCCATGGCCTCTGAATATTATTCGGGGGTGGGAAATGTTTCTCCAATTGAATGGGTTCGGAAGGGTTATAGGTACGTTATTTATTAGCTTGAGGTAAAAATATACATATTACTGGTATTCTGTGATATATTATAGTCATATATATGGTCTCTTGCGAATATATATTATGCTATGAACTTGGGCCTCTTTTCTTGTATAAATCTGGATATTTTATGGTTTCTTTAGTTTCATATATTTTATGCGACCATTGTATCAACTTTATCGCCATGTTCTAATATAGTTACGTATGTTATTTTATTTTTACGTCGCATAACCCCAATGTGTGTGGGCATGAAGTCACTAATATTATCTCAATAGTCTTCAACTCACACCATTTAAGAGATAAGTCAAATTCGTACCTAAAATTTAATGAAATCGGCATTTACCGAGCTAATTGAATAACAACATATCAGAGCCCGAGGGTTGTGGGTCAGAGATAAAACAACAAAGATGCTCATTCGGCATTTACTTCTCCAGGCGTCACGTACGCATTCTCGCAAACTTCGAATAAACCTATATTCGGTTCCTTTGATAAATGGATAAGATGCGTAATAAAAAGAACAAATATTAAAGAGTTACAAAAACTTTTATTTAGGCGCATAAAAGCGAAACTTTGTGAAGAGCCAAGTTAGGGATAATAAATATACTTGGCTAAAACTTTTTCAACAGTTTGCTGTTCGACAATTTATCGTTTTATACGGGCGATTCTGGTGACCGACGCGACGATCGATTTTCATTCTTTGAATTTGCCATTTTATTATTTCATAGGCATATATTCTTTTAATAAGTAATACGATTAACTATTTGGATGAAAAATCAAAGGCGCAAGTTAGTGTCTTCACAGCTATACGCACGTTCATAGCAAATGAACGGAGAGAATTTGCATCATTAATTACATATTTACAATTGTATGTTCGTTAGGCTGCCCTCGAGCCGTGGCGTGGCTCAGAATACACAATGTTTGCAGAGTAGGTTTCTGTTAGTTTTAAGGTTTATACCAGGAGATTCGAAATGCGGCGTGCTTCGACCGCAATGTAAATATTTTAACGCACGGCCTGGCTTCGCCAGCACCCGTCCGCCGCCGCCTGTACAAAATGCGATTTGTTTTTTCACTGCTACAAAGTTTACGTTTAATTCTGTACTGTATGGCCTTTCGTAATCCTCTTGCGAGAGAAATAATGGTTCGAAATTTAAACTGATCTTTAAAAGCATTGCCCTCTTAAATTTCAGTAAGCCACCTTTACAAATAAATTCCATATCCACCTACCTAGCTACACCGTTTCCGGAACGTGCGACATTTAAAGATTTACCTCCAACAATGGACAAATGTATTCCGTTACTGGCCAAACTTTAATTCTATGTGCATAGCAGACGTTATATGAATTTCTAGTTGCCCAACTGCTTTGTTTCACGGCATTACAATGCGCCGGTACATGTTCCTCGTCTATTGTTTCAGTTCGGGTATTTGTTTATACACGAATAATTTTAAAGTAAAAACGTGTTTATCTGTTAATGGGATCGACGGATAAAAGTCGTTTTGTCGCCGTGAGATAAAGCGATCATGAGTGAGATCCCTTGTGCGAGTGTGAGTGGGTTGACCGTTGTGATCACCCGCGCGAGCCGATACCGATTTCACTGGTAATTTCCGCACACATTGCGATCCCTCTCAAAGAATTCACACCCAATGGAGGAAATGAAAATCCCTCCCGTTTAAATCGTCCGCCTGTGAACGATATCTTTCTGGGTGGTTCGCTTTAAACGTTTCCAATAAATTGACGTCGAACATTTCGAACATTTTCGACGTTAATTTGTGCTCTACGTGAATTACATTTTAACCTTTATCTTGCAGAGGCCGTGCAACTGTCAACGGGCGAGAAAACGCTGCCATTGTTTTCGACCGCACAGCAACGAAATATGGCTGTTTTCGAGATACTCCACGGGCTGGAAGTGAGTACCGCATCTCACCCTTTGTTTTGTTCCACTGAATAGTTAAAACATTTAAACCCCCACGCGTCGACAAAAAACACAACACGTCCCGGTAACGGCTTAGGTGGATTGCATTCATAGTTTTTGTAAGAACATTTTTGTGGAATGACGAATAGTGCCCAAGCTGTGTAAACTGTAACACGTGTCTTTACCATCTCGTAACTGGCAGCCGTAGCGTCCCAAGGGTGACAAAGAGTTGAGGCCGTTCGCACCGCAATAAATTTACGTCGTCCTCGAAATGTAATTATTTGGGAGGGCCAAATTTGAATATGAATAATTATTGTTCTAAGCCTACAAAGTGCGGTATGGGACGTTCGATTACATCAGCGGCGGCGCCGGCGTGTATCTGTCCTTGGTCCTTGTCCTGTTTCGGGCATGCAAATGTGCCGAATGACATAAAATAATAGTTTATATACGACCGTCTCATGCAAATCACCTCTCCTGACTATTGTTCGCCGCCCTTGGGATAATAACTACGGACATTCGCGTCGCGACGTGGTGAGCATCGTTGATTGAAAACGAATTTCGATTTGATCACTACTCCTGTGTGCGCAGGGGTCTTCAACATTTGGAACCCGACCAAACGCCTCAAAATGGGATACGATCCGACAGGATTCGTATTAATCTGCATCGGCTGCCGTGAAATACTCATAGAAATAAATGGCCGGGGATAATAGCATCATTCTATTCGGCGAGTACCCTGAGCCTGTTACATCACCTAGTATTGAACATTATCATGGAAATTGCTCTATTTGTTGAATATACAGACGTGACTAAAGGTTTGAGAATGGTCTGTAGGGTGAAGCGTAAAAATACATAAAAATGTTATTATGTCGGCTGCTACATTTATAATTCTATTTAGTTTGGGTCGAGTAGAGACTAAATAAATGGTTGAAATTAAATTGAAAGTGTTGCCGACCCCTGGCAGGTTTTATTACTGCGCGTCTGTGAAACAATAATTGTTATATTGTGTACTTACCGTTGATTGTATGAATTCGGAGGCGTCTCATTTATATTCGGTCTAGCGACGTCGTAAATTAACCGTCCATCACTTAGCGTTTACATATGAAACGAGTGCGCGGTAGTGTTCCGCATCAGCAATTGTTAGGAAGTTAAATCAAATCGACTGTTTACCAGTTTTTATTGTATACAACTGAAAATAAATAAAAGTTTACTTCTACAATTACTTTTTTATTTCTTTTTATTTTTATTTATTTCTTTTAATTTTTGTTGGGACTTTAGCCCCAACGCTTCCCCACCCACAAGGGATGCTCTACAAGTTACACAATCTGAACTAGTTTCTTAATGTGTATTGAATTTTTGCTCCGTTAAACCTCTTGTGTAACAGTTTAAATGAATGAACGCCTTTTAATGAAAAGTTTAAAGAACATATTTACAGTTCTGGTTGTTACAAGTCATGACTCACAATTTGATTGGACTGACTAAATGGACAAACAATTTTATAAGCACTAACTAAATAGTAGATCTTTACATTCAACGTTTCTTAGAAAAAACATTAAATTGATCGTTGTGGCGTCAACGGCCAGCATCAAGCATGGAATTGTATTTTATATCACGTATTATAATGCATCGTTCTGTTCGTTTGATTAACGTGCTATGTAGCTTCAACGTCGACTGGAGAATTGATTGCACGATAGGTACAAAGGGTCATTTAGCCTACAAGACGGATCCGTCGAATGCTATGACCATGTAACGATCTATTCAAATACACGGACTTAAATATTTTATTCATTTTTATTAAACACATCTTACATCAAAGTACTGACGATGTCAAGAAGTCATCAGTCGGTAATTGATTTTATGCATAGCTTCACAGTAATGGGATAAGAAACAAGGGCTTCTAATGCGCTTAAAAGGCTGTTAGGAATGTTCTCATGGAGTGATAAAGGTGGCAACACTATCTAGTCGACTGGTAACTGACGGCATCGTGAGCTATTAATTTAGTTATTATGGGACCTCCCAAGTGGTTGTCAAGTGTGGTCGTAGTACTCCTTAGCTATTCCCTTATTTGACAACGTGTACCTCTTTAAACTAAGATTAGCCCCATTGTACGCTCTGTTTGCTTAATAACGTGGTATGGACAAACACTCCCTTGAGAAGGCGGGATCTTATTAACCGGTGGGACCTGCAGGCGGTTATTTTTTATGGGATAAGTGTCGGATTAACAACTTAGATCGTTATTCTCGTTAAGTGGTCGAAGGTCGACGTGTTCATTCACCGACCTAATTGTCCTGATTGGAACCGACTGTGCGCTGCGCATTATGTTCATAATCTTTGTGTGGGTGTGCTTTTATTATTGTTGATCCTGATTTACATAGAATCAGTAGCGGTGATTTATCAAGTACAGGTTGTCCTTCATGGTATGATAATAGTAATTCAAGATTATTATTATCGATATCTATTACATTATTTAATGCACGTTCCTTGTGATGATATACTTCATTCTTGGTAATAGGTATTATCGGAAATCGATTCGTAATATATAACGGTAATCTGTTGCATAAATAAAGTAACTAATCTTTTAATCATAATATATCAATCAACTTTTTGATAAGATTTTTTAAAATATTGCTGATATATTAATTTTTGCTACTATCTCAGGTTGCGTTCAAAAATGTTGCTTAGGCCAATCTTGAATTACTGGCACTCAAGAACAGCTGCCAGGCGACTCCGTAAGATGCTTAGCATCAGATTTTCTACTTCGGGGTGATATTTAAGCAGGGCATTTTGCGAATGGCTCCTAAGACAACGGCCGGGACCGACAGCTTAACGTGCTCTCCGAAGCACGGAAGAGCGGAGTAAATGACACTAACGGTTACCCATCTAAGTCTTTAGCCGCAGCAAATGTTGCTTAACCTCGTTGATCGGTTTAAAATGACTAGGCAAGCTCCGCTATAAAGGCTATAGAACGATTAATATAAGATGTATTTCAATTTATTAGGTTCTTGCTTTTAAGAAACTTCCTATAGACATAAGTATAGGATATTTGAAAACAAAATGTAACACTCAGCGCTGAAGGCCATTCGAGAGAGATCTCTCTGAAACAAGTCCTATATTCTGAAAGTCGTTCGGTTGAATATCGGCGTCGGCGTCGCTGGTAATCCAAACTAAGTCAACAATCCCCGGTTTCAATTGCAGCGAGGCGCGCTAACGAGCTATCTTTCATCCTATAGTGATGATCGTACAGAGATTGGCAGACTTGTGATTTTAGAATCGTATTAGAAATCCAATATTTTGTCTCGGTGTTTTATATACTTCAAAGCCTATAAGCTCTGCGCCTAAGTGTTATATTTGGTGCCTTATCGATTATAGAATTGTTCATAAAAGTTATAGTCCTTTCTCACCAAATCTGGTATAGATTTGTCCATTCCTTCCTATCTAGTGATGAGCGTAACATCAACTTTAAGGCTAAAAATCTTGGTTTTACAACCGCGGTCTTCATAAAGATTTTATGCTTCTCGAATTCCGCGCTCTCCCCGCGGAGTGACAAAGAGTCCTTCAAAAAGATGTAAAAGTCTAAAAGGGTCGACAGCAGCCATAATGTGGCAATGCACATGTCCCTAGGCTACTGTTACAGCATCCCATCAGGTATTATGCTGTCTCGTTTGCGTCTCGTAACGTTGTAAAAGTTACGCCCTGGCACATGTAATATATTGTTTCATTTTACGTGTGCCATCCAATTACTTGAAACAGTTCTCTTTTCGCGTTCGTTGTATTTAAACGGGCTGAGTGGAGTTTTTGTTTTAGAGTGCTCTCAGTTGACCGTGTCCGTTTGCTGATGAAAATGCTGACCTATGAGTACGGGTCAATTCTATTCTCGAGTTCTGTTTATATCTTCACGTATGTTTAGACATATTCTAAGTTTATAAGAAGTCCAGTTAGTGCTTGATTTAATTAAGCTCAATCATTGTAAGTACCTAAAATAGTCAAGAATGATATCATCATTATACAGCGTGGATATTGTTCAATCATTCGGTTTGGCCAATAAGTCTTTTCTCCGTTTCGAAATGAACAGTTGATTACGCTCAGCGCTATGGCCAGCGCGTTATCCGGTGTACAATCTGTCATAACCGTTGAAGCTGCTTTTGCGCTTATCGCTGCAACGTAAATTAGCTTATTATCTGTATGCATACGTATCGGTTCACCTTGATACTCTATCTATAACATAGATTACTTAGGCCCAATTATGTGAAGTTGGTAAAATTTCATTTGTTTCTGTGCTGTATTTGTTATCTGTCGTGCTTTGTGACGTAAAATAATATTTTTCTAATAATAAGTTAAGTTTTTATTGTGACCATGTATACAATGTTTCAAATTAACTTTTGTGAGGTAAATGTAACTGATTGACTTCGTTTTTATCTCAATAAATAATAATTTAATTTAATTCATAAAAGTCAATTAAATGGCAAATTTGAACTACTGCAAAATATTTCGACGTCTTTTTTTTCATTTGGCTGTCATAGTTCTATCATATTTTGTTCGTCACAAAAATTAAAGTTATCTTTGTTTATACTCAAGCTTGGTCATAGAATAAAAAGGACTAGAGTGATCACTCTGCAAAGCCATAGTAATAAAAAAGCGACTCTAGCTTTGAAGTAATAAAGTGCACTTAAGCTCGCAAAGCACGGAGTACCTTAGTTATTAATATGCAAGGCGTCTCTTTCTATCGCATAGCCAGGAATAGCTCTGATCTCTTCTGACGCGACACGCATCGTAGAATATTCCCTTCCGGACGGATACGCCGGTGTACCCGTGGCTTTGTACCTAAAATGCGGATTGAGCCAGACCTGGTTGGGTGAAATTGGCCCTTAGTGTATTGAGTTAATACACTTATTAGTGAAAATGTAAAAGGACGTAACTTTTTGAGAATGTAACATGTATAAGTTTGTGTATAACGCAACAGCCGTGACTTCGACTTGTAAAAAATTCGTGGCCGGTGGCAACACTAGGGACTATCATCTTGCAGATCGTATGCAGTCCATAAATTAAAGACCGGCCAAGTCCGAGTTGAACTCCTACAACGAGGGTTCCGTACCAACACAAACTAACAATATTTTTTTTTTAAATACAAATCGAGATTCTTAGCTGGAGTCCAACCTGCACTTGACTGGTTTTTAGTATTTGCTGTTGTACCTACAAATAAACAGCTCTTTAAAGTTTGGACGGACGGACGGACGGACAGCCCAGGCCTAGTAATTGGGTCCCGTTTTCTAGTACGAAACCCTAAAAACGGAGCTTTATCGTTATAAATAATTAATTATTGTAACGATAAATATCTCTGTTTTCATCACTGCATTAGACGCTTGAGACACATGCTTGTGTTTTGCACATAACAAATTCTCTGAGCGGTCTATTGAAGTTGCTATTACTTAACATTTGACGGACCACCTGTTCGGATGATCATTTTATTTAGTAGCGAGTTCAAGTCCCGCTGGGAATTATCTTTTCCATCAGAATAAAAAATCTATGTTATCTATTAGCGTGCGTCAATGCTGTTTAAATAATACTCAATCTAATAACAACAAATATTTTAAGACAAAATTAATTTAATATTTTAATAAAACAGTTAAAATATTAAAACATATATCTAGTGACAATTCCGCCTAATGTCTCGATCGTGCGCTCGAAGAGTCAGCACCCCCTGAGGATGCTTCGTGTAGAATCGAAACGCGTCGAAAATTCTTCCGGTTTGGTCCGTGGCATTTGTGACGTCACGTCGGCTTTACAGAAAATTAGGCGGAATTGTCACTGGATATATTTTATAAGTGTTTTATTAAAATAATTATTATATAGTAACCGGCTAGAACTCGCGTAATGTTTACTGGATATTGCTCCGACCAGTTACGAATTGAAGTTCTTCGTCTGGGAGTCACGATTGTGCACAGCGTCGAGCGCGGGCCTCGTTGTTTTATTAAAATATTTTAAAAATATTTGTTATTAATACGATTTCCGCAAAGTAACACCTAAATCTATTCATTAATACTGAATGTATATATCTATTTTACTGATATCTATGCCATGTTGAATTTCCCAAGGCATTTACGGCGCATCACTAGCGGCATTATCTGGTTTACCGATCTCGTGGCACGATGGTAGCCGGGTGCCATTTCCCTGTAAATTAGTTGAAATTATACCGGCTGTAAGCACCGGGCCAGAGGAACCAAACCATAATGAGATGACAGGAATTTAACATCTCATTTAGATCTGTGTTGGATAATCTGTACTGTGTCTATGTTCGTGTCTTTATTAGGGCAATTCGAACAGATTTTCTTTGAGATTTGTCTGAATTTATTATGTTAAAGATAAGACATATGATTACAATTTCAATAGCAAGGAACTGCTTTTTGAAGCCTAATTGTCTAATGACTGCCTTGTTAGTGGAGTGGCGAAAGAGCCGCTTTGGAAACTTGAGGTTCTATAGTAATTAAACATCTTTAAACGGTTTAAATCGCGTATATTTATCATTATACCGTTTCAAACACTTTGCAGTGATCGAGGTCACAGGGTGACTCTTGGTTGACTTGAGGTCCTAGTTTCTTTTCCATCGGACAGTTATCTTCTTTCAATTTAAGAGTTTCTTCAATTTTACACTCTTATCAGTGGAGTATTATCCAACTTTCTCTGTCTTCAGCTTATTCTTTGATTGCCTTGTAAGACATAACATTTAGGTTTTCTTTCATCTGGTCCATGTATGTTATTCTTTACCTTCCTCTTCATCTTTTACCGTTTACCTTTCCCTCTATGATGGTTTTTATAAAGGTGTCGTGTCGTACAAGGTGGCATTATCACTAAAAGTTTAAAAAAGTTACTAACAAAGAAGTAAGCGTGGAATTAAATATATTACAAGTATTATTAGGGTCTTCCGTAGCGCTTTTTAACCGACTCAAAAAAATGGTGGTGGTTCTTAAATAGACTGTTTTTTTATGTTTGCTACCTCAGAACTTTCGACTGGCTGAACCGATTTTGATGATTCTTATTTTATTTGAAGGCTGGTGCTTCCCGTTTTTGAGTTAGGTACACTCCAATAACTGAAAAGTATTTTTTTATTATGATGATATAGTCATTGACAGTGAATGACAATTGATCCCCTTACGCAACGGTAACTAAAAAGGCTGTTTTTTTTACCTCCTAATGGAACCGACGTCAACACTCAAAAGTGTGAAATAACTTGTAGAAGCCGGTCAATTACTATATATTATACCGTAATTATAGCGGATAGCAATGATTAAGGAAAGTAGGCAAAATTTTACTTAGTTTGAACATTAAAATAATATTTTGTACAAGTTTACAATATATGAAAATAACAACTTCATATTATGAAAAAACTACGTTTTTATGGAAAGCGCTACGAAGAGGACTTCTACATTTATGAAGTTTCCGACATAAGTATTGAGTATTGACAACTCGGACGATAATAATCTTCGATGAAAAAAAAAACTGAATTTTTACGCGGCAATATTCACAATATATAAGACAATAATAATTGCATAATATTATTTAGTTACTTGGTATTACGGAGCTAAACTATTTAATTCGATTACTGATAGAACTACCCGCGATTTAAAATTATGTTATTAATCTTATCAGTCATTTTTGTCTTATTATTTAGCTGTTCTCAACCGATCAGCAAAGTTAAGCAACGTCCCCCGCGGTCCTGAGTTGGTAGGTGACCGTTAGTGACATTACAACTGAGCGTTTCCGTGCTTCGGAGGGCACGTTAAGCCGTCGGTCCCGGTTTTTGTCTTAGGATGGCAGTTGTTATAGTGGTAGGGTATTTTGCGAATGCCCGCCTGGTTACCACCCTCAAGTAGAAAATCTGTCGCCAAGCACCTAACGGTGTGTTCCGGCGGCTGTCCTTGAGAGCCAGTACTTCTAAGTTACACGTTCGACCATATCATAACTTACCATCTGGTGAGAGAGCGGTCAAAGGCTAACCTATCAGGCATAAAAAAAAAGTTCAGAGAGAACGATCAATCAACTGTTTGATAATTTATTTATGTACGTACACGCCGTGTTCTCGACTTTGCACAATATTTTTATACATCATATCTATTTCGTTTATAACTATTAAACATTATAACTCTGCTAACCTCATCACCATTGTCAGAACTACTTGATGATTTGCTTTTATCATTATCGCTTTGCTATCAGTTTTATTGCAATTAATAGTAATAATGCGAGCGTTTTATTGTTGTATTAAAAATACCTTACGTTTTTACTGTTTTGATGATGCAAAATGTTAATACTTTGTGGTAAAGAATTTACTTAAAACTATTATTATATATTTTGAAGCAGTGATGGCTCAGTGGTATTAGCTATGGACTGCCCTGCAGCAGGTTCTTGGTTCGAATCCAGCCGCGGGCTTGAGCTTCACCGCATGGTTGAAGGGCATTTTGCGAATGCCCGCTTGGCTAGCTACCATCCTCAAGTAGAAAATCTGTCGCCAAGTACTGAACTGTGTGTTCCGGTAGATGTCCTTGAGATACTGGCTCTCAAGGACATCTAACTTAAACAATATCTTCGACTACATCATCACTTATCTTCGGCTGAGATAGAGGTCAAAGGCCAGCCCATCTGCTAGAAATAAAAATAAAAAAATCACACGCCAAATGTTCGTATTTGTAACATGATGAAAACAACTTTTGTATAATATATGTTATATTTATCGTGTTGTTTCTATCAGTGTTATGAGAACGTGTCGCAATTCTGCTATTATCCCCCGACCTGTAACCCCGATATCTCTAAACATGTACTTAAATGCATTATTAAAAATATATTTAAAAACATCTTGTGCTATTAGGTCATAATTTATTTACAGAAAAATACGGGATTACTTAAATGTATAGGCCAGTCAAATCCGAATACATAGTTTCTTCAAAGTGTGTTCGAAACTAATGTAACTAAGGGGGGGGGGGGGGGGGGGGCATGATCCCCATGCAGGCGTCTTGGGGATCGCAGTGTACGATAGCCGTTCGTCAGAAGGCGCTGCTGCCCCACCTTTCAGTACGAAATACGAACACAAGCTGAAGCGAGAAAAAAATTATTTCCCGACACAGTCATAACTTTCCACCTCATAAATCTCGTTGTTCTATCACTTTTGATATATTTATCATACTTATAACAACTAACGTGGTTTTCACTCGTTTTAGTAAATAATACGGGATAACTCACGTGAATAAGTCAGATAGCTCCGACTATAGTCCGACGAGACGACAACGCGGGCGCCCCGAGCTCTCCTTGAAATAGACCACGGGATGTGGTTGAAACTATAGTCGGAGCTATCTGACTTATTCACGTGAGTTATCCCGTATTATTTACTAAAATATTTACCATAGATTAACTTTTATAAGTAATAAGAATTCGTATAATAACCAGCTTTGTGATGCTCATTAAGATATACATAGATTACATAAATTTATTATTTGTTTCCATCGAATCCGATTTCAATAATCGTTTTCATAAAATACTCGAAACATCATCAGCGAAACCCGTTTTGGTTCTTTGTTATTCAATGGTTATCAAACTTGTATGCAAAACAAAATCAAAACGTTTCTACAAAAAAAAGGAAAACTACATAAATTTCGTAATGACCGATGGAGGTCTCATCTGTATCTCTTTGGATTTAGCCTGAGCATTTAGATATTATAATAAGCTTAGGAACCTGGTCTGAATTTTGCTATGAAAGTAGCTATATAAAATAGAATTTGTAGGTTCATTCAAGGGCTACATCGGTCAGAGGGTGGTTGAGTTGATAACATAATAAAAGATATACATCTTCAAGATAGGAAAACACTGTTCTGTTACTGGAGTGTAACTCAAAAACGACTTGACTGAATTTGATGAAATTTAAATGGGAGTACACGGGAAGCACCAGCTTTCAAATAAAAAAGAAATCGGTCCATCCATCCGAAAGTTATGAGGTAACAAAACATAAAAAATATAGTGAAATTAACAACCTCCTCCTTTTTGAAGTCGGTTAAAAATATTTGAAATCTATAAATTTATATCAAGGGATTATAATATGTTATATCGAAAACTCAAAGGAAGACCTTAAAAGCAACTTAACCCTACCATTTTAAAATGCTTTTTGATTCACAAAAGAGAGTTTTCTATCTTGTTACATACTCAGGTCTATACATAGCAAACTACATTATTGGCTATGCATTGCATCTATCCTGCGAGTAAATCTCATTCACTTTGTCCGAACGCGACCTTTCACGTCCCTCCCTGTCCACTGCAGCCCGTTGGCGCTCACATCCGGTCTTTACTTCATACAATGAATATAATACATATAGTGAATACAACTCAGTGAACTTGTTCAAAAGATATTCTTCTATTCGATTTCAACTATGTTCGAATTTCACCTTTGGAAATGAACGCTAAGTTCTACGTGTATAAGAATGCAAGTATAGAACGAAGTGCACATTCTACCAGCAACATCTTGTAATATTCATATCGTTGTTTACATATTGCGTGTTTCCGTGTATGGCTATTGTTAAGACTGAGACACACATATTTGGCAGGAGTGTGTGTGTTGGCTTACATTAATGTGCAATATATAAACAGAGCTGTTAGTGTTTATTATATAAGAATGTGATCAATGTTCCTGTTTTCAAGTTTTTTTTTTATGCTTAATAGGTTAGTTTTGACCACTATCTCACCTGATGGTAAGTGATGATGTGGTCGAAGATGTTGTGCAGGACCAGTCCTAGCAGTAACCTAGAATTACTGGCTCTCAAGGACAGCTGCTGGAACACACCGTTAGGTGCTTCGCAACAGATTTTCTACTTGAGGGTGGTAGCTAGCCAGGCGAGCATTCGCAAAATGCCACTACCACCATGCTATAACGACTGTCTTCCTTGACAACCGGGACCGACGGCTTAACGTGCCTTCGGAAGCACGGAAGCGCTCAGTAGTAATGTCACTAGCGGCAACCCATCCAACTCATGAACGCGGGCGACGTTGCTGATCGGTTAAGAACAGCTAAACGAACTTCGCTACGAGCGCTTCAAACATTCTTGTTTGCCTTCCTATCCTGCTCTTGTCCGTCCAATGAGGTGGAGTCGGTACAAAGAAGTGATGTTGAGTTCTACTGTGCGACAGCGAACCTTTATGCTCGGGTATGGGCGGAAAGTCGGAACATAAAACTATAAATGGTACTTGAACAATTTTTAATATCACGCAAGAAAAACATTATCAATTTTTAAAGAAGCCAAGCTCTGGAGATAAGTAATATAATTCTTTAACAAAAAATTAAGATTAGCTAAACCTCTATACAACAGACAAAGATTGCCATATCGGATTGTTCGGTTGGTGAAAACTATATGTATGTATGTGTATTGTATAATCAATCGTTTTCTTCTAAATGCAATAGATTACTTTTGTTACTGGTAACAGTTTAATAGTGTTGGCAAAAGCTAGGTAATTTTTGAAATGAATTTTATCGACATATTGCTCCCTTAATATATGTATATTCTTTTCCAATATGCTGTATATCAGAAAATATAAAAAGTTAATATTGGAAAAATAAGTTGGAAAGTAGGGATTTATAATTTTTTTTGTGTAATTGGTAGGGATCAAGCTCGAGGCCCACCTGATGTTAAGCGGAATAACCTCTGCCTATAACAGATACATTTCCTTCACGAATTGCACTGCGCCCGTCACCTTGAGACATAGTTGTTAAGTCTCATGTGCCTGTAATTTCACTGGCTCTCAAGGACTACTGCCGGAACACATCGTTAGGTGCTTAGCGACAGATTTTCTACTTGAGGGTGGTAGCTAGCCAGGCGGGCAATCGCAAAATGTCTGTTTGAATTGGTTCAGGTTTGATCCGTCAAATGTTTTTTATGTCTAGTTTTTGAACATAGCAAAAGGCGGTCAGCATAGTGAACAGTTGAGACTTGGAAGCGAGTATTTTTCGCATTCCAAAGAGAGATTCAAATCTCCGTATCGTTCCCGTGTAACAAGATATGGAAATGGTGTCACGTCCCTATTTTGCATGTTCAGCGTGCCGGCGCGATTCTACTGATGCATCCAGAGTTGCCACGTTGCCAGGGTTGCATCCCTCTGGAAAAAACCGGACGTATAAAAAATGGTTATCGCACTAACCCCTAACGGTTTTTTCTCTCTAGATTTGTGCATAGAATCGGAAATGAGTAACACTTTGATAAAAAGTAAGTAATCTGTTATTGGATGATAACGAATGTAACAGACAATAGATGTATGGATGTTTTCGCTGTGGATTGCTTGCAATTAATACACAAAGCAAAGGACGCGTTCTAAAATTTTATGTTTTAATTTGAGTGCATGTATTTTAAGCAATAATTACGGCAAGACATAGCATAGTTTATTACTTAGGTACACCCATATAATACACTATAAAATAAAAGTAGGTACTTAATATAAATAGTTTTTTAAAGCAATGATGGCCGAGTGGTAATAGCTATGGACTGCCGTACCGCAGTTCGATACCCGCCGCCGGCCTGTGCTTCACCGCATGGTGGAGGGGAGTTTTGCGTAAGCTCGCCTGGCTAGCTAACACCCTCAAGTATAAAATCTGTCGCCAAGCACCTAACAGTGTGTTCCGGCAGCAGTCCTTGAGAGCCAGTAGAGTTAACTGGCACATGAGACTTAACAACTGTATATGTCTCAGTGTGACAGGCGCAGTTGTAGGTCGTTACTAATGATGAAAAGCAAAGTTATAGGCAGAGGTTAGTCTATTTAACATCAGGAGGGACTCAAAGTCGTAATTGTGACAAATTACATAAAAAAATATTGATTCTTGGTATTGATTAGATTTGTACCCGGAGCACAGAATGAAAAGGATTTGAGTTCAGAATTCAAATTGGGACTAGAAAAAGGTATCGATGCAGTATACTACATTAAAAAAAAAAACAGGCAACCCTAGCAGCATTCACACTACACCGGAACGCCTCGGAAATGGCACATTTAAATATCTTTTAATGTTATTTACGCGACAATTTCACGTGTTGCTTCTACGTCTTCCCTTTTAAACCCAACGTTATTATATTGCATTGTTCCAAGTCAACATTCTCATAAAAGGTTACGTTCGTAATTTTTTTTTTTTTTTTTTTTTTTTTTAGGGAGGACATAGATGCTGTCTACCGCTATACGGACGTACAGCTCCACCGGACTTTGGGCGAGGGGAGGCCCTCTTATAGCCCACGGTAATTTTTGCGTACGTGTAAAATGTTATAGACATCTTTATTTCTCTGTTATATAAAATTACCAGAAGTTTGAAGCTCCGCCTGAAAACTCCTTGGGGTCGAATATTATAATTCAATTTTCGCATAATTGATTGATGATTAGGGGTGAAAGCGGGGAACAAATTGGGTCTTCCGGTTTTGTATCTTTTTGAAAAGAATTTTCCAATCAGCAAATTTAATTATCGAAGAAATATATTTTATATTACAAAAACGAATTTGTATACTCGTTGGTACCTAATGTTACACTAAATCAAACGTTCTATATGAACGTATAATTATATAATACTGGGTCTCACGAGCAAGACATCATCAAGATATCTTTATTACTCAGTATGATAAACAACTAGAACTATCGTGTGAATTAATCGTTCGTTGACCTCACCACACTGCATAGACGCATGTCACCAAGTAATTTAGGTAGAGGAATAAATTAATTTGTTTATTTATTCGAGGAAAGAATCACTGATTCACTTCCTACTTCATTTATTACCATTATTTGTAGTGGTTGTAGTACGATAACATTATGTAACGATCGATGAACTGCAGCACCATTGGTAGAATCTAAACATTATCAAATATTTACAGATGCTAGACTTAAATTGACTTCCGTCCTAATACCTGTTAACAGCCATTCTGCAGACTAAACATATCCATATTCTAAACACGCATAGTTGAATTAATGACCAGTTGGATGTTGAAAAGATTACTTGGCAACGTGCGTTGAAACAGACAGAAAATTATGTTCGGATTATCATCAATTAATTCTGACTAGGTACAGATCCAGCTTGTCGCTATAAATTATCACTTTAAAACCCGCGTGTTCCATCTGGCTCCGTGTGATTCGGTCCCAAACAAGGGACGCGGTAACAAGGGTGTGACACTAGCAAACTTAATTTGGAATCTAATCTATTAACACGGTGTTATCTCATTCGACCTAAATTATCTTTATCGCGCCTTCTAAACTTTATACATAAAATGAAGTAGATTAAGTTCATTGTATTGGGAAAGTTCCGGCGTTCCCTCTTGAAATAGGCGTGTTTATGAAAACCTCACGTACCACGAAAACAAGCTGATAATTTGTAAGATTGTTAAGTCAGGTTGATCTAGTGACGATTTATGTGCTGTTCGTGATTTAAACGCGTCAGTTCCTTGACTGACAATTCCTCGCACAACGAATTCCTTGCGTAAATTAATGGCGCCTCTGTAAATTGTAAATACAAAGAAACTTTCATTATTCGCTACATGCGGCTCGTCCTTAAACTTGGCGATGTTTGTTTTGACTAAATGACTTTGGAGACATTCCTGTCTCTTGTGAAATATAACCGCGGCGAGGTTTATTTGATGCTAGATTCGTAGCCGTATATCAGCAAGATATGCTTATTACTGTTATAAAGACGAGCTAAATTGCAGCCGTTTGTAATAGTCCTTTGATTTATTGTATCAAAGCAATTTCTCAGGCTTTGCCGTTAGCCAATAGCCGTGCTCGCCGCCGACGTGTACAACAATAAATTAACGACAATTGCACTAATTGTGCAGCTAATGGCTTCGCTCACTGACGCATTGTCTAGCTTCGCTATCCGAACATTAATTAACACGCTATCCGGAAATATTTTGACGCGTGGGAATGGCATTCGGCATTGGCTTTCGCCTCCCCTAGGCCTCCATTTGCTATCCCGTGTTTGTGTATCGGAACTAATTCCAACGGCGGTATTCTTCTTTATTACGTTACGTGATATGAATTCCTGGACGTTCCTTTTCCGCTACATTTCCAAAAGGAAATCAAATCAAATGTTATTGGACTCATAAGCACGCACTTCCTTTTTGTAATAAATATGACTTGATGTTTATATATTGGTCTGGAATCCCGAGTGTAGGTCGGAAAGCGCATGTGGCCGACAATAAAATTGCTTCCATTTCCAATGTATAGAGTTCGCGTGAGGCGTTCCGCCGCCAATCTATGACCGATATAAATCTACAAGGCTGCCGAGTTTGGAATAAATTGCAAACTATAAGGATCCCTCCCACTCACTGGCCGTCTATCGTCCGGCTGGCCACGCGATTTCAGCTATTTGTCACGTCAATTTTGTACTCTTGTCGAACGTTCACCTTTTTCAACTTTATTGGACACAAGTTGTATTTTATTGGTCTGGTATACCATTTTAATCTTTGTTTCAGAATCATTTTATCCTTAATTTTTGTGTGACACGTGTATTAATAATAGTGAATAATCATAATAAACATTGACTAAGAAAATTACATTTTACAAAAATCTTATTTTATATACTCTATTTTCAGTGACATTTACAAGATTGGCTATAGTCTCATTATAGATACATAGCAACTTCAGCTCGATTTCGCTGAAAACGAAGTGAAATGTAAGTACCACATAATATAGGTAATGTTATATCCGGAAAGAAATTGCAATTTGAGTGAGTGGGCGGAGTGTAGGATAATGTAAGTCATGAAAAAGACAATTTTATTTTATGGCAGTCATAAAACTAGGTGTTTTAGTACCCATGCGATGTACTGGCGCCATGTATGTATTTGGGAAATGTATGTAACCGGAGATAGCTCTTCGATTTATTTGAGAAGTACTGAACTTGTGGAAGTAGAAGATAAAGTTGCTAACGAGATTTAAACGCAAAAACAATGTAAAAGAAGTAAAAAAGAACCTTCAATTTGCATTGTAAATATGATCAATGCTGTCCTCCAAGAATTATGGCATGTATGCATACATGATGCATGCGTGTTTGATGAATGGCTGGCCGCTCGTGAACCTCGGTTCATTGAAACATTCAATTACACTCTTGTTATTTCAATCCTAACACGAACTGCAATGCACTGACTATTCTCTGGTAACTAAATCATGATCTTCTTCACTCTGCATGAGTGAGTGATTTATCCAATGCTGACTGAAATTTATGTTCTAATTACAACCTATAATTACGTATGTTTCGAACATTCCTCTGAACAGATTCCCGTCGGACGCACACTTCAGCGCCCCCGATAGTTATGGATCTTTGTTATTCTTGGTTGCGTCCACATCCACTTACACGTTCGATTCGGGATGTAGTTAACACGGTTGGTTAATTCGTTCACTTCCCAACTACACAGACGTGTCCCGGATCTGCCATCCGTCCGTTTCAATATAACGCTTGAGTGATTCAGCCACCTAATCAATTGGTTACGGTGTAGATTTCGAATGAACCCATTCGTGATTAAAAGCGCTCGTGATTTGCGTACAATCGATGTCTTTAAACGGCTTCTGTAAGGCATTTTTTGTTGTTGTTTGCATTGTAAATCTATCATTGAGTATGTTTGTACGATGACGTCATATGCTTCGGTTTTATAGAAGTTTTATAACGTGCTGAAAGATATAAGGGGCTGCAGCGCCTGCAGTGATCTAATTGTTTTGGTTCTCGTCGTAGAGCCGGTCTCGGCGGCGGCATGTGTTTCCGACGCGCGGACCACGCGTTCCTAACTGGTAGGGTTGCCCACTGATAATGCTGAATACGGGCTGGTTAGTTTAATGCTTCGTGAAATGGGTCGCCAGCGTTTTGAAGTAGAAATTGGCAAAAACAGACATCGTTGGTTATTTGTGTTGTTCGCAACAATATGTAGTTTAAATTTAGCATTTATATGTAAATGGTTTTGAGACGCTTAAAATTTAATGTCATAAGACATTAAAATATTTTGGATTAAATTACACTAATTCGACGTAAAATCAAAGTATCTCTCTTCATCATAATACGAACTGAATTACCGGATAAGATGCCCAAGTTTAATAGCTCTAGTCACCTGTATGCGATTTTATGACCAACTTACAAAAAAGGAATGTTTTCGGTTGGATAAGGATAGTTTTTTTTAAGTATTACACTTAACTTGTTGCTGGAACATCCGATCTTGATGATTCTTTATTCGTTCTTGAAGATGGCCTTATTTAAATTTCATAAACTTCGGTCAAGAAGTTTTACACCTAAAGAACTGATAAAAAGTATTTGTCAATATGCCTGTACCTCGAGGACCTGATAATTGCAACAATTGTCGACGCGACAATTATTGTCGCGTCGACAAGTGCTAAATAGCTTTACTTTTAAGCTAAATATATTTAGTTTATAGCGGAAAGGAAATGATATTTTGTTAAATTATATTATGTTGATCATACTCTCTAAGGTCAAGTTATTCTCAAAATAAAATTATTAAGTTGAAACTAATTTGTTTGTAACCTAAGTATTTTAATTATTAATGTTAAAAAATATAACAATACAATAGACAAACCTTATCCAGAGGGACAAAGTTAGTTACTATTTACAAACTTGATTGCGATTTCATCATCGCTGCCTTTCTTTCACTCCTACGCAGTCCGATAGTGATAGTTTCAGTATTTTTCAGCGTTTTGTTCCTGTACGCAGCATAAACACAGACACATAAAACTTCATTAATAACATGGACGACTTTTAAGACAAAGTTATGACATAATTTGTAAAGAGAAAGTGTGAGTTTAATGTTTTTTAATCGGCATGGTACCGATCAACATGTCAACTTATTTAATATATTGAAATGTTCGAAATCGTGCCATTTTTTTTCATATTCTTCTCCTATTTGGAGAACATAAAACATACCGCCGATATCTGTAATGTTTACTCTCTTTATAGATAATATACACGCCTGCGTTCGACACATCAAAACAAACTTCATCGCTTCTGACAGAGAAGCAACCCTATAAAATTTCGCTATCGGCGGCAGGGCGCTCAATGTTTGTTTTTCCAGGGAACAGTTTGGACTTGTTTGATTTAAGTGCACGAACAGGCGGCCAGGCGGCAGCGGCAATCGTCCGCCGAGTGCCAGCTTTACTATTCTTTACTATCGTTTCTTTATTTTATGTTTCCTTTCTTGTTGGTGTTTGTAATAAGTCCTTCCTATTATCATCTTTCAACCCTTATCCTAGTCATGTGGGGTCGCTATATTATGTCTTCTCTAAACATAAAGGTAAAAAATGCATTCAAATACACAGACGTAGTAACAACATATTGTTAAAAGTTTTGAGATCCGTGTTATGATAGCCACCTAGCTGACCCACCCCTTCTTGGGAATGCTCTTGTTGGTGGTATCCTCTCAGTTAATATGTATAAAAGTACGTAATAGTACAAATGTAAAAAAAAACCCAGATAAAATTTCATAAACTTACTGTTACAGTAACTAGATTTAATTTGTGTCTATACAGGGTTATTGGTAAAATGCTAACAACATCTTAGGGTTGACTTCTGCTAGTCCTAATAAACATTTTGAGATATTTTTTTTTTTTTTTTTTTAATTTTGTTTTGTATGTGTTTATGTGTATTTGACAGAATAAGAACGAGGACCACCTAATGTTAAAATTATCTTGTGCCTGTAATTTTATATTTCATAATTTTTATTACTTAGATCGATGTACTTAATCAAAACTCTATTCAAAGGGAACGCGGCGCGGTCCAGTATTGCCGCGAAAACATCTCAAAATGTTTGTTAGGACTAGCAGAAGGCAACCCTAAGAGGTTGTTAGCATTACCAATAATGCTGTATAAAAGAAATCAAGAAAAACGAATAGTAATGTAGGTAACATGGTGAACATAAGCATATGTATTAGAGATAAACCTATTACTTCTCAAAGATTTAAAAATTTGTCGATGTACAAATGCATAACTAAAAAAAACTATGCTTTAAATGCAATATATGAACTTTTTACCAGTAACTAATCTTTTACTTTGAACTGCCTGGTAAGTTTGGACATCGACAAGTTTTTTGTCGGATAAATACATGTTTCCTGCCTATAACCGAATCAGTTTTAGTTTTACTTGTTTTCTTCTTCGTTACTCCCGCAGCACACACAGGGATGTTATAACTTTAGCGTGTCTATCTATGTGTGTGACTGTGGCATTGTCCTTTATTGATAAACCGATTTTCATTTAGGAATTAAGGATTGTGACTTCCACAGATCAGATTGCTTGTTCCAAGTGTATTGTTTGTTCAGTTTTCACGATAAGTGTACAATTTTTACGATAAGGCAATAATAACAAAACACGTGAAAATACACTTTCTAGAATGAGTTTTTTTATTTAATAAAATATCATTCAATTTTGATATATTCTTCCTTATACTGTGCTACGAAGCTCTTTTAAAATATTCATCACAAAAAACACATCGATTCTTAGGAGTCTATAAAGAAAATATAACTTTTTATCGACTCTAAAATTTTACGGCTTCTAGAAACTTCAGGCATAAATTGATATTTTACAAGTCTTGGGTTAGCTTTTTCTGAATAAAATTAAACCTTGACAGGAGTATAAGAAACAAAGCTATTACTGTGAGAGCTACGAATAAAGTCTTTATGTTCATGAAAAATTCAGAAGTGTGGTGGTCGGTTGACAAATAGGGTAGCAGCCGGGAATCCCCGGGCATTTCCGCCGTGCTGTAGTGTAGACTAACGAGTTCTTTGGATCTAGGACTAATGCTTTCAACTATATGTATATATAATTACTGAATATCTGTATACGCACGCCTATTTTGTGTTATATTTATTATATTAGATTTTACGATCGTTTAAAATTTGAATACTTTATTGTCATAAATGTCCGCATTAAGACAAATACGATAATATAATAATGTAATTGTAATTTTTTTAAATTATATTATTGTGACGGAACAAGCTCGAGGCGCACCTGATGTTAAGCGGACTAACCTCTGCTTAGAAGATATGCATTTCATCACCTGTTACAAATTGCACTGCGCCCGTCACTTTGAGACATATTTGTTAAGTCTCATGTGCCTGTAATTTCACTGGCTCTCAATGACTGCTGCCGGAACACACCGTTAAGTGCTTGGCGACAGATTTCCTACTTGAGGGTGGTAGCTAGCCTAGGCGGGCAATCGCAAAATGCCCTTCCACTATGTTGTGAAGCTCAAGCGGGCGGCGGTGTGGATCGAACCTTAGACCTGCGGCACAGCAGTCCATAGCTATTACCACTCGGCCAACATTGCTTCAAATGTAAAAGCAATTTGTGTAAACTTCCCAAGGTGGGTGTGACAGCAAGGAATACAACTCACAAGACTGTAGCGAGTAGCGATAACTAATGTCTTCATTTGCTCGTGTCGCCAGACTTGCGTAGCTGTCGTAGCTCGTAGCACATTCTTGGTATGAGCCGGATAAATAATGATTTTTGTTTAATAAGGTAAGGTGTACCTGCGATCTTCAGGGTCTACTTTGTTCGTGTTGTCAGCAGTTTAATGACTTATTTTAAAAACTGATGCAATGTAAAGACAATTTGATGACAATAAAAAGATGTCACAATTTGTTAGCCGCTTATTATTGTCACGTAGAATTCAGGTTTAGCTGATAATGGTAAATATTTTTTTAATTTGTGTAAAAAAGTATCATTAATATATTTATTTTGTATAAAAATAATATTTTAGTAAAAAACTTGTAAAGCTTAATTTCCAGTTTTTTTTTACTTTTTAGCGTAATAATTAAAAAATCGCTTTTTGAACGGGAAGAAATATGACTAATATAATTGAGTTTTTCTTTGGTTCGAACCTGGTCGAATTTATCGACAAATTTTCACGTGAAAGTCGGTTGCAGTAGCAATTAAATACTAACTACATACATAGTTAGTTAGATAGTATAGCTAGTTAGCTAGTTGTCCCTCACTGGACCGCTACGCTATCATCGCTTTATAAGTTTCTACTAAACATAGTAACACAAACTACACATAAATGGATGATAGGTTGTTATTTGATTAACAAAAGAGGTTATAGAGGAGCTTAGAGTCCTGCGGTCTTAAGAGCCATTTCACAAAATCACGCAACTGAAGTTTAGGTAAATGCCAGCGCATCGCTTACACAAGCGAAAGAAGTGACGACGGAATAGCGTGACTGTGAGTAACATATTTTGATACTAGCACTCATTAATAAAGAAATCTAAGTTGCGAATTTAAAAATTGTGTGATTGGCATGAGTAAATAATCAATTTGTTGTCGATTACTTGCTAATGTTATAGAAAAGAAGTAGGCATGTACATTAAATAGTCAACCTGCATCGTGAATCTTTTATTTAAATTTCATCCTTGATGAATAAAAAATTGATATGTTTGAATCATTTATTGTAACAAAAAACTTAAATAATTAAAAAATTATACGGCTTAAAATTATATAAATATTTGATGTAACGGCATTGATTAAAAGCTGCGGACTAAAAGCTCTTTCTTTTAAATTTTCTAAAAATTGCTGTTTTCCTCGTTCACACTCTTCAGTATCTATATCCAATCGTTAACACTGTCTGTCATAATGACCATGCATAGGACCAACCACAAACGTCCCATGACGTTTTTGGTTTTCCATTACTTTAACATGTCACCCTCATATTCCCATACCATAATATATCACCTACACCATTAAAAAAATAACATTTTCATCCATTTAGTTTGAGTAGACCAAACAGCGAGATGTAAATATATATTTACAGATTTTGAGGTTTTTTTGTTTTTAAATCGAATATATTTGATGCAATCTATAATCAAACCAAACCAAATTTGGGTGAACCAAATAAAGCCTATGTCCTAATAAGGCCTATTCCTTAAATTTCCCGCTTCACCATTTCAAATTGCCGCCATTGTTTGTAGAAGTGTGCGTGTACATTAAGTAACGCACACAAACACAGCAAGTGGCCCGTGCCGCGAACGTGTTGGAACCTAAAGTCAAAAACAACTATGACGCGGACCGCACGCTTGTTTTTATAAAATTCTGGCTGAATAAACGGTAAGTATTTTTATTTCTATTCGTACACGGCGTGCTGCATTTTGTCTACTGGATAATTATACGTTTAGTCATCTCATCACATACGTGAAAATCCTGTAATATCGGTGTATTCCATATAATTGTTGTTTTATTTACCCATGTGCCATGCCCTAATAAAGCCTATAAAATATATGAATAGGCCTTATAACGGCACAGGCACAGGCCTTATTGGGACAATGATTTATGTCGGTTAGAAAAGTATGAAAGTAAAATAGTAAACCCTTGTTTTCACACACACCATGGAAAACGGATCACCAGCTTCTATCACGGGGAAAAAAGGGCTCAATGGACTTCGCAACAGATGGAAAACGCTGTTAAAATGGTAAAAAGGGGTATATTATCTACTTATGCTGCTGCAGCCATCACGATAATAAACCTTCTTGGTACTGTCCAGCTTGTAAAGAAGATCGAGTTGATGATATGTGACAATGTCTTACTTGTGGCGTTTGGAGGTGTGTGTTGGAGTCACACCAGCTGATAAGATATTCTACTGTTCAGGAGATTGTTTGATAAAATGTAATTAATATAGTACATTTAGGTAATCAGAAACTCGTTAAGTCGGATCTAAAATTACCAGAAGTAATTAATAGGATCTCATAAGACTTAATATAAGTATTGACATCGTTTTGTATTAATTAAGAAGTTGAATGTTTACTTTTTTTTACTACGGCTTTATTAAGACACAGGGTTCCCAATAAGGCCAAGGTGTCATTTTAGTTATTTGTGTTCACAAAAGTGTGATTATTATTTTTAAAGCAATTTTGTTTCATTTATTACAAAGTTTAATGAACAAATATAAGTATTTCAAATAACCAGTGCATTTTTATTATAAATCTGCTAGTCTGTTAAATATAAAAATTAAGGTAGGCCTTATTTGGTGAACTTACCTTATATATACTTTCGAAATCAGATTGAAGACGTTCTGAAAAAAGGCCAGGTCAAAAGTACCCTAAACCGACGCTTATGTATGAAAGGATTGATGAGTATAGATGAAGCGAAATAGATATGTCAGGATCGTAGTAAGTGGAAATCCGTGGTCTCTGCCTACCCATACGGGAAAGAGCCGTGATTTTATGTATGTATGTATATACTTCTTGGTACCAATGCAATCCTCACTATATACTCTTATGCTCACTATTTCCTCTATAGAAAATAAATGATAATACACCTTTATATACAATAAAATACTGGAAATGGGGTTTGAACACACGACAAAAATGGTGGGAAATAGTAATTTAATTGCTATTTCTATTTTTTCGTAACTCACCTAGAACTTCGATCTTCTTTTAATATGATAATTTACTATTGTTCTTTAGCCATGAATTGTTACAGATTTTTACGCCAAATATTTTAAAGTAACAAAAGTAAAACAACCCAATTGTTTTAAGAACTTTGGCGGTGTTAGCGCTGATGCTGAGAGGTTTCTCATGTGGTGTGAGATAAATAACTTGCAACAAGATGTTAACAAATGCGTATATAATAATTTAAAAAACAGTACAATGGTTGGTAAGTAGATGCGTAGTGCTTAGAGGGTCGCAAGATGGCGAAGTAGTTTTGTTTTTTTTTTGTTTTCTATTGGATACGTGTAGATGCGCGCTTGGATCCGCAACAGGCGGGAAAACTGTATTGGAGAGCAATTATTTTTTCTGAAAAACTATACCACCTACGGCTTTGGTCCTTCTTTGATATTATTATTTACATGTAATTTATACACCTGTATTATTTCAGATTTTTTGGTTTAGAAGTTTAAAATTAGTTACAAGATTATTTAATACATCGAGTGAAAAATGACTTTTCTCGAGTGCAAAATATATCGAGTGAAAAATGACTTATACATATGCAAAATTGCGGTTTTCTAGATTTATAACTGTTGAAGTAGTTACGATATTAATATGAAATGACGTAATATTTTGGGGCCAAAATGTAATTTGTGCTGGTTTCAGATTTCATCAAAATATTCAAAATACTTCCTACTTCATACGTTATCTCAGCTAAATGTGGATTTTTTCTTGTATGGGCAAGGATGCATCCTTTTGAAAACCATTTGGATTATGAAAGTCGGACTTACGCAGATTAATGGTAAATTTGTAAATACGACTATCGACCGCTAACTGGTATCCCGGTTTGTACAAATGGTGGAAAAGCCGGGAGGCCGGTTTGTACAAATTTTCATTAGAAGGTAGTTTAATTTCCAGCTGAAGTTATCGCTGTGTTCACATATAGACATTAACTGAATCCAAAAATATTGGAAATCAATTATTCGCCTGTCATCTAATCCTCCTAAAACAAAAGTTATAGTGAGTTCCTTATTTAAACTAGAATAATATAAAAACTAGCAGACCAAAAAGAAGAAGTCAACCCTGTGAGGTTGTTAGCATTTTTCCAATAACGCTGTATAAGGCTGCATAATTGTGACGTTTCCTTTTTTTAACACAATGGATGAACAGAAACTAAAGATGTAGTTACTTAACAAGACAACAATACTTATATTATGGACAACAAAAATAAAATATAGTTTGTTACTTAAAAAAAATATCGACATGATCAAAACACTGTGGTCGCACTATAAACTTGCATCTAAGCGTTCCGCGTACGAGACGTCAGAGCAAGGAAAACGAACACAGGTCCTACCTCGATGAGCGCTCGCGCGGTACTGATCGCCTCGCGCTTGTACATTTCAATTTATGTGCATTTCGAGTTATGTTAGATATTTTTTCTTGTCTAACAAAACAGAGTTAATATCACAATTTATTAAAGATCAGATTAATTAAAGAATGAACTTTCTTTTTATATAATATCTGTTTGGAATTACACTTTATTAAACGCAATATATGGTGGTAAACTGCTGATATAATTCGTGGAAATTGGCGCAAGATCTTTATTTTTTTTCTACAATGACGATTAATTAGCGATATTCTAGTACACTATGTGTCAACAAGATTATATGCCTGATGCACAGTTGTTTTTTTTAGTTAATTTGATGAATCTTTATACAAGAGATATAACTCTGAAGTTGGCCATGTGTACTTTAATTCGTAAAACAAGGTGCGGGAGATTGGTCACTACAAAATAATTAATGTTATGTTTGTAAATCTGGTACATTAACTGAAAAGAGAACAGATTATTCTATTTTTATCAATTATTAAACAACTTGTAGATATTTCCTATGATAGTAAATTAAGCGCTTAAAATCTTCGTATACCGCATTAAAATGTGAAATGCCTCTTAACCCATTGGCATCGGCGATAATGATAACAATAGAATTTCATTCTTAACTAGGACATAGTGGTCCTGACGATGCCAACTTATCAAGGGTGAGGAAGCGACTTGAAGCTAACGAGATGGTTCGTAGTAAGGACTCTACTAATGAACCGAGTTCACAATGGCATCTGTCAACGACATAGCTTTAATCTTCTTAACTTTTTTATGATGAGAAGGACGAGTCATCGATGTTAAGCGACGTGCCAGCTCATTGCAATTGCAGAGTCACGGTTGAGGTTGTGTTCTTAATGACACGGCACTGCGAATCGTCATTCTGAGATTAGTTTTTAAGTATGCGTACAGTTTTGAAGCGTTCGTAGCGAAGTTTACTTAGCTGTTCTTAGTCGATCAACAAAGTTAAGCAACGTCCGCCGCAGTCATAAGTTGGATGGGTGACCCCTAGTGACATTACTGCTGAGCGTTTCCGTGCTTCGAAGGGCACGTCGGTCCCGGTTGTCATCTTAGGATGGCAGTCGTTATAGTATTGTGGTAGGGCAATTTGCGAATGCCCGCCTGGCTTGCTACCACCCTCAAGTAGAAAATCTGTCGCCAAGCACATAACGGTGTGTTCCGGCAGCTGTCCTTGAGAGCCAGTAATTCTAGGTTAGCCTGAACAACACCTTGGACCACATAATCACTTACCATCAGGTGAGATAGTGGTCAAATAGTGATAGTGCCTATTCAGCATAAAAAAAGTATACTTCGTACAGTAATTTCGCATACTACGTAACAATGCCTTCGCGTCTAAAGCACAGTATTACACACTATGATATCGAGGCAGTATGTCTGACACCGAGGTGGTACCCACCAAGACGGACTCCTCCAAAAATTGCAATTTTTATTTAAATTAAATTAAATTTGTAAATACGAACAATTTGCATAACATACCCCGTTCTCCGTCCGCTTGCATGACTATAATTCATTAACATATTTGCATAGTACATTTTTATACAAATTGTGACATTATGAAATTTTCACCAAAAGAAAATTTACATGAATTACCCTCATTTTGTGGAGTGAGCATTTTTGTGAATTTCGCCGACTTTGAATACATAATTTTGGCGTAATGTTTCCGGTTCCTCTGAACGGAAAATGTCTTTGTTTGGCCGCGGATGCTTATTACGACAGGTCGGGGGTATTCGTTCCGGCATGAAAGCGCCGGACCGTACTTAAGTGGAGTAGCTATTGTGCAGGTCGTCAGCTCACAGCCACTACAATGCAAAGCACTTTTGTTTTATTACAGTTATGTATCAACATCGGTAGCACGCGTTTATTTAATGGCCCGTCCTTATACGCCCGAGAACTGCGACGATTTTGGGGAAACTCCCCGCTTATAACGACTGTCGCGCAGTTGAACTTCGCTTTGCGAAAAATTGACTAATATTACTTTCATTTCTGTTTCTGACATATAAAACAACGAGGGAGTATATCGAACTATTAATTTTTCAACTCAACAGACTGTGCGGAATCGGTGAAGCTGAAAATAGCGGTTAAATGGAGCGGGGTTATTAATAAATATTGACTCTGTTATAGGGGATGAAATTGGTTTCTAGAACATGCAATCGTTTACTGAACGACTTGTACGTTATCACAGTATATTATTTCATTAATACCAGTAATGAAATAAGATTTATTGGTCCGCATTTAGAGCAGCAATCGATCATGGTTGATTAATTGGTTCCTTATCATCGATCGTGCTAAGTTGGACGTTGTAACAGAATGAATTACGTGTTTGTCGGGCTTTCCGGGCTCTCGGAGCGAAGCGCATCTGGTGCCGAATACCGATTGAATGGAATTGACACAATGTAACCGCATGTTGGCCAGTATTGTACATCGATAGATGATGTGATATGTGATAATAAACTTAGTTTCTATTTATACCTTCTTCTATTCTATTTATTTGAAGCGCTCGTAGCGAAGTTTACTTAGCTGTTCTTAACCGATCAGCAAAGTTAAGCAACGTCTCCCGCAGTCATGAGTTGGATGGGTGACCGCTAGTGACAGTACTATCAGTAGTAATATCACTAGCGGTCACCCATCCTTCTTCCGTGCTTCGGAGGGCACATTAAGCCGTCGGTCCCGGTTGTTATCTTAGGATGGCAGTCGTTATAGCATGGTGGTAAGGCAATTTGCGAATGCGCGCTTGGCTAGCTACCACACTCAGGTAGAAAATCTGTCGCCAAACACCTAACGGTGTGTTCCGGCAGCTGTCCCTGAGAGCCAGTAATTCTAGGTTAGTCTGAACAACATCTTCGACCATATCATCACTTACCATCAGGTGAGATAGTGGTCAAATGCTAACCTATCAGACAAAAAAAAATACCACCATCCTAATCCTACCCCTTATTAAGATAACTCACTAAATATATATTTTCTCAAAAATAAAGGACAATGCAAGAATCAGTCTCTGCACAAGTTCTTCTTAATTGACCTGGCTGTACCAGGGGGGGTAATGTTTTCCAACATAAAAAAAGGTTTTCACCGAAAATGTACCGGATACGACATAATTAAAAAGTTTTGATCTCGTTTTTATGGAGACGACGAAGGGATAAAGAACTCCGTATGAGCAGCTTGCCATACTCACGTCTGTCGTTGTATGTACGTTGGCGATTTGCAGCTATTAACCCATTGGCATCGGCGACAATGATAACAATAGAATTTCATTCATAACTAGGACATAGTGGTCCTGACGATGCCAACTTAACGGATAGGAAGCGGTACACTACCAATAAGAGATCATAGAAAAGTTGGCGTCAAACAGGACTATAAAATAGAAGGTAAACTTTAGGCTAACCTTTGATCACTATCTCTTCTGATGGTAAGTGATGATGCCTATTAGAGGGTGGTAGCTAGCCAGGGAGCATTCGGAAAACGCTTAGTAAGTTGGAATTATTGTGAGTGACTAGATCCAATACCGAAGAGTGCTGAGTGATTACACTGATGACTCAAAGCATTATTTATTTTCCTAGCTCGACCCCTATTCCTGTTTATGAAATTTAAGTTTTGAAGCGCTCGTAGCGTAGTTTGCTTAGCCGTTCTTAACCGTTCAACTAAGTTAAACAACGTCCGCCGCGGTCAGGAGTTGGATGGGTTACCGCTAGTGACATTACTATTGAGCGCTTCCGTGCTTCGGGGGACACGTTAAGCCGTCGGTCCCGGTTGTTGTCTGACAATGGCAGTTACAGCATGGTGGTAGGGCATTTTGCGAATGCCCGTCTGGCTAGCTACCACCCTCAAGTAGAAAATTTGTCGCCAAGCACCTAAAGGTGTCTTCTGGCAGCTGTTCTTGAAAGCCAGTAATTCTAGGTTAGCCTGAATAACACCTTCGACCACATCATCACTTACCATCAGGTCAGATAGTGATCAAAGGGTAGCCTATCAGCTATAAAAAAAAAACGTTACTTAACTTTCATAGACTTCAATTAGTACTACGGAGAATAAACCTTCCGTACGCCGTGCTGAATTTCGTTTAACATAGTAAAGCAACGATTACAAGTAACGCGTGAGTTTATATTTTAATCTAGAACCAATCTTTGAAAACATTTGAGTTTATCTACTTCATACGCGAACGTTCTAGAGCTGCTGTTCCCTGGTTCTCGTTTCGAGTGATAATGCGGTGATCGATCAAACTCGCCTCTCGCCGACATTCGTATCCCGGTAACGTACTCCCACAGGATGTAAACCAATCACATCGCATTATTGCCTCGTACACACCTCTTCATAGGCCGTACAGTTCCCGGCTTAAGTATACAATGTCTGTACCATATTCTCCTGTTGTATTTGTAGACGTCTAAAGGAAATAAGTATAATGTTCACTCACGTTGATGTGAGTAGGGTGCTGTTGTATATTGATACAACATCCTGATTACTCAAAAGGTGGTTGTACTACTAACGAGCATCTATAAAGAAGGTTGTGTTCAGGCAGGCGGCTGGAAGTAAAAGCGTTTTGTTTTTACAATTATGTCTTTATATTGTACTTTGAGATATTAATGAAAACTTATTTTTGAATAAGTTTTTGTATTCTCTATGCTGTTAGAGATGTACTTAGTGATAACTTCCCCACATAATAATAATAATTTATTTCCAAAGACACTGTTTTACAATAATGAATTTATATCAATGATAAATAATTAATTATTTATTATCAATTATTTATTAATTTATATTTTAACATGAGTGCGATAAGCGTAAGAAAGTGATGAAGTCTCTCTTCAAGGAACAAATTTATCGCATTACTGATCCATTGTGTCTGATCACATATTGAGTATTTATACTTATTTATTTTGAAGTGATTGATTTGGAACGAGCACGAGGCTCACCTGATGTTATGCGGTAACCTGTACCTATAACAGATGCATTGCGATACAAGTGACGAAACTGCACCCGTAACCCTGCGACATACAGTTGTTAAGTCTCATGTGCCTGTATTTTTACTGGCTCTCACGGACTGCTGCCGGAACACACTGTTAGGTCACAAATATACTATAGGAAAAATTTAAGTCATGTGCTGGATTCGAACCAATTGCAAAATTGGTCTTGTTTGTAGTACAACGCAAGTGGTACTATAGATTTCGCTCCATCCCAATACGATGGTTAAAGAAGGATAGGAAAGATTCGAGTTATGACGTCATGTCATGTTAGCTCAATTGGTTAGAGCATACTCCGGCTCAAGGAGTGGATGGACGCTGGTTCGAATCCAGCACATGACTTAAATTTTTCCTATCGTATATTTGTGATTTTGTAATGTAATCCGCATAGCAGGCGTTATTGCAAACCTAACAATATTAAAACACTGTTAGGTGCTTGGCGATAGATTCTCTACTTGAGGGTGGTAGCTAGCAGACGAGAAATGCCTTTCCCCCATGTGGTGAAGCTCAAGCCGACGGCGGTGGGGATCGAACCATGGACCTGCGGCATGGCTATACATAGCTGTGACCGTTCGGCTAACAGTACCTCAAAATTCTCAAAATCACTCTTCATGACGCGCATCTCTGCCTCCCACAATTTGGGTTTCCCATCCAATTATACAGTCTATAATATCCGTTCCCGACTGTGAATTGACGTGAAGCCCCTCCAACGCCCGTTTAAGCAGTGAAATTATGATTACAATATATACAATGACATTTGAGCGTTCATATTAACGTGGCTCACTTAGTAAAAATACTCGTGTTGTTATTAAATATTTTTAGTTTAGTTTTACTTATACAGGGTTATTGGTAAAATGCTAACAACCTCTTAGGGTTGACTTCTGCTAGTCCTAACAAACACTTTGACAATATTTTTGTATTTGTTTATGTGTATTTGACGGAATAAGGACGAGGACCACCTGATGTTAAAGTTCTCTTGTGCCTGTAATTTATTATTTTATATTTTTCATTACTAAGCTCGATGTGAATATTCAAAACTCTATTGAGAAGAAGCCGGCGCGGTCCAGTTATGCCGCAGTGGGCACTCTTGGCTCGGAGAGACCTCAAAACTTAAAACAATCAGTTTTCGATCGAGCTCAGTAATAAAAAAATATTAAATATTAAATTACAGGCACTTATACTCGTGCTTATTCGTAAAAAAATCTTCTCAAAGTGTTTGTTGGGACTAGCAGAAGTCAACCCTAAGAGGTTGTAAGCATATTACCAAGAACCCTTTATATGTATGTTTTTGATTCCATTTGATTATTGACTGAGCGAGCACGCTGTGCTAGCGAAGCGTCTCTGCTTCAGCTTACTCAAAAATTGTTTCGTATGTCCGGTTGTTCTCCTCTACAGCTCGCATTTCTCAACCGATTCCCGTGAAATTTTGTGAGAGGTTTAATAATGCCACATTTTAGAGATTACATTTTATTGATTTTTTTTTAACATGACGAAGTTATAGGGTTTAAAAATCGTTTATATCTGCCATATCAAAAATGATACAAAACTTTTGTGTTACCCTTATCAAGAAGCAACTTTTTTGTCAGAACAATTTATTCATCCGATAAACTTAAAGGGGACAGGGTGGAAAATAATGAATTTTGGATTTTGTGACCCATTCCGCCATCAGCGTGCGCAGTGAACCTTTACTCAATTGTAAGCTGTGCAAGGGCATACTCGCGAGGTTCGCAGCTCCGAGAGCCGCTAGTATAATACGTTTGATAAAAATGTAAAGCAAGTGTACTGGAAGCAAATAAGGTACCTTTTTTTTGCCTGGAGACAATATGACAATATGACATTTATCTCCAAAAATATATAATACACTTAACAGTAAGAAAAAAATTAAATCACTGAGTTTGTACAAAATTAAATCAACAATAATGGAATGATTGAAAGAATATGATTATGAAAAGACTGAAAAACTACTTGATAGAGTGGAAAATTCATACATACATTGATCATTCATTCATACATTGAAACTCTAATCCACACCACTTACAAAACAACTCATACCACACACCTACGCACACACAGTCTCTCTCTTTCTCTCTCTCTCTCTCTCTCTCACACACACACACACACACATTCATACACGCATACACAATATTGTTAATAGTTGTATCCTTTCTTTTTTTGCTTTTATCTCCGATGTTGATACCTATTCTAAATTATGTGTCTATATTGTTTAAATATACATCATCGTGGGAAAGGAACTGCCTTCTTCAACAGTGAAAACTACAGCAGCGGGCAGGAATATCATCTTTAAATTGTACCAAATTTTTATACAATAAAGATATTTGTATTTATATATTGATATCAATGTTATTCACTGAGTGGGTTATGAATAGGATTATATGAAATATCTCTTCATGTATCGCTATATCGTCGATCCTTTCATGATACCCGCAATTGGATATTTCCATATAATTATGCAGTCTATCCGTTCCTGAATGTGAATTGACGTGAAGTGAAGCCCCTCTAACGCTTATTAAACAGTGGAATTATGATGTAAATTGTGTACAATTACGTATGGGCCTGCATATTGACTTGCTCACTTAATTACAATAATCGTGTTGGTAATACATATCTTATTTTATAATATATATGAATACAATATTTAAGAAGAAGATTAAGAGTAGAGTACATGCAGCGCTTTCCATACAAACATAGTTTCGTCATATTTTATAGGCTCTTTATAGTTTTTTTTTATGTTATTATGATGGAACAAGCTCGAGGCCCACTTGATGTTAAGTGGACTAACCTCTGCCTATAACAGTTGCAATTCATCACAAGTCACGAATTGCACTGCACCCGTCACATTGAGACATAGTTGTTAAGTCTCATTGTGCCTGTAATTTCACTGGCTCTCAAGGACTACTGCCGGAACACACCTTTCGGTGCTTGGCGACAGACTTTCTACTTGAGGGTGGTAGCTAGCCAGGCGGGCAATCGCAAAATGCCCTTCCACCATGCATGGTTGTATCGATTTATATGTTTTTTTTTTATATTCCAAAGCTAGTGCTTCTCATGTGGTCCCATTTAAATCGGACGAGTACCTAGTATTTGAGTTATTCCTAATAATGCGTATTTTAAGTTTCAAGTCGGTGATTTATTTTTGATAAAATTTTGTCAATTATAAACTTTTTTCTTGTTCTTAAGGGTTGCGCGGTACTTAAGCGAGTATCGACAGCTAGTTTCGAAGCGAAACAGCTCAGAAAAACTTACCCTTACAATCTTGTAAATAAATATGAAGATTATCACACACACAGGTATTAACTTATGTGCCGTAGGTACAATAAGTTGGAGAACAGAACAGGTATAAAAAAACTTGTCACTAAACAGTTTTCAGTGTGATCTTATGTCGGCCGGAAGATTGAAAATGCTTTCGTTCATAGTATACCATCGAGCCACACTGTTACTCGTTGCAACTTTTTTTGAGAAGAGTTCCTAACGACTCACACTGTGACAGAATCTGATGGGACTCTGATTGGCAAACAACCGGATAATCAAAGCGTTACGGCAGTGAGGAGCCTTTTTTATGTGTTAGGAGCGCAAATAAGCGGTCGGCTCGCCTGGTGGTTAGTGATCATCGTCGCCTACATAGACATCTGCAACACTGGAGCTCTAGAGGATGCGTTTCCGACCTTTCACCTACCTTTCTAACATGATGACCTTTCTAAAACCCACGTTTCACCAGATATGTTTTGGTCCCGTGTTTTCGGAAGCGAGCCTATTGCCACCTAGCAGGGCCCCTGACTCTGGATGGCTTCTGCAATTTATTTGTCAAAAAACTTGTTATCAATCCGTTTTGGGGTTTGAATCCAGGGTCTCGAATTTACAACAACAAATACAAATATTTATTTTATAAAAATCACATGGTACATTTTTAACTATACATTAATTACAATATCGTTATTTTTATGGTACATATATGATCTAATTTTATAGTACAACTGTGCTAGGTCGTACCTGTGTTACAGTTACAAAGCGACACATGACGCTACTCTGTCAAGGAGGCAGTCGTAATTAATTTAAATAAGTATTCGTGTGTGTAATAACATGATCCATTATTAAATACGTTTGAAAACAATTGTAGAAGCAAACACAAGGGAAGTAAATAGGTGCTTACACGCACAATCTTGTCGATAAACATAAACATGTCGTGTAAACATGCAGTAAAGGCAATAGGGACCGACTGACGGCTTTGTTTTCCATTAGCATTCGATAAAGAGGAATAATGACAGGTCGGACCGGTTTCTAGTTAAAAATTAAGTTCTTCTGTTTTCTGTGTAGCAGATGCGATCGGCGCGCATCTGGCATCGGGCACCCGCATTTCTTTCCCACGGGCCGATTGAAAAAACAGGTATTGCATAGTTATCGCATCTCAATATTATAATAATCAATAAGTGTGGAAATATCGGTTTATTCCACGCCCACACTCTAGGACGATATATTGTAGTAATATGACGGTATCTTTTTGTACAATATGTAGAACTAATTGGTGCGGGCCCTGCCGCCGGGGAAAGTGTCCAGTTACATAATCGGAAATGTTTCAAAGACAGATTTAATATTATTACAGGTTTAATTGGTATAGATAAGAAGATATCGAATTTCACTTTGTTGTCGTAACTAATTGGACTAGAATGGGTTTTATTATAAAATATCTAAGCGAGCGGTTTATCTTTGGGAACGCATTTAATCTGATGTTTTCTTCGATAGAGCTGAACAGTATATAGGTTACGTAACAATGTTGCTACCTCTTGCATTTGATTAGAATTCATTCGTATTGATACAAAGATAACGGATCATAAAATCGGTGGAGCAGTATTTTAATAACTTAACCGATCATAGATATGCCATGAAGTGGGATGTCATTTGTTAGATTTATGTCATCCGCTTCGCTTTACGAGCGTACAATTAATGATTTTCTATTTATAATCCGAGTGCCTGTTAATAGTCAAACAATCCTCGAGGGCCCTCGAGTATTTTGGAAGTTGTTTTTATTCCGCGGAGCGTTGAGAAGTCGTTGATGTTCACGTCTCGTAGTTGAAATGATTCTTATGTTCTCCGCTTCCTGTAAATATTTGGACAGGCAATCACATTACGCATTCTAAACGTGAAGGGCTTTATTGTTGTCGTGCTAATTTTAGAGAATGTTATTTCGATAAAAGGACGGCTGCGTGCATAAGCAATCACTGCGTACTCTCGACGGCGAGCGTTTCCTACCACGTCTTGTCTGGTGTATTGTATAACGCAATGTGAGTTCTCAATTGGACATTAGTCCTTCAGGTCACGTCGAAGGGTACATTCAGACGCGAGGAGACGTCACGCGTCTCACTTCCGTTGCTGAGCACTTATGCCCATATGCTTCGACTGTGGGAGCAATCGTATCAAAGTGCGTCTTTGAGACATGCAAATAAGATCATGGTTATAGGCCGTATAACTATGATATGGCTATGTATTCCGGAGAAGGCTCTTTCTGTTGTATGGCTTAATAAATTGGCATCGTCAGGACCACTATGTCCTAGTTATGAATGAAATTCTATTGTTATCATTATCGCCGATGCCGCAATGGGTTAATTCATAAGTCGCAATTAAGCTAATGATATATTTTTTTTTTTCTATGCCTGACAGGTTAGCCTTTGACCACTATCTCACCTGATGGTATGTGATGATGTGGTCGAAGATGTTGTTCAGGCTAACCTAGAAGTACTGGCTCTCAAGGACAGCTGCCGGAACACACCGTTAGGTGCTTGGCGACAGATTTTTCTACTTGAAGTTGGTACTTAGCCAGGCGGGCATTCGCAAAATGCCCTGTCACCATGCTATAACGACTGCCATCCTAAGGCAACAACCGGGACCGACGGCTTAACGTGCCCTCCGAAGCACGGAAGCGCTCAGTAATAATGTCACTAGCGGTCACCCATCCAACTCATGACCGCGCGCGACGATGCCTAACTTTGCTGATCAGTTGAGAACAGTTAAGTAAACTTCGCTACGAGCGCTTCATGTTAAGTATGCAAATGCATACACATCTTCCTACGGTCTATTGCACGCTCGTGTCCCATTTGTCTAATAGTTTCTAACGTCACATCTTTTACGTTCCAATGACGAGATATTCCCTTGACGGTGGTTTTCATTTTGTACCGCACAAATAGTTATCTATTTTAGGTCAACATGTTTCCCTCCAGCTTGGGATGTTCAGTGGCGGAACGTTTTAGTTTTCCATTGGGGATTGGAGGGTCGCCTTTTACAGGAAGTTATGTTTTACTCGTTGTAAATAAGCCGAGGCGTTGATTTCGCTTTTGAAGTTGACAAGGCATGCGTGATTACTCAGCGCCTACGAGCCACCGTACTCTGTGTATACTGGGGTAAGCTGGAGTAAAAATTGGCCAGGCTGGATGATTAGTTTAATTTAAAATCTAGAATATTTTACGTGTATGAAATGTTACTTCTTATTTCAATGATATCGATTTAAAAAAAAAACTGTTATTCAAGAAGGTTCCAGATGACGCATAAGAAATGCGAGCAACGGATAATCGTTTGCCGGTTTGTCATTAGATATCAGAATATTCTTTACTACATCTAACTGTTAGAAATTGCATTTATCAGACAACAATAGCTCAGAGAACCCTTTCAATTTAGAGAAGCGAGGAGATGATCCTTGTCCGTAGTCGACAGGATGTGAATAATTTCCTCAATCTCGCGTTGAGTCTTCAAGTTACTTAGTAAACATGGACTTTGGTGCCCTTTCGCGCGATTTGAACAGCTATTGATTGAGGCAGGCACGTGACGGACGGACAAAGAGATGCCGGAGACAAGGCGGCGACTCGCAATAATGAACCACGCCTGCGGCCCTGTCGCCCTATTGTCCTACCGAGGGCTACAACCAGCGCCTTTGAACTTCCTTTCCCAATCAAAGCTATTAACAAGTACCTTCCACAGCACAAAAAGAATTCTTCCCTCTACAATTTTTATTCCCCGAGAGTATTGTGCCAAGTCAACCCTATGCCGCAATTTGAAAAGATTCTCATTTCAGTAAACACTGTTTCTGATGCTTGTTCAACAAGCAGAAAATTAAAAATGTACAAACAACCTCCTGGGATTTGTTTTGTGAAGTAATTTCTGTTCGAGCTAATAACTTGGAGTGTTTAAGAGTAACTTAAATGGGTTGAAGCCAACAGTTGAATTAATTATCCACTGGTGTAAACAATAATAAGATTGGGATGGATTTCATGGATTAAGTGTTTATCTTGTTAATGTCATACTAAAAACTAAGAATAATCCATGTTTTCATTCTTCAGAAAGTCATTCGAGATCCGAGCTTAGCTTTCCTATGATTCACTTTTCAGTTCTTTGCTTTTTGTTTCTAACGACTCCCTTCAACTCTATAAAAGTTTGATTTTCGACGAAACCGGTTTACTAACCATCGATCTTTTCTTTGATTCTCTTCCTACGTACCTCAATACAACGTACGTCTTTTCCAGGAATGCATTGCGATTGTAATTCTCGAACTTCTGTTTGGTTATTCGTCTTAGTACCCGACAGAAGACGCACGCCTGCATCCAATCAAAATTCTACTCACGCTTGCACTGACATCCACATTTTTTCCCATCTCCATTCGACAACTTAACACGTTAAATCGAGGATGTCGAAAAAACCTCATAAGGCCTTCTCGGTAGCTCCCGATCGGCGCCCGCATATAAATGTTTTCATAGCAATAGTCGTCTGCTCACAAATTATCGCCCCTACGCTACACCTTTAAATGCCTCATGCGTATTATTCATTGTCTGTTGAATTCAATTAGAAAACATAGTTCAAATATAATGCAGGACACCTAAAACTCTCAAGCTGTGTAGAGCCTTAGGTCAATAAAAATTTATATCGGACTAGAAAGTCAAATAAATTATTTTTCAGGCGGGCTCGATAACAGTAGAAGGTAGCCGAAATAACAATATTTTTGCCACTTAAGCGTGTCATGTCTACATCTAGAGTCATTGGGTAGAGTGCAACCCATTTTTTTTATTATTATTTAAAATATATGTGTTTGGGGCCGACAAAGTTAACAATTATAGTTGTTTTTGTTATACGGGTCTACATTATCGCATTAACTAAACTATCTAGACATCTGTTTTTATATTATGTAGCATATCCTCTATTCAACGAAAAAATACCTGGAACCCCAAAAAACATTTATAATGTATAGTTCTGAATCAGTGATAAAAACCAACAATTTTATTTTCTCATTCTTCCTGCTGCAATGCGAAACTGTAATAGAGCGAGGCCCGTCTTTCACTTGGCTAGTTTTCGTTGTTTATATACTCTATAAACTTTGCATTATGTTCTTATGTTCACACGAATTACAACAGTTGTTATAAAGCTGTAAAAAAATAACGTGCGGAAAAAAACGTTTCTTTCTGGGGCACCTCTCGGATTATTTTACTAGGTACAATTCTTTTTTTTTTCATTAGTAGTTAGCATATCTGCTGTAAGTACTATTTTGATGAACATATCAACCCATACTATAACAGTTCGACAAAGAGGTGAGGTATTTTAAATAGGTCCCTGTTGTTTTGTACGGTACCCTAAAAAAACGTTTTCTGTACTCGTTTATCTTGTATTGCCGGTTGCGTGCTCGACTCGCACCGCATGCAATAAACACATTTTAAATTGTATAACAGTTATTATGTGTGTGTTGATATATCAAACATTAAAGTGTAAATTAATTCATTATAAAATGTAAAAGCGACCTTTGCCGTTAAATGTAACAGTGTACACCATACATAGTTCTATTGTAGTGTTGCGGGGACAGCTCGTCAGTCACGCAAAGCCAGTGTTGTGCATTGTTCTTTGTATGTACGGCGGTGTTTGCAAATTTACGGCCATCAGATACTTTGAGTTGGAAACGTTCTGGAATACCTTAGGATGGCATGCAGGTGCTACGTTTGCTAGTAAAAATTAACAGTCAATATTTTTTTGTTGGTTCAGATAAGCTTTGATAGAGTTACTACTTACTAGGTATGGTATACTTGTGAATATTTGATACGTTCCAAATTAGATACTATACTACAAACTCTACAAATCAGCAAACATTATATTTTAGACTAAATTCAGTCTGACAAGCAACGCGCCGTAAGGAGACAGGTTATTTTTTTGGTATCGCTGATAGGCTTTTCATGAAAACCTCTCCTGATGGTACGAGATGGTGTGGTCGAAAGCCGGGAAGTTTTTGAAGCGCTCGTAGCGAAGTTTGCTTATCTGTTCTTAACCGATCAGCAAAGTTAAGCAACGTCCACCGCGGTTATGAGTCTGATGGGTGACCGCTAGTGACATTACTACTGAGCGCGTCCGTGCTTCTGAGGGCACCTAAAGCCGTCGGTCCCGGTTGTCATCTCAGGTTGGCAGTCATTATAGCATGGTAGTAGGGCATTTTGCGAATGCCCGCCTGGCTAGCTACCATCCTCAAGTAGAAAATCTTCCAAGCACCTAACGGTGTGTTCCGGCAGCCATCCTTGAGAGCCAGTAATTCTAGGTTAGCCTGAATAACATCTTCGACCACATTATCACTTACCATCAGGTGAGATAGTGGTCAAAGGCTAACCTATCAAACATAAAAAAAGACCTAGAATGGGAAGTGACTACCAAAAACAGCTGCTGGAGCAAGCCAGCCGGGCATTCGCAATGCCCTATCTCCATGCAAATTTCAGATAGGATGTCGTACATTTTTAAACGTGGAGTAAAAATATATTTAATCGACAGGAAATTAAAAACTAGTAGCGGAAAAATACAGCGAGAACACTGCAGTAGCACGTTCCAATCGCGAGCACATGGCTCGCCGCCGCCGCTGGCGTGTCAGCCCCATTTCCAATAAACCGACAATGGATTTGATCTAGGTAATTGGCTCGGCTTTATGTAATTAAATCTAGATACTGCCGCGGCCCAGCGCTGATTAGAAGGTATTAATTAACATTCTGTTTGAGAACGTTGCGGATTTGCGGCTCGGTAACATCAAAGTGGACGAGCGAAATTGATATTGAAATGTAGGAGGTTACAATAGTAATTATGTGAAAGTGTTTGGAAGTTTCTGTGTTCATCAAATATTCATAGAAATATTCGATAAATTATTAAATTGTAACAGTTATATAGAAATATAAAAGGTTTTTCTGCTACCTATTGGTAAATTACGGGATGATAATACTTATATACAGGAAGTATAAAAATTAATGTCAAGGAAGCAAAATAATATTTTTACAGCGTCTTCGAATAATGAGCGTAGAGATTCAATATACCTACGCAGTCAGAGCGAAAATATTTTTGAAGTCTAGTGATACACTCTACTTTTCATGAGAAATATACGAGGAAGTAGTTTTCGCTTTTTAATTTGCATTTATTTTTTGTAAATACAGTCGGCGTGCCGTCGTTCTTACCGGCCAGTAACATTGTTAATACAATATTTTCGTTTGATCTCTTTAGCCGCGGGATACAAGAACATCGTTCATGGTCAATGTAAAACTCATTACTGCCCTTTAATAGCTCTCTTGAAGAAAATATCTACATTGTTCTTCCTTATTGAAGAAAGAATTATATTTTTTTAATAGACGAGACTGATGAAATAATATTTTGTTTGCCTTGGGTTTGAAAACTCTCCCGATATTATTAAATAGAAAAACCGGCGCCGGGAACTCCCGTGATTCTCTTCGGAAACTGTATTCGAGAATTTCGTTGAAGATTTTATTGATAAAAAGTACCATATAGACATATCCAATCATAGGCAACGTGGAAAGAGCACATTTCACACCGATAGTTATCTTAACTTTCATAGATGTCCAAAAGCCTTAGCTCGAGTTATTATACCCAATGAAACTTCTATTAATGACTAAACATTTCTAAGCCTCAGCTGCGACATAAATTGGTAAATCAATGCTAAAATTAGTTAAGCACAGCATTAACGGCATAGTGAATTAAAGCGAGAACTGTTAATGAACGTACGCTTTTCAGCATCACTTTAACGATGTTCGAACGATTAGTTATAGATGCTTGAGGAGGCATTAGAACAGTGGTGAGTGCCGAGACGGTTGAGCCGGCAGACAGAAATACACCGCATGCGTTCAACAACGTATTTTTATTCTCTCCATCGGCAGGTATGCGTAACGCACGTAAGCGTGTATCTCTGTACAATAATATAAAATTGTATTTTTTTCTAGCGCCGCCAGAAACATTTTTGTGGCTCTCAAAGTTGTTTATCTGTTTAGGAGAGTAAACTTCGCAACCGCTGGCCGCTTTACTCGGAACGCTCGTTTGGCGTACGCGGTACGTTTTATACCTATGTGTGTGCGTTTACGTTACATTCATGGAAATGGTATTCTGTCGGAAAGTTTTAACTGAATCATTATAATGAAGTTGAAAATTTTAGGCGATTACTTGTACCAAACGTATTAGCCCAATTTCCTAGGTGAATGACACAAGACTACATAGTGAACTATCTGACTGATGCGATGTCATTAAATTTGTACTCTAACTTTCGCAGGTATATTCGTCGTTTCTAGAAAATTCATATGATTTTTAATACTCTAAGCCCTACAAAAGCCATAACAAGGACGGAAGAAAACATTGTACTCGTATAATTACAATTATACCAATCATTTTTATTTTAATGTCTCTACAAGTCCACAAGCATGCATATTTAGTCGCTTGAAATATAGGTTCTTGTGTCTCGTAGCAAACTAGTATGGTTTTTTATCCTATTGTGATGGAACAAGCACGAGGCCCGCCTGGTGTTAAGTGGTAACTTCTGCCTAATTAATGCAGTGGCGAACTGCACTGCGCCTATCACCCTGAGACGTAAGTAGTTAAGTCTCATGGGCCTGTCATTTCGTCGGATCCCATACCCTTTAACCCGGAACACAGTGCTAATATTACTGCTTGAAGGTAGAAATAAGTATGGTGGCAGTACTTCTCCAGACAAAGTCGCACAAAGTCGTTTGAGTTATGTAAACCTCTTTTTAAGAAACTTCACATTTTATCGTTACCGTGTATGTACACTGAGAAACGACTTAAAGGCTTAAATCAAATTTGACCTTTTACCGTTGAATTGTAACTACGTTAGATGAACACATCTCTTAAGATGATTTTCACCCTACAATAAAAATGTACCATTTTTTTATAATAAACACAACCGTTAAAAACGCCTTCCGTAAAGCATTTTCAGAATTGAACTTGTTATACGATAATAATTGCACTATTGACCATAAAATATACCTTACTTTTACGGCGGTTTATATACGGTGATTATCACTGTAACGGTCGACTTAATCAGCCTCATCGAAAAGTCAATATTTAAGAAAGACCACAAAATACACCTTAAATGAAGACGAAAAGAAACATTCGCCTTCACTGAGCTCGTTTAACGCCTTCTAGTTGGAAGGCGTTTTTGTACGTATTTACGTTTGGTCGGTTTTTCGCCTTATACCATATAAATTGGCCGTCATTAGGGCGCTTTTGATTTTTCTCAGTGTATCGTAGACAATGCCATAGCATGTGCATAAAAGTGTACAATGCCCTACCTGAACACTACAGAAAATTAGACCTTATATTAGGTTGTATAAACGAGAACTGTTAAAGTGGCTTCACACAAATATATTTTATTCAATATGATTTTATTAAATGACATAATATAAATGTAGGTAAATGATATTGATGATGAAATTGAAGTGAAATAATTAAAATGTAAAATTCTAATGATCATTATTGTTTATGTTATTTTATATTATTTTTAATATAATTAATGCTTGCATGCCACAGTTTGGCAAAATGTACCAGGCGCACTTTGCAAAATCATTGTTCTATCCTTTGTACATACATTTTATGCGAATAAACGATATTCTATTGTTCTATTATAAAGAGTTCTATGGCAACGTTAAGAACAGTCAGGTACAGTCGCCTCCAATAATAAGTATACACATTGAAATATTCAAAATTGTGACAAAGACTTATATTACTGTCTATGTATACAGAAGTATCTTTAAAAGAAATAATAATTTGAATAGTATCACATCATGTTTCTGTTAACTTCGTTTATTAAGAATTTAGTGACATCACATTATTATGAAAATTACGAAGTGTATACTTATTATTGCAGGCGACTGTACGTCACGTGTATGAACAGTCAGGTACACCTATTTGGCTTTTTACCTACTTCAAAAAAGTAGGAGGTACTTAAAAAGATTTTTTTTTTTAATCTTTTTGACCCTTTACGTGACGTCGAAACATCGCGAATGTCGCTCTCGTAGACGAGCGTTAACAGACGAGGTAAATATGTTTATCAGTTTATATCACAATAGTTACTGATCTGGATGCTTAAGGGTCGTGCTCAAAGGAGTGAACGATTCAGCACCAGCGAGCAACTTATCCGCATTATCCGGTATAATCCGGATCATTCCGGATAATGCTGGAGCGTTTCCCTCAGATACTTCTTATCGACGCAACGAGAAGCCTCAATTCTGTAAATAATATCCTCTTTCCATATCGATAGCAGTATTATTCCATTGACCTTATAGTAATATTTTGTTTTGATCAAGTTTCTAGATATATATAATAATAAAAATTGGTACCTATTATAAAACTTCGTATAGTGATAGGGCATGTTACGAATGCGCCCCTGGCTAAATACTATATATCTAGCTATCAAGTAGAAAATGAGGTGAAAAAGCAAGAGGTGAAAAATTGTGTGTATCTCTCAGCAAAGATATTTTGCGTTTCGTACTTTTGAAAACTATATTTGGACCACTCTCTTCGCTTGTGGTTAAATCCTAGAATCCTTAGCTTCCTCAGGTTTTAATACACTCGTAACACCTTTCCAGCTTTGTATAAGGATTAACTATTCTTGCATCTAAATAATACAGTGGATTCCGGACATCATGACGAACATTTCTCATACTCTTCTAGCGCAGGTTTGACTCTGATGTTATCTGAATCTGTAATTTTATTTCTTGTTTTCTACCCTAAGTTTCCCAAATGTAACTTTACAAATACACACCAAACGGATTAATAATAATTTACAGGATCAAAACGGCAGTTTCACAAAATTTTATCATTATCCGGTTTCGGGGAATTATCCGGAATTGATCGGTTTATTTGGGGTTATATATTTTAAATATCAGAATTTTAGACATTTAAGCAATGAAACTTTAATTATTATACAATTAATACGAAGATTTTAACTAAGGCTTATGTTAGAAACCCGCATCAAAAAACCAAACTTTTGCTATCATAATAAAACGGTATAAAATGAAAAAGAAAACCTTAATAAGTAATTCATCATGCGAGTACGCGAACAAGTTTCCATCAAAGAGTTGGTAATTAGGCTCTCAGCAGTAGTAATCCGGCGAGGATTACCACAACGAAGGTTTTCATTAAAAAGGAAAAAGGGTCGGAACGAAAGAGGCGTAATTTCCTTCTTGCGGAGAAACCGCGCTAATACGTCCGAGGGACGGCGCGATCCTTTACGGTTGTTAAATTAGCCTACGCTGATTATGTAGTAACTGCATCCTAAGCTCTCTGTGATTATAGAACCTTTTTGTACATGGTAAAAGTTACCTCTAAGATTTTTTACCGGTTTAACTCCTACGATAATATTATATACGAGAAATATGCTACCTTCTATATCTACCTGCATGTATGATGGTAGGGCATTTTGCTATTACCCTTAAGTAAAAAATCTGTCGCACCTAGTGGTGTGTTCCGGCAGCTGTCCTTGGGAGCCAGTAATTCTAGATTAGACTGAACAACATCTTCGACCACATCATCACTTACCATCTGGTGAGATAGTGGTCAAAGGCTAAGATATCAAGCATAAAAAAGAAAAAAACCTAGAATTTTGTTGTTCAGTCAGACCCTCTTCATCTAGGAGTAGGATGGTCTAATCCGACGTGTCCAGCTCATCGATGTTTAATCACTTATCATCATCATCACAACAACCGGAACATCCACTGTTGAACAGGGTCTCCATTGGGGGATTTACTATAATCCCCACGCTTGGCAGGCATCTTGGGAATTGCAGTAGAAGTCAGTTCTTTACAAGGCGCTGCTGCATCTTCCGGAATTTTTCCTTTAGTCGACTCTTGCGGAACGGAAAAAGAGACATTCTAACCCGGCACGCCACGGGACTGTTAAATCAGTATTTGAAAGATTTTTTGTAGCTTTGCGGAGTTCGGACCATAGTCGCACATGATTACCTGGTCCATTGACTCAGAATGCATACATATATACGTATTCTCAAAAAAAAAATTGCTGCACGTTTCGGCATTACTTATGAAGTCCGAAATAAATGAATAATAGGTTTGAAATGTATAATTCCCATTTATATTTTTCTGATGTTCAAAATGAATATGGCGAATCTACGTCTAGACTTAACTTGCATTTAGAAATATCTCAAATTACATGAAGTTCGGAACAAAACCCTTCGAAAGTAATCGTGGAGACCTCTGTTTCGCTAGTTCAGTAAATAAACAAATTTACATTTCACCTATCTCGACAGTCGGACGCTTGCAGTGGCCATTTAATTTTAATTACGTTCACAAGACTTGCAGTGCAACGTAACATCGCTTTAATTCAAACCCGAGTACTTGCAACACGCAACCGTGCTGATATCTCCATATTTATTATCATACACACAATTATATCCTGACTTGTATAATTCATTCCCATTTTTTTGCACTATAATAATTACTGTAAAATGCGACAGTATAACAAAAGCAGTAAGTTCCTATTCTAATTTAAAACGTCATATCTGTTTCTCATTCTATTTCTCGACGCATATATTTTTCTAAAAATGTGACGTTTGAATTTTCCTTGAAAGGGTACTTATTTCTTTCTCTCACGCAGAAACTACTTTTTCTTCTAACAAAAGTCATTTCATAAAATTGTTCACCTAAAACGCAAGCACAAAATCGTTTTTTTATGCTCTAATAAATTCATTATTCGGTTATATCGCGCTCCCTTGCGGGAACTACTCAGTAAATCGGGAAGAAAGTATCCTATATAATCCAGGATTAAGGACACCACTGAAGTGGCTGATTGTAGGACAGGATGATATTATAAATAAGTATATCAAAACGAAATATTGCATAAACAATTGCAAAAAAAATATTGTCAAACCAGCGGCAAAGGTTTTGTTTTTCTGTTGTGAAAGTTTCCGTGTTTGAATAATCATTATACCCAATATTCTATCTATATTGGGTATAATGATTTTCACCAGTGTATGGAACTTATTACAGAATAAATAAATAAATTATTAATTATTGTGTTTATTTTTGTAGTAAACAGCTTTTCTAATATTGATTGCTACGGCGAAATGTATTTTGTCTCGTGCTTTTTTAAACCATTCTTATCATGGCCTAGATAAACCGAAACCAAAATCTATTACATTATATTAATCATGTTAGGCTAGAAAAAAATTGTACGGACCTCACCTCGGAGGCTAATAACGGAGGGAAGATTATGTGAAATATTGTTTTTAACATTTGTAGCAACTTTCAAATATCAAAATAAAATCAATTTTATAATTCCGACTAGAATTGGCACATGACATAGATTTTTTACATTCTTTATTTATTTTCTATAGAGCAAATTGCTATTATGATTGTGTAAATTAACATGAGTTGACCTACTTTGTTGGGCAGCTGTGTTACTAATGACAAGACAAACGATGCCCCTCCATTCCAACGAATCATTTATTGCCTACTAGCGCTTTGCTCGCACGTTTTTCCGTGGTGTCCTGTTTCACGCTTTTCCCCGAAAAAGTTATCAAAATAGACATTAAAAATTACTCATAGTTGACATTCAACCAAGACACTGATAAACGTTCACAATTATAGACAGCCAATTTCATACCAGCAATATTTTTTTCCCACTCTTACAATAAATAACGCGTATATCGTAGTATGTATTGTAACTTGTAAGTCGGTTATATATTAGTATATTATTGCCTTATCAAGGTTGATGATTTAAAATTTCTGTGTGAACGAAATATAAGAAGTTAAGAGTAGAGTTCACGCAGCGCTTTCCATACAAACGTAGTTTCGTCATATTTTGAAAAACTGAGTGTTCAAACTCGATGAAACTTTGCAAGTATATCCTTGGGCCTAATATATATGCTTCTGGTTTCAGTTCTGGTGCCAGATTTCAGTAAAATTAAGTATTTACAAAAATAATGCGAAAAGTGGGAATTGTTATTTTGACATTCAGGGATGTAATAAATAATAAATCAAAACACTGGCTACCCGAAATGCGTACAACAAATTACCGAATTTGACACTTGGTGGTTGGTTTAAAATATGAAGATACTACGTTACAAAATCACAAATATACGATAGGCAAAATTTTAGTCATGTGCGGAATTAAAAAAAAAAACCTGTCGTATATTTGTGATTTTGTAATGTAATCCGCATAGCAGGCGTTATTGCAAACCTAACTATATTAAAAATTAAGAAACTACGTATGTATGGAAAGCGCTCCGTGCACACTACTCTTAAGAACTACCGTCTTGGAGTGACCGGCCGCAGTGCATCAGTATCAAGCAGAAGGAAAACGGAGACAATGCAACTGTATTTGACATGCGTGTCGTTCATTACATCAAGAGAAAAAAAACAATGAAAAATTCGTTACATAAATGAAATTCTTAGTATAAATTAGCTAATAAATATACAGTATACATGGCTGATTTCTTATATTGGATCGTGTATAAGCACAAACGGGGCTGCCATAGCTCTGTACGGATTATGAGATTAGATTCAACGGAGAAGGGCCAAAGCCGTCAGCTGTCTCTACCCATAAAGTAAATCCGATTTCGTGTATGGGGCTTATTTTGTTTTCCTTTAATAGAAATATTTATTAATTGAGTTTGCTGCTTTTGTTAGCTATCATTTGTTTTTGTTTCCATATGAGATTTTAATATTACGGATTTTTTTTCTGAAGAGTGACACATGTAGGCTATACAAGCCTGATTTTGAAAATAATTGCTTTATTTTACTCATAACATTTTAAACAGAATTGTGTTCTGCGCGGCACTGCTTCACTAACGTCCCATAGCACTGTCCGCCAAACGTGCATACCATAAGAGTAAAACTTACCAGTAATTATATTTTCATAGCTGTTATTAAACAATTTCAAACGGTTTTAATCGTGTATATATATATTTATTTATACCTCGACGTTTCAAACACCTTTCAATGTTCGTGGTGACACTTTTACTCCACCTGGTTGTAACGATGACAGAGCCCTAATAGAGCTAGGCCCGACTCGCGCTTGGCTGGTTTTTATTTACGGCCCTCCCAATGATAATCGGAGGGTTCGTTAGATTTTAGAATTGTCTCATAGTTTAGTCCATAGAGACAAAGCAAAACGATAGCTCTCTTTTGGAGGCCTAGCGGTTATAATTTGTCATTTGGGTTTAGGATTGTCTATAATTCTAGCTGCTCTTCATCACTGCCAAACAAACAAGAAAGTGACTAAGATTAAAGAACTTATTTTCCTACTCAGTATTTCTATTTTATAGCTGTATAGTTACATTTTACACTAATGAATAATGTTAAATTTAAATAATTCATGAGACTGTGAGACCGGAATAATGGTTGTAAATTCTTACGACATGCAACGCACCATGGCTTTATGGCATGTGCTGAAATCTGAATCCGTGAGAACGAATCTAGCGTTGACGCTTATTAAACGCCTTACACGATCCGAGTATGATATGACGTAATACCCCGTCCCAAAAGGAACACTAGCGAGGCACATTATTATGATGTAGATCACCCGCGTAAGTTTTGAAAGTAGGTGAACACCCAGGAGCTTCTCACTTATACTCTAAACTACGAGTAAATGTAGGATACTTTCTAAAAATCCAGATTATTTTTTATTTTATATGCAGAAATAAATTCGTAATAAAGTTGGCGGTTTTCATTTACAAACCAGCACGCGTGCAAATAGAAAAACAAGACGTTGCTTTTGTAGTTCCTTTCGTTTTGCTTTTAACCAGCTTTGTCTTTACGGAGGCAAATCTCATTAGGCTTCGCCTTCGGGGACGCGCCGCTACTCTAACTAGGTATGAAATGCGCGGTGACTAATTGGGCACTTTAATCAATTAAAAAGGCGATGTCCTGATGAAGACTTTCGCTATTGACATTTGATGCGAACAGCCTCGAACTTCAATTAAAATACACCACATCTTTCAACTACAAACGTTTAACACCTGCCGAGCCGGCTCTATTATTATGTCACTTAGTAATAGCCTCGTCAGCAGCTTCGGCGAATGTCGAGAGTCGTTAGGATGAAATATTAGTAACAGAAGACCCTTTTAATAAATTGCCAAGGATATATTTTCTATCATGTGTCCGGCTGACGCCAATCGATCGATCATCGGGACCACCGGTTTTTGTTCAATAGATAATGATCGCGTTCGTTTAATTTCCTATATTGTGGGGGTTTAAGTGGTAGGTATAGGTTGGATTGAATGTAGTGTATTAAATCGCCACCCGCATTAATACGATACCCATTTGGTAGAAACATGTTGTAGTTGTTATTATGACAACGGTCTCTGTAATTAAATATGTTTAATCAACGACAGAATCCCCTTTCCTTTTTGGCGCTTCGTCCCTGGTGTTTTATTTTCCTGTCTAATTAATTAATGGTTAAAATCAACGTTCTGGTGACATCGCTTTTTTATCAAATATTCCGGTTTCTGTGGCCTTCGTGCTAGATAGTCGTTCTTTCACCTAATGGCAAACTGTCGTTCTTTAATGTTTGCCAATTTAGCTTATTGCGGAATATAGCATGCGTTGCTGACTGCGCCTGGCTGGTTGAGTGGCGTAAAGCGTCGTTCTTAGGGTCCTTGGTTTTTCCGCCAAAGACGCTTTCAGTAGCAGTCCGGAATCTAGTAATGTGCCCAATATATGGCTCTCCTTTTTTAAAAATATCTGGCGAAATGGGGATGTTTAGACACCTCCGTTTTTTGTTTATAATTCGTCGGTAGTAACGTGTGAATGAACCTTGTTTGTTGAGTGAGAACAGAGGAGATGTCGTTTCGCGGCTCATGTTTGTTCGGTCACTACACGGGAAGTGGCGTGATGCCAAAACGCGAACAAGCTCGTGAGGGTCTTTCTCTATTATCGGCGTTATCAGCGCTTGTACTTACATTCCACTCCCTAATGGACTTTATCATTTGTGAATTTGGTATATGTTGGAATGTTGAGTACGTAGACTGTCAGTGAATGAACATAGTGGAGGATATGATCGTAAAACGCGGTCGTGCGGGCTCGGTCACAGTGGATCTAACACGGGAAGTGGCGTAGTGCCAAGCCATGTTGCTCGTCGCGTCCTTCAGTGACCAGGGCTGTTATCATCGCCTGCTCTACTGCACAAATACTAATGGATAGATACGTTTGTCAACGGCATGTGAACCTATATGCACTTATATTTGTCATATATGTTGAAAAGCGTGATGTAGCATTGATGCTGAAATTAAAATACTTGGAAAGGATTGTATTTGTTGTGCATTACTTTAGTTGGATACTTCCTTATTATGTTTACATTGTGCATAGTAACTATTTCTTTTTCTTCAGTTGTTAGAAATTGGCACTGCTTTCAAATGTTTATTAAATTTTTGCAAATTATAATTCATATTCAAAGAATGATTAACGGGTCTTTTCGCGCACATAAATAATTTAAAAGAGAACATTGACTCACTTTAGTGACGACGTTTCGATCGAGTTGCACAGATCTTGGTCATTTTTCTATTCGTATTCTTCTTTCTATATATCGATTTCTCTATTCTTATATTATGTGGACGTAAAGACCCGTTAATCCTTGTTTTTAATTCAAATTATATTTCAAACGGTATTTGCTATTTCATTTCTCACATAATAATTTCGCCACCCACACGCTTCTCATTTGGTGTCTAATACAATATGTTTGCAAAAATAATCGAAATGGCGCGAAGCAAGTTGTGGCTTCCAGCCAGAAAAAAAGCCCACGTTGTTGGACATGTCATAATTTATGAACTCGTCTATTAACCTCGCCAATGGCTATAAACCAGATGGCCCGTATTGTTAGCGCAGACTCAACCACATTAGAATAAAAATGTTACGAAATTAGAATAAAATTCAAATCAAGCCATATTCCGATTGTATTATGTCGGCTCCGCAGAAATAATGTTTGTCGGAATTTGTTCGCTACATTTTGTATGGGCTCGTTTCAGCTCAGAAATTAGAATAATAAAGTATTAATTGCGGGTGATAAAATGTAATTGGTTCGGGAGCGTTTAGGCTGGATGCCAGCCGCTGCGCCCGCTGCGATAAACCGTATCTAGATTGAACGCACGTTTGCTATAAAACCGGCGGCGTCTCGCGTCCACCGCGCCGTGCTGTCTGCATGGCACTTTACTCCTTTTATTATGTTTATGGTAATTAATCCGAACCTGTTGTGATCACCTCAGGTGCCACGAGTGTGTCCGTTACCTGATGTGATGTAGGCATTATCAGCAAATTCGAGCGCAGATTTAAATGTCAATTACAAAAGCGGTGCTCGGCTAATATCGATTAGGAGTCCAATATCACAACGCCCAGCGGGCGGCGGCTTGCCAACATATCTTCGGTTATTGTTGTTATTAATCTTGCTAATTTATACATCGTCTGCGTTGTATTACTTGTTAACGCATATTGTTGCTTTGATTGAGATTGCCAGTGATTCTACGAGCATTGAGCGATCGAGACTGGCTGAATAGATTCATTGGGTGTATTGAATGAATCGGCCAGGCCATCCTATCTGTGACTTCATGCTTCGCTTCACGCAGAGTTCTGTCTTCGTTGAACATTATGATTCATGTCTCGGTGTACGATCTACGGCACTTTCCTCTTGAAAATTATATTGTAAACTTATAGTGAAATTGTTGAGCACCTCTTGGGAGATGGCTTTGTGTATGCTCTAGATTTTCCTTCGCTCGCCGACGCGAGCCTCAGAAAAAGCTTTACTTTTTCGTGTTATTATTTTGTAAAGTAAGCTCCAAGCGTGTTTTTAAAATCTAATCTGAATTTAAAGTTCACAATGTGCATGCATAAACAAGGTTAGACTGGGGGCGCTTGAAAACATTTAGACATTGATATTTTTCCTGTATGATATATGACAAAATCACATAAGACAGGCATGCACCGACAAAACAGATGATATTGCGGTCAGTTTCGTTCATAACAGAAAGGAAAGCACCAACCTATGTTTATGTTGTAAAAGGGGAGGCCTTACTGCGGCCTGCGGCAGTTTTGTGTTTGATTCGACACTCGTTGCTTACTTAACCTGTTCTGCATTAACTGCACGCATGGTTCTTCGAAACTGACCCAGACCCAAGACAAAAAGCAATGAGGCACGACTTCCGAGCCAAGACGTCAGATAACGATTGGGTTTTGTAACTGAACCGAAGAATTTATCGGCAACGTAGTACTTATCTTCGTCGATAGCAAGTTTTTGTAGTTAACTGAAAGTCTATATGGTGAAATGAGTTTAGCGAACATACTTTTAACAAACAAACATCGATGGTAAAACAATTAATAAAATCAGGCTTTACTTTGCGGAAATCCATAGTTAAGATATACATACATAATAATTACGCCTGTATTCCCCATTCGGGGTAGGCAGAGGTGTGTAAACACCCACGTTTCGTCAAGCAATTGTGGTTTGGTCCCATGTAATAGGGGGCGAGCCTATTGCCATTCACCGGGCACAGTTTCCGGGTCATACAAAATGTTTTCTATCACACTGGACTAAACACAAGAAAATATTACGAGTACTATGTTTACGCTAACAACATATAAGACAGGAACACAATAACATATTATATGAAACAATAAATATAATAATAATAAAAAAATTAAAGCATTAATTCAATATTTTCCAGGAATATTTAAATATATAAAATTGTGTCTAGTGAGGTGACGATTCCGCCAAATTATATTTTAAGCTTCTAGCGCACGATTTCCCGATCGTTGAGACCTCCTAGTGATGCCTCGTGTCGAAGAGAAACGCGAAGAATTCTCAGAGCGTCAGAGAAATTCTGCTGGTTAGGAATCGTGGCGGTATATGATATCAGCGGAAAAATTACCCAGAATTGTCACTAGATGTATTTTTATGTTTACTAAAAATATTGATTTTATTTTTTCAAATTATTTTTTACTAGCGTTGATGGTAAAATATCTTACTTACTAATATTTCAAAATGTCCATAGAGTAATTTTCCACAAAATAAGGCATATATGTAATAGGCTAGTTTACATTACATACTATGTAAAAAAGCTTACTGAAAAGAGGGTTACCTCTTTTCAGTAAGCTTTTTTACTTAGTATGTAATGTAAACTAGCCTATTACTATCTACAGGGCGTAGTGACGTACTCTATACTCCGGAATGTCACTGAGGATTTCATATGCCACTGTACAAACGAGGTTAACTTCGTAGGCAGACTCGTAAACAAAAGATATATAAGAATCTTAGTATGCGCAATCGTCTTGCATGAAATACATTAAAAACAGGCATTCAAGTTGACGAGTCTAGAAATATAATGAAATTGATATGTGCCTAAAATATCACAAACGTGTCATCTGTTTAAATAAAATGTTGGTGCATTTATTAAATGTTATTTCCTTGTCCACAGATGTGGTCTGCATGCAGATTTCACAGAGCTGACAGCGTGCGTGGGCGGCGAGCTGGACAGGCACGAAGGTTCCGCAGTACACAGGCGGTACTTCTATATCACGCTGCTTCGGGAACCTGTGTCGAGGTCAGTCATATATCCGACTTAATCCGACAAAATTTTAAAGAACTTGTAGCGTTCCATTGCTTTGCTCTTGTGTACCGATCAACTAAGTTAAGAAACGTCCGCTGCGGTCATGATTTGCATGGATGTGTGACCGTTATAGTGACATTACTACTGAGTGGTACCGTGCTTCGGAGGGCACGTTAAACCGTCGGTCTCGTTTTTTTCTTAGGGTGGCATTCGTTATAGCATGGTGGCTCTTTCGCGAATGCCCGCCTAGCTGGGCTACCATCCTCATGCATAAAATCTGGCACCAGGCTCCTAACGGTGTGTTCCGGCCGATGTTCTTGAGCCAGTAATTCGAGGTTAGATTCAACAACATCTTCGACAACATTACTTACCTTACCATTAGTTGAAATAGTGGTCAAAAAGTAACCGATCAGCTACAAATAAGAAAAAACAAGCATTTTTTGCTTATACACTTAAAACCTAATACTTATTGCGTGCATTTTAAAACATACAATTGCCGTGTCCAACTGGCCGAGGGGTATAGGCATCCGACGCGATATCGGAGGACGCGGGTTCAATTCCCGCGTTGGGCATAAAATTTTGTACTCCAATAATTTGTTAAATATATTTCGCTTAGCACGCGATAGTGCTTGTAATTATATTTAGAAATGCATTTTAAAACTTTTATAATAATTTAGTTCACATACTAGTCACGTTCACTGAATTGGTTTCTATTCCCGATTTAATTGATCTAACACTATATTTTCAATAAAAACCCATGGGTCTAACATATTTCACCCCAACAACCACAAAGTCCACCTCATAACAAAAGCCTCCACCCAAAAGGTTTGTCTTATTCCTCACGCTTGGCGTATTAGGGATCGCAGAGTAAGATGGCAGTTCTTCCAAAGGCGCTGCTGCCCACCTTCGGTATTTTTCCCTTCGTCACCTCTTACGAGTCTCACAGAAAGGTGCTAATCTACAGCCCAGCACCCCAAGGCCATATTTAAATTGGATATAAAGGAACTAATTATAAAGATATAAACAAATGCAATAACCTACACAACTTCCACACCAACCAACCCTTATCACAAAAACAAATACGCTGTGCTATCAAAACGGACTCGTATATACTTGACCAAGTTTTACCACTCAAAAAATAAAATATGGAGTAGGATAGTTTCTCTCTCGCAAATAATAAATTCCCTCTAGGCAGATATTTTTCGAGTGATAACTGGTAGAAACACCCTTATTACGACCCTTATTCCAAATAAGGGTTGACGTACAGTGGGGATGAAGGCTGGGAAATGGATAAAGTGGAAAAAACATGTTTACAGAAAGTGTCGCTCGTGTGCCGTTAAAAAATATAATTAGGCTCTCTCTCAGTATTTTGTATCATAAGAATTTCCTGCTTTTTATTATAAGAGTGTGCTAGTACTACTTTTTTGCACGAGGTCGTCCGGGAAAACTGCCACCTTACGTATATACCCGCCAAGCACGTATGTTCGCTTTACTGTGTTCCGGTTTGAAGGATATTGGTGCCGGTATATTACAGGTATACGTGAGACTTAGCAACTTTATGTCTCAGGGTGATGGGCGCAGTGCAGTTGATCATTTGTGACGGACTGCAACTGTTATAGGCAGAGGTCACCGCTTACCACCAGGTGTTAGTAGCAATGACTAGCAGCGTGGCTTTTTTGTGTGTTTTTCGTATTTACTATGTAGTGTAAGTAATACTATAGTAAGGATGTAAAGTAATGAATGTATGACTGTATGTTTTGGTCTCATGTTATAGGGCGCATGCATATCGCTATCTGCCGGACACAGGTTAAGAATCGTGAAAAGAGATTAAATTAATTACATACTCAGTGAAATCTTACATCGGTTCAGTTACTTATGTTTAATTTTAGGGGACCTTAAACGAGACCACAAGACTTTGCATACAAAGTCTATAAATCTTTTGAAACATTAAGTGGTAGGGGTTGAAAATTTCGATAATTTGAAAGTGTTCCTCATACCAGTGTGCAACATGTGCGTGTGTGGACGATTCGGCAGATACAGTACAGTACCAAAAAATTATTTGTCAGAAAAACTCAAGGACCTGTGTTAACGACCCCAGAACGTCGAACTCCAAACGGACGCTATATTATGCCATCCAACCAACGAAGCGTAACACGACCGCTTAATTATAATTTCACTAAAAGCTAGCCAACCTGAAGTATAATTATTATCGTGTTAGTATAATTTATAACTGCGGTAAGCAATCAATCAGCCGTGCGACGTTATGTAAATAGGTTTGTGCAGTGATGAATATCTGACAGAGGTTCTCAAATTTTCCGCGATAGGATCAACACGGGGCATTAACAAATGGGAGCATTTAAGTTTCTGATTTGTTGCAAGCGGTGTCTCAACCTCAGATCAAAGATCCAGGCGCTACTTTCCGAAATTCTATATTTAATCATCATCATCACATGAACCGGAACGTACACCGTTGAACAAGGTCTCCCCCATTGGGGGATTAGCCATAATGCCCACGCTTGGCAGGGTCTTGGGAATCGCACAAGATGATGCAGTTCTTCAAGTAGCTGCTTCCCACCTTTTGGTATGTTTCCCTTCGCCTCTTATGACACCCACGGGAAGAAATATGGTGGTGAAATTCTAACGCGGCACCCCACGGGTTCCTTAATACTAATAAATAAGAAAAGGGGCTTATAATTATGAATATTTAGGTATGTATACCAAAATTAAATCAGTGAGAGACGCTAGTTTCCAAGTAGAAGCAGATACGTGAGTGCAAAGACTTACGGTTTTGCCTACATAGGGCAGCTGAACCACTCATTATGTGTCTGATAAGCAAAAATATTGGATTAGTCATTAATGTGTGTATGCCTTCTTTAGTTTTGTTGTTCAACAAACGCCTGTACCTATTAGGTTTACATACATAACGTACCGCCTGTTTCTTGCAGGGGTAGGCAGAGACAACGGATTTCCACATACTACTGCAGTCGGATAGTCCACTGTTGAGCACAGCCTCCCCTAATATGGGGGGGTTTGCCATAATCTCCACGCTTTGCAGGTGGCTTGGGGATCGCAGTGTGAGATATCTGTTCTTCAGAAAGTGCTACTGTCCACCTTCTGGTGTGTTACCCTTAGTCGCCTCTTACGACACCCACGGGTACAGATGGGGGGGGGGGGGTGATATTCTAGCCCTGGACCCCACGGACACATACTACGATCCAGACATATTTATCTTTGTTCTTTCACTCTCATTAAATTCACACACTGACATCTTCATAGTCTGACTTCACTATATCCTGATTCACTCCAGATTTCTTATTACGTTGTTTCTTCACTCGGTCTTCGCTTCAAGTCACGCCATGCGTCCTTCTCAAAGGCCTCATCACACCTTTATTTATTCGACTTTCATCCTTCTTTTGCCACAACCAGCTTTCTCTGCTATATGCACTAACGATCCTATATGCACAGTCGGTTGTGCCAGATAATCAATATAAAAAAAATATTATTATATTGATAATCTGGCACATAATATTAACGTTTTGTAAGAAAAACCACAAGGTTTCCCGAACTTGCCGTTCAATTTCTTGTTTGAATCTTAACAGGTAGATTTGCATAGGTATTTTCATATTTTGAAAACTCCAGTGGAATAAATCCAAAGAAGTTAAATCGCAACTTGTTGGCGGTTGACGGCCAGTTTTGGTCTCCGATACGAGACATGTCTCAACTTGGAAACTTTGTTTGCAATAGCATTATTGTTTCACGTGCAGTATGGCAGGTCGCGCTATCCTTCCAAACTGTATGCAGTTTTGCAGAACACGTTTTTTTCGAATGGAATTCGAACCCGCATCCCCTGCCTTTAAGTTTAAGGGTGCTTTACCAATCAGCCAGCGAGACGGCCAAAACCTTCGAGAGTCGAGACAAACCAATGGAACACGTTGCGTAAAGCCGGGTTCGAGTTCCCCTCGAGACGAAAAAATTGTGGTTACTCCAAAAATAAAAAGAATCATGTTCTCTTAGCGTGCGAGTGTTTAAATCATATTTAAAAACGCTCGTTTACGCTATTGTGATGGAACAAGCACGAGGCACACCTGGTGTTAAGCAGTAACCTCTGTCTATAACAGATGCAGTTCGTCACAAGTGGCGAAATGTCCTGCACTCGTCACCTTGAGGCATAAAGTTGCTAAGTTTCATGTGCCTGTAATTTCACTTGTACCCATAACGTTCAAAACGGAACACAATAATGTGAAAAATAGTGCTTGGTGACAGAAATAGGCATTAGTATTTCGCACAAACAGTTTTACTGTTACTAAAATAACTTTATAATAAATTATACATTTCCGGTGGGAATTTTCGATACGATAACGATACGATAAGCTTTATTGCATACCGACAAAAGTAAAAAGTGAACAATACATTAACAAAAACAATGATTAACATATAAAAAGCAATAGAATTGTTTTTTTACATATAAATATCATTAGATAGTTAGTTTTGGTCTCCGATACGAGACATGTCTCAACTTGGAAACTTTGTTTGCAATAACATTATTGTTTCACGTGCAGTATGGCAGGTCGCGCTATCCTTCCAAACTGTATGCAGTTTTGCAGAACACGTTTTTTTCGAATGGAATTCGAACCCGCATCCCCTGCCTTTAAGTTTAGGGGTGCTTTACCAATCAGCCAGCGAGACGGCCAAAACCTTCGAGAGTCGAGACAAACCAATGGAATACGTTGCGTAAAGCCGGGTTCGAGTTCCCCTCGAGACGAAAAAATTGTGGTTACTCCAAAAATAAAAAGAATCATGTTCTCTTAGCGTGCGAGTGTTTAAATCATATTTAAAAACGCTCGTTTACGCTATTGTGATGGAACAAGCACGAGGCACACCTGGTGTTAAGCAGTAACCTCTGTCTATAACAGATGCAGTTCGTCACAAGTGGCGAAATGTCCTGCACTCGTCACCTTGAGGCATAAAGTTGCTAAGTTTCATGTGCCTGTAATTTCACTTGTACCCATAACGTTCAAAACGGAACACAATAATGTGAAAAATAGTGCTTGGTGACAGAAATAGGCATTAGTATTTCGCACAAACAGTTTTACTGTTACTAAAATAACTTTATAATAAATTATACATTTCCGGTGGGAATTTTCGATACGATAACGATACGATAAGCTTTATTGCATACCGACAAAAGTAAAAAGTGAACAATACATTAACAAAAACAATGATTAACATATAAAAAGCAATAGAATTGTTTTTTTACATATAAATATCATTAGATAGTTAGTTTTGGTCTCCGATACGAGACATGTCTCAACTTGGAAACTTTGTTTGCAATAACATTATTGTTTCACGTGCAGTATGGCAGGTCGCGCTATCCTTCCAAACTGTATGCAGTTTTGCAGAACACGTTTTTTTCGAATGGAATTCGAACCCGCATCCCCTGCCTTTAAGTTTAGGGGTGCTTTACCAATCAGCCAGCGAGACGGCCAAAACCTTCGAGAGTCGAGACAAACCAATGGAATACGTTGCGTAAAGCCGGGTTCGAGTTCCCCTCGAGACGAAAAAATTGTGGTTACTCCAAAAATAAAAAGAATCATGTTCTCTTAGCGTGCGAGTGTTTAAATCATATTTAAAAACGCTCGTTTACGCTATTGTGATGGAACAAGCACGAGGCACACCTGGTGTTAAGCAGTAACCTCTGTCTATAACAGATGCAGTTCGTCACAAGTGGCGAAATGTCCTGCACTCGTCACCTTGAGGCATAAAGTTGCTAAGTCTCATGTGCCTGTAATTTCACTTGTACCCATAACGTTCAAAACGGAACACAATAATGTGAAAAATAGTGCTTGGTGACAGAAATAGGCATTAGTATTTCGCACAAACAGTTTTACTGTTACTAAAATAACTTTATAATAAATTATAGATTTCCGGTGGGAATTTTCGATACGATAACGATACGATAAGCTTTATTGCATACCGACAAAAGTAAAAAGTGAACAATACATTAACAAAAACAATGATTAACATATAAAAAGCAATAGAATTGTTTTTTTACATATAAATATCATTAGATACGTAAAATGGCAAATATATAAAATATATATGATAAAGCAACTATCGCGATACGAGTGCGGAAATTATACAGGGTTAATGACAAAACCCTCTTAGGGTTGACTTTTGCTAGTCCTAACAAACATTTTTTTTATTTATTTTTTATTTGTTTTTATTTTTTTTTATTTTACTCGATAATACCATTGGTTCTTCAGTTATCGTGATGTGTGTGCGGAGTGCGCGGACGTGTCCATGTTCACAGTAAAATCACACACATTTAAATGATCACATCTGGTGGAGGAGCGTGCATTTTTAGACTGAATGATCTCTACCTAGTTCGGGATTATTCGTTCACTTTGACAGCCACTGGCTTACTTATTGCCTTACCTACCGAACTATGCAAACGAAGTTTTATCGCGTTTTTTTTCCTGACAAACTAATAAAATGGAAATAAATCTTAAATCTATTTTTATAGGATGGTTAACCAAATACCTATTGTCATTAGTACTATTCACTAAAATGTTGAATTTGCACGGATTAATTTAGTATTTTTTTAACCTGGCAATTGGATCAAGAGAACAGTTTAGTTCTCCAGGCGGTTGGGCTCTTCAGCACGAGTCCGTCTTGGTGGGTACCCCCGCAGTATCAGATATTCTGAAGGCTTAAGGAGGTGCAAGTGCCAACATCTGGCACCAAGGGTAAAAAGTATTAAGGGGCTTAAAGCCAGAATTATTGCTTAGTGAAACTGCAAGTACAACTCTCTACACCCTTATTATGCGGGAGCCATTTAGTAGGGGGAGTCATTACCTGCCAAAATATTTTCTTATGAGACTAAACTTGCGGAACATAGATACTACGTTTTCATGTACACCTAACCGAATTAACTCACATTTCTAATAGTTTTACACGGTTATGCCTGCCATCCAAACGTTCCGTTTTCATTCTATTAATATTATTGTAAAAAAGGTTTCATAGTGTTGACTTCTCCTCCACTCAAGCTTCATTAAAGGACCGATACCTAATCGATGATTAAATTCGAATTGTTACATTTAATACGTTATGGTACGTGTTCCATTTCTAATGTAAACTTGCAGTATTGACGACCCAAGAATAAATAGAGGCTGCCGCAAAGCATCCATGGTACGAATCCCACCGCTTATGTGGTATGGCATTCTGTGAATACACATCTGGCTGTACCATACTCAAGCAGAAAAACTATCGCCACCCACTTACCGGCGTGTTCCGGTAGCTTGAGAGCACCATACCGGTGAAGATTGTTTACTATCTTCACTTATAATCAAGTAGGTTAAAAGTTAGCATATAAAAAGCTGTAAAAAATAAAAATAGATGCTACCTCAAGCTTCTATTTTTGCCAAAAGTAAAACGCATTTAGAGGTTTTATTCACGCTAAATAAGTTCTTTAAACACTACTTCCTTTTATTATTCATTCTGTGTTTGCTGTCTACCGCGTTCACAATTTTATTGTAAGCTAAAGTTTTATAAATGCAAAAATCCTTTCACACAAAGCGGCAGCTGCTTCATTCTGCTGGACAAAGTATGGTGCCAAAACTCTGCATCGAAATTAAGTTGGGCGCTGCCAAATACTTCCTGTAAGCTTGAAATAACTACGCTGTTAAAGTTTTACACCCAATTACTTTATGGACTTCGGGCTTCTTATGGTTATAATACAGTCGCTAATTATTTCATAAAATATACTGTTGCAAAACGAACGTAGCTAGCCGGATGTGACGATTCTGTCTTTGCCCATAACATGTACCTATACAGGCTGATAAGAAAATGTACATGTTAGGTAGGTACAGCCTGCATTGCTTTTTCAGGGTTCCATACCAGAAATCGGGGCCCTTTTACTAAGCTGCGGCTGTCACCGTCCGCCCTTCCAACCTTTAAAGGGGGTCTATATTTGGAACGGCAAAAAATTTCAATGGTTTTTTTATTACTTATAGAGCCTAGCCTTTGACCACAATCTCACCTGATGGTAAGTGATGATGTGGTCGAAGGCGTTGACAGGCTTTACCTAGAATAACTGGTTCTCAACCACAGCTGTCGGAACACACCGTAAGATGCTTGGCGACAGATTTTTCTACTTAAGGGTGGTCGCTAGCCAGGCGGGTATTCGCAAAATGCCCTTCCACCATGCCATGAAGATCAAGCCCGCGGCGTGATTCCAACCATGGACCTGCTGCGCGGCAGTCCATATCCATAATGCCACTGAGCCATTACTGCTTCAAAATCAAAATTATAACATGTATAATTATTATAAATGAGAAATTAACGGTAATTTGTTTTGTGTATCTAAATAAATAAAATCCCCATAAAAGATTTTTTTTTCTCTATGCTCTATCTTAAAAACATGCAAACATTAAACCAGATTTAATTAATTGATTTTAGTCCAATATCTAACGTTCTAAAACAAATACCTAAAACAGTTTAGGTTCAGGTCGAACACCCGATAAGGCTTTCTGTATGAAAAAAAGAAACCTTTTTTGTTAGACTCAGTTTTTTTGGAATCCTCAGTGTAAGAATCCAACTCGCACTTAGCCGTTTCTTTCAACAGCTATGCTAGGTTACTAAATGTTTCGTCACTATAAAGTGACGAAACAAATATGCGGTTTAGATGAAAATAATAATTGCCGCCTGCCCATGATATGTACACATCGCTCAGTAGAAGTGATCTGCTTCTCACTGTATTGCGTTTGCCACCTGGGATATTAGATGTTAATCCTCTGACCTGTTGTCTGTTGTCATTTGATGTGGCTGCTTTATCCATATCTTACTCTCTTCTTAGTATTCTAAGAATTATTTTGCCTAGTCTTTGCTTTGAATGGGTGGCTCCGTATTCCCCAGATTAATCGAGAACCCAGTAATTGGTACTCGAGTTCCCTTTTTTTAATGTGATTGTAACGGAACAAGCTCGAGGCCCATCTGATGTTAAGCGGACTAACCTCTGCCTTTAGCATACGAATTTCGTCCGAACGAATTCCCACTGCGTCCGTCACACTGAGACATATAGTTGTTAAGTCTCATGTGTCTGTAATTTTTCTGGCTGTCAAGGACTGCTGCCGGAACACATTGTTAGGTGCTTGGCGACAGATTTTCTACTTGAGGGTGGTAGCTAGCCAGGCTAGCATTCGCAAAATGCCCTTCCATCATGCGGTGAAGCTCAAGCCGGCGGTGGGGATCGAACCATGGACCTGCGGCACTGCAGTCCATAGCTATTACGGCTCGGCCATCATTGCTTCAAAAGGCCTTTAAGAAACAAAAGGTGCTGAATGTGCTGCATGCATGCCACAACTAACTTCGACGTTTAGTATGATAAGGAAGCCTTCTTGATTTCCTCCGAAATAAGTGGTATATCCAGTCCAGCCAGAGTCGCCAACCCTAGTTACTATACCTCACAGGTGCCATTAAAGTAGAACTACAGTGATGACAGCACTTGACAGCTGATAAGAAAAGGGTCGCAACCAGTCTCGGACTTGCTTGGAATCCTCCCACCTAACATGACATTTTCACGACGTTTGAAAATCGTGACAGTTTAACGATGTGAGAGAATAGTTCAGTACCAGGAAACAAGAAAGCTGTTAGAGCGTTAAACTTTTTGCTATTTGCATAATTAGTACTCATACCAGTAATATTTTAATTACTAGGAAACCCTAATAATATAAGGAAGCTAATTTTAAAATTACTTCATTTTGCAATGCAGGTAAGTTACTATGGTACCAAATATATCTGGTCTGGTGACCAAATATATAAACCACATATGATGGTTTTGTAAGATAAGTGACTGTTTGTAACGCATTTGGTCACCAGATACCTATCGCTGGGGAAATGCAGAGAACTACTTTGTGTGAAAGTAGTTATGAACAACAAATACATAGTAAATTACATCAATAAATACAAAATACTTGGTTCTAATAGAAGATCATGTTATTCATGTCGCTTAGTTACATAACAATATGAAATTAGGTACAAATATTTATTTTAGTTGTCTTATAAATAATGACTTGAAAATGTCTGTGGAGTCAAATGCCTCGTAGTCATTTATTAAAATTATAGTGAAGTCAATAGGTAGTGTTTTCACAACACGATCCAAGACTGTCTTGATACACTCTGACATAATTTTTCACTCTTCTGTCACAAAAATGCTTAGTGACGTCTTGATAAGACATAAGACTAAACCATCACTGACGCAGGATGATGACCACGTTGTACCTTTCCGACAACTTGATCGACTTCTTTAGAACTCTGAGCGTACATTTTGCTAATTGTAGTGCTCTTCAATCAGGTTTTTTTGTCATCGTTAAGAGGATATTTCTATGCCCTTCACCTGCGTATCGCGACAAAAGGCGTTTTGTTCGATCCACTCTCTTTAATTGTAAAGATTAATTTAGGGCATGTATTGTATATCGACGACGAGCACCGAGCTTCAGGTCTTGTTTTATATTACGCGACAGAGTATTAGCGGGAATCTTCATTTCCCGCGATAAGATTTTTTGCTTCCTAATGGGATTTCGACGAATTCTGGCTTTAACATCATTTATATATAACAATTTAGGCCTTTGTAGTTCTAACAGCACACGGCCGACCCGATCTTTTATGGTCTTCGACAGAGGAAGTGTTGTATCTGTTGATAGTACGATATACGAACATACGGCTGATACCAAGCTTTTGAAGTGTCTGGAATATGACCGACGAGTCCGTACCCACTTTGTGCAAGGCGATCACTGCAATCCTATTTTCTTTTTCTTCGTATTCTTCTCTTTATAACACCCCATTCCATATTGTAATTTGATAATGAACGCGAAAAAATATGTGAAATGGCGCGAAATCGAAAGAAGTTTTTAAACTAATAAATGCGATCCAAATTCACAACATAATTAAAAAGTTGAAAAATAGTAGTTGAAAAAAGTTTTTATGTAACAGTATTTGGTCAGACTAGTTAATATAGTTTGTTTTATATATTATTGGGTTACATTTAATTGGACGCTACCGAACTACTTTTGTCTGTTAATTGGAAAATTGGGCCTTAATTTTAATAAATCTAACCGATAATAGTTTGTTCTGATAAAGGAGCCCTCCTTTATCAGAACAAACTATTTTGTTTGTTTGATTTGCAATGATTTTATCGAATAATTTAGTAGGGCCTTACTTAATTAACGTAAACAGGTGTAGAGAAAAGTGCTTTCGTATTGAAGTGATGAAAAATATTGTACCGACCCTACATAACGTGGGATTAGGACAGGAAGACGATAATTTAATAGAACAGGATATTATTAATCATTATATTAAACATTTATTTTTCCTTCTCAGGTATCTGTCGGAGTACAAGCACGTGAAGAGAGGCGCCACGTGGAAGGGATCCCGCCATTGGTGCCAAGGTCGGACCGCCACAGGTGAATGAAATAATTTTATTTCTTGTACTTTTCTTTAAAATTTCGTGAACTAAACTTATGTTTCGAAATCACTAACGGGTATATTCACCCACGTATTAACATCAAAATAATATTTTGACTGACGTTTCGATCAAATTTCATTGACCGTGGTCACGAGTAGATTTATTTATTGTTCTGTATAGAGGAATCTCTCCCTCGGGGTGCTGGGTTAGAGTTACACCTCCCCATATGATCCCGTGGGTGTCGTAAGAATCGACTAAGGGAAAAATACTGGAAGGTGGGCAGCAGCACCTTCTAAAGAACTGCCATATTACACTGCGATCCCCAAGACGCCTGCCAAGCGTGGGGATTATAGCAATTACCCCCTTAATAGGGGAAGCTGTGTTCAACAGTGGACGAGTCGGCTGATACAGTACTAGAAACACTTAAACACAGAGAAGTGTGATCGAATAACACGCCATTTGTTTATTTTTTTGATGTTATCGTGATGGGCCAAGCCCGAGGCCCACCTGATTAGTGTACCTGTTAAGTGGACTAACCACTGCCTATAACAGGTGCATTTCGTCAACGATGAATTGCACTGTGCCCGTCACACGTACAGTAGTTAGGTCTCATGTTGCTATAATTTTACTGGCTCTCAGGGACTGCTGCCGGAACACACTGTGAGGTGCTTGGCGACAGATTTTCTACTTGATCGCAAGCCAGGCGGGCATTTGCAAATGCCCTTCCTCCAAGTGGCGAAGCCCAAGCCCGCAGCGGAATTCGAACCATGGGCCTGCTGCACGGCAGTCCATAGCCAATGCCACTGAGCCATCACTACTTCAGAACATAAAGTTTTTCTTATTTCAACTTCAATTGTTGCTCATCACTGTAAAAGCTAGCGAAATCGAGGCTTTTTATGCCGTTGTAAAACTAAAACCATCTAAAACTACCATTATCCTTATTGTTAGAGAAAAGTAAGAACCTGTAGGTTGTACAGTTTATGCAAAGTGTGCGTTTACAGTTGAAGATGAACATTTACCTATACGCAACACTAAGTCGAAAGGCTCGTAAAAGTTAATGCTCGCTACGAGGTAATGTCACTTTGGCAACGCGAATATCATTACGAGAACCTGCTCAAAATGGATGGAATATCGTTTTTTTTTATGCCTGATAGGTAGCCTTTGACCACTACCTCACCTGATGGTAAGTGATGATGTGGTCGAAGATGTTGTTCAGACTAACCTAGAAGTACTGGCTCTCAAGGACAGCTGCCGGAACACACCGTTAGGTGCTTGGCGACAGATTTTCTACTTGAGGGTGGTAGCTAGCCAGGCGGGCATTTGCAAAATGCCCTACCACCATGCTATACCGACTGCCATCCTAAGACAACAACCGGGACCGACGGCTTAACGATCCCTCCGAAGCACGGAAGCGCTCAGTAGTAATGTCACTAGCGGTCACCCATCCAACTCATGACCGCGCGCGACATTGCTTAACTTTGCTGATCGGCAGAGAACAGAGCTAAGCAAACTTCGCTACGAGCGCTTCAAAATTTGATTGGAAGATCTCTTTACCTTTTCCCATAAATAATATGTAGCTTGCGGTATTATTTTGGATACTTATGTAGGTATTCATTCTCAGTACAATTTTTCAAATATCTGTGATATAGAGGTGATAATTTGAACAGCTCGTAGTAGAGCATACCTACTCGTTATCAATTTTGATCAGGTTAAACAATATTCTTTGCGGTTATCACTTGGATGGGTGACCACTAATGGGATGTTAGTACTGGGCGCGCCAAGTGCTTCGTAAAGCACGTTTGTTGTCTTAGGCTGGCCGCCGTTACCACCTGTAGGGAACATACGAATGCCCGCCTTAGTAGCTATCACCGTCAAGTAGAAAATACGTCTTATAAAAAGCTGTCCCTGAAATCTAGTTCATATCACCTTTAGCTTGTTTACACCTTCGACCGCATCATCAATTCTTATCAGGTGATATTGTAGATTAAGTATTGGTACGGAACCCTCGGTATGTGAATTCAATTTACACTTGGCAGTCTTTTGTTACATTGATGCATTATGATTGTGATGTTAGACCGCAAAATAGTATATAAACAATTATGTACACCCCCGACATAGTTCCTGTATTTCTTCTCCATCCAAATGATGCCTGGAAGAGACCGCTATCAGTGAAAAGGCCGCTCATTGTGACATCTTAGTCTTATTTTTATGTAAGGTTTAAATCTGTATTTTAATGGTGTAATAATAAAGAATTATCTATGTATATAAGTAGAAGGTTGTATAGATTCGTCGTTAAATAATAAGTATATAAGATAAGAATATATCAGTCTGTTTTTTTTAGTTTTTTATTGCTGATAAGCAAGCCTTTGACCACAATCTCACCGGATGGTAAGTGATGCGGTCGCAGGTTTTAACAGACTTAACCTAGAATTGTTGGCTCTCAAGGACAGTTGCCGGAACACACCGTTAGGTGCTTGGCGACCGATTTGCTGAGGGTGGTCGCTAACCAGGCGGGCATTCGCAAAAATGCCCTGCCACCATGCGGCGGGATGGCGGGAAGCTCAAGCCCGCGGCGGGATGGACCTGCTGCGCGGCAGTGCATAGCCCATGCTTCAAAAATTACATTTATCTGACAAAAACCCACTAAGTTTTGAGCAAAAATGCTATGCATTCTATATACATTGCTTCTACCTCATACATAATACAAAGATCAGTCATTAGCGATAAGAATGGTGATGAATTAGTTTCTGATAATTTTGCGATGGAAACAAAAACACCTAATGACATGAAAAAAAACTAGAATGGCCGCAAGCTACATTCTAAAGCTTATTTACGTTCGTCTTGTACGTGTTTAATAGCTTATGTTATTTATCGTTCAAAAACCAACAACGGATAAATTATTAGCACGGATTAAGTTGTTAGTTTTTAAGGTTCCGTGCCCAAAGGGTAAAAACGGGACCCTATTACTAAGACTTCGCTGTCTGGCCGTCTGTCACCTGTATCTCAAGAACGGTGATAGCTAGACAGTTGAAATTTTCACAGATGTATTTCTATTGCCGCTATAACAACAAATACTAAATATAAAATAAATATTTAAGGGGGCTCCCATACGACTAACTTGATTTTTTTACTGTTTCTTGCTTGATACTAATAACGGTGACAGGTAGACGCTTTAACTATTCACAGAATATTTAGTTACGGAACCCTTCGTGCGCGAGTCCCACTCGCACTTGGCCGGTTTTTTTAGAATCGGAATTCTAATATAGTATTTAGTTTCAATGCTGACTTGCCAAATAGATAATTAAATTATATGATATTCCTAAATATATTTAAAGATTACAAGCACAATCGCGTGCCGAACAAAAATCATATTTTCACAAATGATTGGAGCGCAATATTTTATGCCCGGGCGGGAATCGAACCTGCGTGGTAAAGGCATCCGGTGCGAAATCGGAGGATGCGGGTTCCATTCCCGCCCGGGGCACAAAATATTGTGCTCCAATGATTTTTGAAAATATAAATTATATGATGTTTTAATTTTAAACCCTAGAATTCAATTTTCCAGGATACACTGAGAAAAATCTAAAGTCAAAAGCGCCCTAATGACGGCCAATTTATATGGTATAAGGCAAAAACCGACCAAACGTAAATACGTACAAAAACGCCTTCCAGCTAGACGGCGTTAAACGAGGCCAGTGAAGGCGAATGTTTCTTTTCGTCTTCATTTTAGGTGTATTTTGTGGTCTTTCTTAAATATTGACATTTCGATGAGGCTGATTAAGTCGTACGTTATAGTGATAATCACCGTATATAAACCGCCGTAAAAGTAAGGTATATTTTATGTTCAATACTGCAATTATTATCGTATAACAAGTTTAATTCTGAAAATACTTTACGGAATGCGTTTTTGACGGTTGTGTTTATTATAAAACATGGTAAATTTTTATTGATTGGTGAAAATCATCTTAAGACTTGTGAATTCATCTTACGTAGTTACAATTCAACGGTAAAAGGTCAAATTTGATTTAAGCTCCAAAGTCGTTTTTCTTGATCAGTGTATATATATATATATATGTGTATACATGATCAGTGTATACACCTAACTTGTGATCATGTCATAATATGTAAACTCGTGTCAGTCACAATTTTACGTTTCAAAATCTTTATATTTTTATTTTATAGGTACCTCAATCACAAAGTAGGGGAAAATATATTTACTTTACTATTACTATTTACTTTACCGTACTCAAACGTTGACCATTACTAGATAAACCCGGTATTTTTGGGTACGCAGATGACAGCACCGTTGTGAAGAGTTACACATCTAACGCACGAACCAGTGCATTACAAATCCAGTCTCATAGGGAAGCGATGGTTCAGCGCGTGAACTTTTCTTTGAAGGCAGTTTCCGATTAGGGCGATGCCAATCTAGTTAAGTTCAATGCTGCTTAAACCCAGGCGTGTCTTTTCTCCGCCAAACGGAGCCCTTTCCAGCTGGCTCCTACTTTCAGGGATGTGTCCGTGCCGATAAGTAACCATTTCGAGCTTCTTGGCATCTCATTAACACCAACTCTCAAGTTCGGCTCCTATATTGAGTCCAAAGCCCAGCTTGCCTCAAAAAAGCTTGGTGTTTTGGCTAAAGTGAGACAATACTTCACACCAGGACAGTTGCTTAATCTTTATCAAGCCCAAGTCCGGTCGTGTATGGAGTACTGGTCTCACCTTTGGGATAGTTCTGCCAAAATACCCGGTGGAGACATTGGAAGCTATTGAGAAGAGAGCCAAGAGACTCATTAACGACGACCACCTAGTACGCAAGAGACTCCAGAGTCTCGAGCATCGCCGCAAAGTCGCTTGTTTATCGGTTTTTTATCGGATACATGTCGGTGAGTGTGCAATGGAACTTCACAATTTGATTCCGCCATCCCCATTTTATAATCGGACATCCACGGATCTCAGAAGCGCCACCGCTATATGGTGGATATTCCATTTACCCGAACAAAGCGATTTACTTCTTCGTTTATCATACGAACCGCCAGGGAATGGAACACCCTGCCTGAGTCTGTGTTTCCGGCTAAGTACAATATGGGGGTCTAAAACGCGAGTGAATAGGTATCTTCCTTTATTACTCGCTCCATCATCGATCGCATCATCACTTAACATAAGGTATTATAGTGGTCAAGTGCTACCCAGTTCGGAATAAAAAAGAAATAAAAAGAAACTAAATATACTAACTAAATATTTTATTGCTAAGTACCAAGTTAAAACACATTGCAAATTCACTATACTGCATCGTTCGATATGGTTACCTAGTTATTCGCTGTACTCATTATTTATTTAAAGATCATGTATTCTTACCGATTTTCTTACAGTCATACTCGTAGTTTCGTCATATTTTAAGGTTAGTGTCGTAGGGTTTTTCATAAACGTCATTTTATGGTGAAATTTTGCACGCATGTGGACTTCACATGGTAGAAGGGCATTCGATTGCCCGCCTGGCTAGCTACCACCCTCAAGTAGAAAATCTGTCGCCAAGCACCTAACGGTGTGTTCCGGCGGCTGTCCTTGAGAGCCAGTACTTCTAGGTTAGCCTGAACAACATCTTCGACCACATCATCACTTAACATCAGGTGAGATAGTGGTCAAAGGCTAACCTATCAGGCATAAAAAAAACATGCCACGTGGGCAAGTAACGGAAAGGTCGGTAAGGTTCCATACCCGTCCGGAACAAAAAAAATTGCACTCCAATAATTTGTAAATGTGATTTTAGCTCAGCAGGCGATAGTGCTTGTATTCATAATTATTTAGAAAAATATATTCAGTAATATGATTTAAACCTTATGTTTAATTAAATTTGAATATACATACCATATCAGAATGTTCATAAATGTCATTTCATGTGTCGGGTGCCCTCTTCCCTCACAAATGGTTGAGGAGGACGATGGCTGGCACGCGAGTTAACTCGTGAACGAGTGCTGCTTGAGGACTCTGTTCTGTTCGGTATGCCTGTGCAAACCTGTTTGTAACTCTTTTGTAATAGTATATATAATAGGTATAATTAGCATCTCTTATAACTGCCCCTACCCAAGTATGTAAGAATGCACCCCATAGTAATGTACTTAATTAATATATTTGTAAGTTAATAGTAATGGCACAAACACAGCAGCCTGTGGAAAATCTTATAAAAAAAATGTCGCCATACTTAACAAAATAAATACATAGCAAGAAACACATACATATTAAGTAGTAGTTTAGTAGGCTGAAGACCTCGCGCCTGATTTTTTTTACTATTTCAATCCCCATATATTAAAAAAATCCAAAAACTTTGTCAACAAATAAAGTCTATACGATTATTGAACCTGATCACAAAAAAGAGGATCAGATGAGAATTGCGAACTGTTAGATGAGAATAGAGATACGAAAGCATTTTTGCCTAAGCTGAAACGGGGTCGGTTCTCGCGCGCTTCGTGCTCGCTCCATCAATAATGAGAATTAAATAAAAGATCTACTAATATACCCTATTAATCTAGTTTTAAAAACATCCTAATAGGAGCTAGGCACAAATCCCATGGGGAATTCCAAAGTTATATTGATTACTTATAGGTATATATATGTTATGGGAGCGCCTAGTAGCTCAGAGTTTGCTTAAGATTTAACCGACCTGTTTCGAATGTAATAGATAATTATGAAGTAATAATTATTATTATAATTTTGAAACGCTCGTAGCGAAGTTTACTTAGCTGTTCTCAACCGATCAACAAAGTTAAGCAACGTCGCGCGCGGTCATGAGTTGGATGGGTGACCGCTAGTGACATTACTACTGAGCGTTTCCGTGCTTCGGAGGGCACGTTAAGCCGTCGGTCCCGGTTATCGTCTTAGGATGGCAGTCGTTATAGCATGGTGGTATGGCATTTTGCGAATGCCCGCCTGGCTAGCTACCACCCTCAAGTAGAAAATCTGTCGCCAAGCACCCAACGGTGTGTTCCGGCAGCTGTCCTTGAGAGCCAGTACTTCTAGGTTAGACTGAACAACATCTTCGATCACATCATCATTTACCATCAGATGAGATAGTGGTCAAAGGCTAACCTATCATGCATAAATAAATAAAAATAATGGCGCCTACAGACGTGCTAAATCCTCAGTTTGTTGAGACTGGAACATTTAAGTTATAATGTGTATAAAATATAGACGTCTTGGACGTGCCTAATGCCTATATATCACAACACGTACTGGAAGCATATACTCGTAGCTCAATAATTATTTTATTAGCTTTTTTCACTTTGCGTTTCTAAGTAAAAGTAAAAAGTTATATTTAAGATCTTACCTAATTTGTTGTAAATTAGGTATTATTACTCTATGGTTCTTGTTCTCTATAATTATGTTCTAACTTGGCAGAAATTGCCTTTAAATCCTTGGACGCCAGTTTGTATAGTGTAATTGTTTAAGTTATTGAATTACTGTTTTTGATACTTCCAATCGTCAACGAGAAAACGGAGTCCTATATGTCTGAGTGTCCGTAGTGACCGACTGACGGTAATTGATGGACCCCCACTCTAAAATTATACGGTAGCGCATTATATTTGAAAAGAAATAATAAACTAGCATGTGGTGTTATATCGGTTAGAGCTTTATGAGAAGACAATAAATATAATACTTACATTTTTTTTAAATGTAAATGCCTTAACATATTTGTTTAATTGACTGAAGACCTTTGTGTAAACGTAATGTAGGCAAAATCATTTTTAATGATTATTAAAGCAAACTAAGTATAGAATAGAGGTTGCTTAAATAATCATTAAAAATATATAATTAACAAAAATATCGACTGCCAATTATTGCCTATTACATAATCTCGAAAACTGTAAAAGATAGATAATGTGTGTTTGAACCCTACGAATGTTTAAATCAAATGTCATAGGGACTCGGGAGAACAGTCGAAGTACAGATATTAATAATTTAAAATGGCGGCCACCATCCAAAGCAATCCAAACCTTCTGAAGTTCGGCCTGTTGTATATTCTATGCAATTGAAATTACCGTATTTTCCAGTTCAATAGACCTGGTGTAGGTATTATTTATTTAGCACAGGAGAGACGCCGAATGGCATATAACAATGACTGATCCGTGGTTAGAAAAAATAAGCTTTAGAAGATGTATTCATTCAAATCAATAATTAAAAAAAGTGCAATGTCAGCATATTTCAAGCGCTCGTAGCGAAGTTTACTTAGCTGCTCTTAACCGATCAGCAAAGTTAAGCAACGTCGTCCGCGGTCATGAGTTGGATGGGTGACCGCTAGTGACATTACTACTGAGCGCTTCCGTGCTTCGCAGGGCACGTTAAGCCGTCGGTCCCGGTTGTTATCTTAGGATGACAGTCGTTATAGCATGGTGGTAGGGCAATTTGCGAATGCCCGCCTGGTTAGCTACCACCCTCAAGTAGAAAATCTGTCGCCAAACACCTAACGGTGTGTTCCGGCAGCTGTACTTGAGAGCCAGTAATTCTAGGTTAGTCTGAACAACATCTTTGACCACATCATCACTTACCATCAGGTGAGATAGTGGTCAAAGGCTAACCTATAAGGCATAAAAAAAATATTATTATTCCTTAGGTATCTTGTTTACTAACGGCAAATTATTTTAGAAATAAAATTGTTCTATTCCAAGAAGGTACATATTAGAACGACTCCTCAAATCCTCAAGGACTCTCAATATATCCTAGTAAGTTTGTCGGAAACTAACATGACTTAAGATGAAAATATTTGTTGGTGTGTAATAAAGTGGTACATATACATGGATGGATGAGCTCGACTCATGCTTCCAAATGGCTCGAGTGCCGCGTTTGATCTCGACCGTCTGCTCTGTCGACTTTATTAGATTCTTCTACTAACCGGGAGTACAATTTCCAATAACTTAAGCTATCGAGCTTCGCGGAAAACGCGTTGCTTTCAAATACGATTTGAAATGTATTAGGCGTTGATTGTACACCCAGTCGGTGGTGTTAGATCAGGCAATCAAGATTGATGTGGTGAATAAAATTATGACTCATAATACTTCACTTGGGTTATTTTGCAGCCTATTGAGTTCAAATATTGTCGATGAAGTTTATTATACCTAGTTTTCAATCTTATTCTCATAAACATAAAATATACATGTATGTTCAGACAATGGGTTCCAAACTAGGCGCAGCCTGTATCTTGGTAACCCTTAATAACCCATAAAGTGTTGAAAATTTTATATCCTCCCATTGAACAATTTATTAATTTCTTATTAATTTCAAGTTAAAGAGCATCCTACGTGTACTGTCCTTGCCTAATTATATGATAACACTGCGTGTTAATAATACATGTACGTTCTGTGGGAGTCGTAAGAGGCGTCGAAAGGTAAATACCAGAAGGTGGACAGCAGCGGCTTCTGAAGAACTTCCATCTTACCTTGCGATCCCAACAACTTCGTCCAAGCGTGAGAATTATAGCAAACCCAAACTACTGCGGAAGGCATTAGTTCAACGGTGGACCGTGGAAGTTATGGCTATTAATGTAAGCCTTGATTTATGTCTCCTGTTTTTATATTATCGCAATAATGTCTCGACACAACAATTCGTCCCCTTCTAAAGTCAACTAAAATATTTTTATTTTTTAATATTGTTAGCTTTGCAATAACGCTTGCTATGCGGATTACATTACAAAATCACAAATATACTATAGATGTCGCTCCATCCCAATATGATGGTTAAAGAACGATAGGAAAGATTTGAGTTATGACGTCATGTCATGTTAGCTTAATTGGTTAGAGCATACCCCGGCTCAAGGGGTGGATGGACGCGGGTTCGAATTCCGCACATGACTTAAATTTTTCCTATCGTATATTTGTGATTTTGTAATCAACTAAAATATTTCATCTTCATCTTACTAGCAATTCCAGCCCCGCGTATATGGGGTCGGTTCTTTGTTTTGTCTAACAGCACAAGGGACGTCACAGAATAATTATATTGTAGAAATGTTGGCCTTCGGTTTCATGGCCGGACGCCTACCTGGCTCCAACTCTCTATGAAAATTCTCTTATTGGTGTTACACCCGATTCTACGAATAAATATGTAAAGGAACGTAAGTCACGCTCAAAAACAGCAGAACGCAAACCTAACCGCAGCGGGCGTGATTTAAAAAGTGTACCGTGCAGCGCAACAGCATTATTCTTTACACATTTATACGTATACCCCAAAACTCTTTTTTATGTGTCTGATACCCTACTCCAGTTGAAAAGGGTAACGGCGTGCTACTCATTCGGCACATCTTTAACTTTAACGACATCCGACTGGAGATTATGGAATCCGTATAATCTTAAGACGGGAACATTATTTAAGCAAAATACTGTGCGGTTGCGTCGGTATGAGCTAACCTGGAAAAGTAACTACAGTAATAATTCTATTAACCCTCAACGTTTACCTATTACCGGTTATGGCAGGAATTGTGCCGTTTAATGTTGTTTAAACGCAGGCAGTATCTGTAAGTGCTATGACACTGTGCAATTTAACAATTTTAGTTTATTTGACCCATGCCCCCGTTAAAATCACGAAGGAGCTTCGTGGTAACTGTCTAGGATACATTAATTTCAGGGTAGTACGTGATAACCTTGGCACAAAAACGAAAAAAAAAACAGTATCTTTCCTACATAATTTTAATTGCGTTTTTTTTTTAAATTTTAACAATTTGGGGTATTATAGTCTAGAGCTCATTGAATAGAGTTTTATTTAATATCTCTATAAGAGATTGTGGTGCACTCAAAGTTTTAAGTTTCACTCAACTATGCTACGGGGTTATATCTCATAAATCTAGCTAGAAATCTGGAATTTCAGTATGTTACCATATATTTAACATTTTATCCTCTATTTGACCAACTGATATGCTGAATTGTGATCAAAACCTTATTTCTCTTTCATTAACGGGTTGTTGCAGCGCGGAATTGAGCGATGTCAGACTTGGTTTTCATCTGGAAGAGATTCTTGGACTCGGTAAAAAGTTATTTAGGAAAGTAGATAGATAGATAAGTACTTACACGCTACCATCTAAGGCACGAATTTTGTGCTTACTACGACTGGCAAGTGTTTCGCGAAAGATTTTCTACTCGAGGTTGGTATCTAGCCAGGCGAGTATTCGTATAATGCCCTTCCACCGTGCAGTGAAGCTTAAGAATGCGGTGGGAATCGAACCACGGACGACGTACCAGTCCACAGCCATTACTGCTCAGCTATTACTGCTTCAATAATATAATTATGTTTAATTCTACAACGAACAAAATTTTTTACAATTTTTTTTTGTTATTGTGGTGGAACGTGCTGTAGGCCCACTTGATGTTAAGTGGACTAACCTCTGCCTATAACAGTTGCAATTAATCACAAGTCACAAATTGCACTGTGCCCGTCACATTGAGACATAGTTGTTAAGTCTCATTGTGCCTGTAATTTCACTGGCTCTCAAGGGCTACTAAGGCTGGAACACACCTTTCGTTGCTTGGCGACAGACTTTCTACTTGAGGGTGGTAGCTAGCCAGGCGGGCAATCGCAAAATGCCCTTCCACCATGCGGTGAAGCTTAAGCCGGTGGTGGGATAAAACCAGGGAACTGCGGCACGGCAGTCCATAGCTATTACCGCTCGGCCATCATTGCTTCGAATTTCGGCGTATTGTGTGCTTTGTGATAGAGAAAGCAAAGATGCGTGACTACGCCCGGTTCACTCTCACTATAAAACGTCGGCTTACCCATTAGCATTAATTACAAATTTATAACGATGAACATTTATTTTTCAGCGTCACATCGCGTGACCGTATTTTTTCACTATATTGCTTACCGATTACCGGTGCGGTAATTTCAAGTCGTATAATATAATTAGTTCGTCCAACTTAAATGGGCTAAGTCAATGTTTGTGATCGATTATTGTACAGTTCGTTTATATATATATATAGCGATAAATTATTATAATTGCACAAATATTGGTCATCAATAATGTGTTTACTGAAATTACATTTATTAATAATAATTGTTATTATTTAGTAACCGGCTAGGACTCGTGTAATATTTACCGGATAATGCTCCGACCAGTTTCGAACTTATTTGAAGTTCTTCGTCTGGGAGTCACGATTGTGCACAGCGTCGAGCGCGGGCCTCAGCACGTAACTGTCAGTTAAGAAGAATAAGTTCGAAACTGGTCGGAGCATTATCCGGTAAATATTACGCAAGTCCTAGCCGGTTACTAAATAATAATTATTGACAAAACTCGCGAAAGTTTTTTAGTTCAATAATAATTGTGTTCGTTTTATTCTTTTATTGCTGATAGGTAGGCCTTTGACCACAATCTCACCAGATGATAAGTAATGATGTGTTCGAAGGTGTTAACAGGCTCAACCTAGAATTACTGGCTCTCAAGAATAGCCGCCGGAGCACACCGTTAGGTGCTTGGCGACAGATTTTTTACTTGAGGGTGGTCGCTAGCCATGCGGGCATTCACAAAATGCCCTTCCACCATGCGGTTGAAACTCAAGCCCGCGGCGGGGTCCGAACCATGGACCTGTGGCGCGGCAGTCCATAGCCTATGCCACTGAGCCATCACTGCATCGTGTATGTGTATTTTAAACCAATATCGGATGGGAGACTGTGCCTCCAAATTGCAATAAAATTACCATTATTGTAAGTGAACGTTCTGGTGGTATGTCTGGTCTGAGTTTCATGGAATAGTAGGGTACCAGCATTACGTGGTATGCATAGTTATGCTGTGATAAACATAATAGCTTATCATTTCATATCTGAGGTTTTATTCAATTCTTGTACTCATATGCTTAATAAAGAAATAAAATGCATTTATTCATGTCATCTATACTTCGTATCACGATGGACACTACACATGACAACACTTATATCTATGTAGAATTTCAGTCTAAGAATAACATTTAACTTACATTCTTGCATATATGGCTCAGTGGCATTGGCTATGGACTGCCGTCAAGCAGGTTCGAACCCCGCCGCGGGCTTGAGCTTCACCGCATGGTGGAAGGGCATTTTGCGAATGCCCGCCTAGCTAGCGACCACCCTAAAGTAGAAAATCTGTCGCCAAGCACCTAACAGTGTGTTACGGCAGCAGTCCTTGAGAGTGATGTGTGTGTAGTTTTTTTATGCCTGATATGTTAGCCTTTGACACCTGATGGTAAGTGATGATGTCGTCGAAGATGTTGTTCATGCTAACCATAATTATGTTGCCAAAGCGAAGCATGCCAACGAATGAAACAGTTGGCGGGAACTGAGGACCTTTGTTCAGTAGAGGAAAACACACTTAGGGTAGGTAGTAAAAAAGTTTGATAAATTTAAATACGAATAACATGATATGAAAATATGTACAATTTCGGCGAAATCAGTACTTAGGTATAGTAGATAAGACTTAACAATGTATAAAAAAAAATCTGCGCTCTTAATTAAACGATGTAGGTAAGCATCAAAGTTAGTAACGCAGTTATTTTCCTTTTTTGTATGTAGGTAAGGTATTATAGTAGGAGCGACATGTTATTCTCGTGACTTTACTTAACGCCTGCTTGGCGGATTACATTACAAAATGACAAATATACGAGAAAAAAAAAAAAGTCATGTGCGGGATTCGAACCCGCGTCCATCCACCCCTATAGCCGGGGTATGCTCTGACCGCTTGAGCTAACATGACAATGACTCATAACTCCAATGTTTTCTCTCATTCTTTTTTGGATGGACGCGGGTTTGTATCCCGCACATGACTATACATTTTTTCTCGTAAATTTGGCATTTTGTTCTTTACTTATTCTTACTCATTCTTTGTCTAGGTGCGGAGGTCCCTCCTTGCTACACGGGCGAGTCGTGGCGTGGCGTGACTCTTGAGGAGTTCACATCGTGCCCGTGGAACCTGGCCAACAACCGGCAGACGCGCATGTTGGCCGACCTGGCGCTCGTCGGTTGTTACAACGGCACGCTTCGACATCGCTCCGCTGAGACCGACCGCGTGCTGCTCGCCTCCGCCAAGCGCAACCTCGCCGCCATGGCGTACTTCGGTCTTACTGAGTATCAGAAGGTACGTCTCGCTTCACTTGGACTATCTACCGGTTGATAAACCTACGTTTTGCAGGTTGCAGGTTGTTGGGCAACGCTCGTAGCGTTGTGAAGCGCTCGTAGCGAAGTTTGCTTAGCTGTTCTTAACTGATTAGCAAAGTTAAGCAACGTCCGCCATGGTCATGAGTTGGATGGTTGACCGCTAGTGACATTACTACTGAGCGCTTCCGTGCTTCGGAGGGCACGTTAAGCCGTCGGTCCCGGTTGCCGCCTTAGGATGGCAGTCGTTATAGCATGGTGGTAGGGTATTTTGCGAATGCCCGCCTGGCTAGCTACCACCCTCAAGTAGAAAATCTGTCGCAAAGCACCTAACGGTGTGTTCCGGCAGCCGTCCTTGGGAGCCAGTAATTCTAGGTTAGTCTGAACAACATCTTCGGCCACATCATCACTTACCATCAGGTGAATAGTGGTCAAAGGCTAACCTATCAAGCATAAAGAAATACAACAACGACGAACTACATACGTCGGTTCCTAAAAAAATTATAGCACTGTTCTGCCGAATCCAGCGCGTGCTGCTTACCCACCATAGATAATAGTTCTGCTTAATCGATTATTGTCCTTAATTTAAGTCTAAATTCTATTAAATTACATTCTGTAGTATATTTATTATCAGCATTGCATATCCGTGCGGGTCTCTAGTTACTTATATTTGTCTTACGAGTAAATTTAATAGATTTCTTTTCAGTTATATTTAACGTGTGTGTTATTTTTAAGACAGTACGTTGAAAATCTGTCAAAATCCTGTTATCATTTTAAGTGGTCTTGATAAAATGTTTATTTGCTGTTAATTTGAGATTCTCTCTTAATACAATTTCTGATCACTAGTAGGTACACAAAACTTCTGAGAACTGTGAGTACTTGAGTTAGGTAAATATCTGAAAACAACCAAGTTTTTATGCGATGCGACGCGAAGATTACTTCGTAAACAAACCAATCGACTTTATTCCCACTTGAAGGTCATTGAATACAAGCAAACACATTATTTACCCGTATTATAGGTACCGCAGCAAAGACAGGTCGGGAGGTGAACTTATCTTTAACAAACTACCTACATTCTCCACAACTAATTTCCATTGAAGTTTATATGTAAATAAATATGAATGAGATAGGTAACGTGAAAAGGTTAAAGGTTTCCAATAATTTTCGCTGTGCTGACTCCAAATGCCTATAAGCTACAAATTAGTACCTAGATATATACCTTAAGATATGGTAAGTGGGCAATTTCGAATCTGAGGAGCTTTTGAAGAGTCAGCGAGTGCTTTTACATACATTATGTATGTAGTAAGTCCCTTGGTGTTTTCATTTCATCGATAGATAAGCCCTGCGGATAAGCGGGATAACGTTAGGCCGTGCTGGGTCATTATTTGCATCGGATCATTGTTCTCATCTGCCCCATTTGTCGATTCGTCCGCTCCTGCGGCGGCCACCACTCTTTGTTATATGAATATTCATGGGACAGGATAGCTAATGACAGTGCCTGTGTTCGTGTTAATTTGTGAGTGAGTATAGGCTTTATTCAGCAGCTAGGCAGACTATTTGTTACGGAAACGTAGCTGCTGTACTATAAGACAGAAAATCTGTCCGTTTGAATGCGTTGTCTCATTATACGAGTAACAGGATTGGATACATTGAGACACTAGCAGTGGAAAGATCAAGTCGTTGATAGTAAGGCAAAATAATTCGTGACAAACTCTTGAATGTAGTAAAAAGAAAGGCTTCAGGTGGCTCCAGGTTTGTTCATCGTCGACTACGTATGGATTTGTCTGGTGTGCACATTTTTATGAGAGACATGATCTTTGTTAAACACATTACAATAATTGTTTGTTGAAATGCAAAAGCAAAGATCATAGCTGCTAAGGAAAGAGAATGCGCTTATAAGTGAAAACATTTGACCTTATGTACTGACTGAAATAGCAACTTGTGACCATCGATCATCGAGAACTACTTATGGATTTTTCTGATTTATGTGTAGTTGGCCTCGCATTAACTGGATCGGAGCACTTTGTATGGCGGCCATCTTGAGTTTGGATTTTTGACTCATATTCATCAAACACCCCTTACCAATCATGTACCATATCTGAGATATGCAATTGGCAGAAGACATTTCCATAATTTTTGATTTAGGCGCGTTATGCGAGGTACAAGCGTGGTTCTGTCGCGCGCAGTTTTATGAGAGACAAAACGATTGGTAACATGTTTTAAATTTAAACGGAAAGGTACTGCCTGCAAAACTCCGGAGTTTATGTACTGAGCAGAATAGCGTCATCAACATGCTCGTTCATCGTGGACTTCGTATGCTGCTTTATGTGTTGTTTAATGGCGCGTTGTGCGGGGTACTAGCGTGGTCCTGTCGTACGCAGTTTTATGAGAGACAGGATCTTCAATAACATGTTTCACATGTTTTGAATGCAAGTTGGAAATTCCTATTAATTTATCGATATTGCAGCGAGAGTAAGTAATGGTTTGTTTACGTAGCCGATAGCCATAGTATAGGCAAGCTGGCAGACATGGCCCGGGTAAAAGGAGCTTAAGTGCACTGCTCAGAACAACTTACTAGCCAGAAAAGCCAAGTGTGCAATTGCTGCAACATTTTTCAGAGATTTTTTATCTGGATGTTTCTCTCTAATAAGGACAATATTCAATTATACAGTTCTTTAAACTTTCGTGAACTAAAACTCGTGACCAATCAATGCAATTTGATCGAAACGTCGCGGTTAGTCAAAATATGATTTTGATGTTAATTTGTGCGTGAGTAAACCCAATAGTAACTTATAAAACATTTTTTTCGGTATCACAAACTTACTTACTTACTTACTTACTCCTCACAAACTTACTTAACAACAGATAATACAGTTCTTTATTTTGTTTGCAGTACAGTCCAAATTTGTATTACACGTATAATTTTTTTATTTTTTTTATTTTTTTATGTCTGATAGGTTAGCCTTTGACCACTATCTCACCTGATGGTAAGTGGTGATGTGGTCGAAGATGTTGTTCAGGCTAACCTAGAAGTACTGGCTCTCAAGGACAGCTGCCGGAACACACCGTTAGGTGCTTGGCGACAGATTTTCTACTTGAGGGTGGTAGCTAGCCAGGCGGGCATTCGCAAAATGCCCTACCACCATGCATAATGATGATTATTAAATTAAATGTATTGTGCGCATTTTTTTTTATGCTTGATTGGTTAGCCTTTGACCACTCTCTCCCCTGATAAACGTGATGATGTGGTCGAAGATATTGTTCAGGCTTACCTAGAATTACTGGCTCGGGCATTCGCAAAATGCCCTACCACCATGCTATAACGACTGCCATTATAAGACATCAATTTTTAGTAGGTATGTTTGTCAAGCGATTACTCTGCCAATCATTATTTGTGTTTGATATTTTTAAGTTAATGCCAGATAAGTGAAAAATGTATTTGAGTACGTGGCTGATGTAATGGTAATTTCAAATAATGTCGATAGTGAACAGTATAATATTAGCCGAGTGTATAAGCAGTAAGACGGCCCCCGTGGGGTGCCGGGTTAGAATTGCACCTCCCCATATCTTCCCGTGGGTGTCGTAAGAGGCTACTGAGAGAAAAAATACTGGAAGGTGGGCAGCAGCGCCTTCTAAAGAACTGCTATAAGATACACTGCGTTCCCGCCTGCCAAGCGTGGGGATTATGGCAAATACCCCCTTTATAGGGGAGGCTGTGTTCAGTAGTGGACGATCCGGCTGATACAGTATAAGCGGTATGCATTACTAATGAGTGAAAATAAATTAAGGGAAAAAAACTGAACCGATAATGAATACACTCAGGCGGTACCTTATATTTAATAATATAACAAATATTCCGCCCAATTTTTTTTCTTGTTAAGCCGACGTGATTTCACGAACGGCCGGCTTAACAGGAAAATTTGCGGGAATTGTCACTATACCTATATATATTTATATTATCTATTACGTTTTAAATGTTTTATTAAAAAAAAAAACTTATTTTGTTTTAAAATATTTCTTATTATTAAACGGAACCGACTTCCGATACTGAAAAGTATGAAATAGTTATCTTGTGGAAGTCAGTAAGATGCTGATTTGAATCACTAACCGCACATTAACGCCTGTAATTTTGTTAGTTTTCCTATGTTTCACTAATATGGATTTTATCGTAAACTTTTTCTTCCACATTCTTCTTATTATTTAGCTGTTATATATTAAGGGGCCTGTAACTCCCTAAGAAATCGAAGGGAAAGAAACAGACAGAAAAAATAATTTAAAGAGAAAAACCTTTAAATGTAAAAGAAAATAAATAAAAGGAAAACAAAAAAAAAGAAACACTAACGCTTCGCTACATGTTTTCGTCCGATGCAATGGGGAGCCCATTAGAACTGAGCACAATGCCGGACCCCAGGCTGTAGTTGAAATTTTATTTGTCACAAATACTCAACTATCTTACCGTTCTGCGCTGCTTTACGCCACTCGACCTACGTACAATAGCAGTAAATTTAGCTATAACCAGGTTTTAATAAAGTTACGAATCTAATAAAATAATAGACTGTCTATTGAGTGCTAGTGAGACGTAATTATTTGCAATAGACTGTCTATTGTGTGCAAGTGAGATTTAACGGTTATATTTTTATATTCATCGGCGTGTGTTTTAGAAAGCGCCGATTTAGAATTTCGACGCCCTGGATCCTCGAGCCGGGCAAGTTATTTTGGCAAAGAAATTTTCTATACCAGTTCGGAATTTGGAACTTCAGTCTGTCCTTTGGATGACCCCGTTCCCCATTACACGGGGGTCAAAACCATATCGGCAAGACATGGGTTTTTAAACAAATCTGCCTACGATTTTGGGAAAATATCGATGTGGTGACGTTATGTATTTGTATATACTGCTTTCTTAGCATAACGGTGTATTTACAAGTCAACACAGGTCTCTCAATCTTTGGATTGTTCATTCAAGTATTTATGTTGCTTCACAAAGCTAATTGGGCTTTTATTTTTATGGTAATTATTAGGTCCCGTCGACGCGGGCCAAAATACATTATTTCGTTTTCATATATTCTAAGTAAGTAGCTTCAATCCATAAAAAGACGGCGTTAGGTTGACTTTTGAAGAGATAATGCAAGGGAAATAGCAGGGCACTTATATATAATTCAGGGTATAAAACACGTGGTAAGTTAGGTAATGCTAGTAGATACTTATGGCTAATTCACCTAGTGAACAGTCCTCGCGCCCAACTTTATAATAGAAATACTTTTTTATAGGAAAACTTTTTTATAGAAGAACTTTTTTGGTCAGAAAAAAAAAAAATTCACTAATGTTGTCTTAGGTTTTCGCGATTATTACACATAGTAATTAAACAACTTTAAACGGTTTCACTAATTATTACCAATTGCAGTCGTTTTACTTTTAATTTTTTAAGTCGATTACTGACTGAAAATGGTGTGTTTCACTCGCCAGCAAAATTATTTTGCGTCTCGTACCTTTCTAACCCTCGATACGCTTGGGATATTTGAACCATGAGCGAAGCGAGCGTTTATTCGTTCGCTTCCTCAGGTTTCAATAAATGTTTCCGCTCCAAATAACAACTTTTCGGCCTTACATAACAAATAACTAGTACCCGTAATCAAAGTTCTTAATACTATAAGTGTTAAATAAACTCCGAATCTCGCGTATTAGATAGAAAGATAGATAGAAAACTATTAACCACCACTTTTTAATATTTAAGTTTACATATTCAATATTAATAGCATAGTGTTACAATGGGCGGCCTTATCACTAAAAGTGATCTCTACCAGCCAACCTTAGGATGGATTTGAACAACAAAACAATAGTGGCGGGTGAAGTGCAAATAAATAGAAATTAATAAGTACATACTCAAATCTTATAAAAATGTTTTAATAATAAAACGTATTTTAGTGTAATTTCCAAAGCATTATCATCATTCATCATTTCAGCCGCAAGAAGTCCACTACTGGATATAAGCCTCCCCCATAGATTTCCAAATACAACTGTTGGAAGCGGCCTGCATCCAGCGTCTTCCTGCGACCTTAATAACGTCGTCCGTCCACCTGGTAGGTGGTCTTCCGACGCTGCGCTTGCTTGTTTGTGGCCTCCATTCCAAAACCTTACGGCCCCCTCGACCATCAGTTCTGCGTGCTATGTGTCCTGCCCATTGCCACTTCAACTCGCTTATCCGCCTGCGCCGGGCTATGTACTTTCGTTCGTCTACGGATCTCCTCATTCCTGATTCGATCTCGTAGAGAAACACCGAGCATAGCCCTCTCCATAGTTTTATTTAAACTTGAAGCAGTGATGGCTCAGTGGCATTGGCTATGGACTGCTGCGCAGCAGGTCCATGGTTCGAATCCCGCCCAGAGCTTGAGCTTCACCGCATGGTGGAAGGGCTTTTTGCGAATGCCCGCCTGGCTAGCGACCACCCTCAAGTAGAAAATCTGTCGCCAAGCACCTAACGGTGTGTTCCGGCAGCAGTCCTTGAGAGCCAGTGAAATTACAGGCACATGAGACTTAATAACTATGTCTCAAGGTGACGGGCGCAGTGCAATTCGTGACTTGTGACGAAATGCATCTGTTATAGGCAGAGGTTAGTCCGCTTAACATCAGGTGGGCCTCGAGCTTGTTCCGTCACAATAACATAAAAAAAAAAACTTAGCAAAAAAAACAGAAAAAAATAGAATATGACGTTATAGACGCCTTTACTGTGTGCCTTTACCTATGTGCGTACTTTTAATTTAACGAAGTAGGTACTGAACATGTCGTTAGTGACGAAGTTTACACATTCGCCTTTGACGCAAAGCTGTCTGACTTCTGTAATGTAATTGCATTCCTGTATCCAACCCCTGGTATACACAGCTTAAACCATATTTAGTACGTAACGGCCCAGGTCTCGTACATTATTAGTATTCTAGTCTCGCCCAGGGCAGAATATCCACACACTTAGCACCGAAGCGGCGTTATTTGCTATAGACTGACATGCGATGTCAAGTCAAATAAAATGTAGGTAGGCTTATTTTGTGACCCGGTACTTGGTGGATGGCATTGGCGTATCAACAATTTTGTGTCTATTGACATGTTTATAGTACCAACAACTTAACTGTGCAGTTCTCGAGGGCGCTATTGGTCAAGGAAATCAACTACAAACTGTCACAATTTGAGGGAATTTTGTAGTTCTTTTTTCTGCCACCTGAACAGATAAGTTAGTCGAACTGTACTAACGTAAGACGCTGACTTGACAGTTTATGCTATGAAGGGTGTTGAGCGTGAATATTGGTTAAGGTGAAGTAAGCATCAAAAAGGCAAATTTTGAACATGTTTTTTAGAAAGAGTGTACGCCTTACAGATATGTATAAAATATATAATATTCTATGGCAAAAATGTGCCCGATCCGAAAACACGATTCCATTTCTCGATAGACAAAAAAAAACGTGAATACAGCTCTAAAATTTCACTTAGTCAAGTTTTGTGTCTATCTAGTAAATCGTACAATACATTTTATTTGTAATTATTATGTAGGAACCAGGTATTCAGGTATTGTATGTAGGAACCATGCAATACCTGAAAGAAGTTTTCCGTTTTTAACAAAACTCACTTTTATATGATATAAAAAATATCGCTCATGCTATATAAATATTGATTTTTTTGTTATGCTATTGTGACGGAAACAGCACGGGGCCCACCTGATGTTAAGCGGTGTAACATCTACTTATAACAGATGCATTTCGTCAAGTATATATATAACGAACTGCACTGCGCCTAGACATACAGCTGTTCAGTCTCTTGTGCCTGTAACTTTACTGGCTCTCAAGGACTGTTGCCACAGCCTGGACACTAGACTCATTCTCTATACAAAAGCCGCGTTCTAACTACCTATTACACACACACTACACAAATAGTGTTTTAGTACACGCGTAAATGTGTGCGTGAAGTCTAAGGTTGTCATGGTATGAATAAGTGTTGTACTTATCTACCTAACAATCTTTTGATGCTGTTATTATGACTTATTAGATTTCGTAGGTTATGCGTACCTTACCTACCTTCAGAAACATTCAAGCCCAACTTCATGTACGACGTAGGAATATGCAACACACAACAGAGTAGGTAAACATTACTTCACATTTCACTCCATTACTTATACAATAATCTATTATTTGTAGGTATACCTACACTATACAAAAAGTATCATTCCAAGTTCACATTTTATACAAGTAATGATAATAATTACAATCACAATAATAGGTAATTTATGTTCCTCTCGTATAATAAAAAATCATTATTCACAACAAACAATCCTTTTCTCGATTAGTTGATAAGCAACCGTAAACAGCACAAGAGTACCATTCTCAACTTTTAAAATTCTCGTAAAATCGACACACTTCATCGTCACGTCATCGCGCACGAGTTGCGCGTCCCGTACTCAAGTCAGCTTAGCGACAGCTCAGAATCGGAGGCGGGGTGAGGAAGACTCGTTTTGGTGGGGGGAGAGGAGTATTTAAACTTATTCATTTCCATTATATTTTGCTTTACATAGTTAGTAAAATATCTATACAGTATCTATACATTTAACTATTATTAAATAAATTATATGTATTGCACAAAACTTAAGTATGATCTATAAAGACGCCTCCGAATGAGGTTTTATATGGTTTGATATGCCTATTTGAATTGTACTATCTATTACAAAATACACAAATATACGATAGGAAAAATTTAAGTCATGTGCGGGATTTTTCCTATCGTATATTTGTGATTTTGTAATGTAATCCGCAAAGCAGGAGTGTCCATTCTATACGTAGTATTATTATATGTTCTATGTTGTTGCCGTAACACACCGTTAGGTGCTTGGCGACAGATTTTCTACTTGAGAGTGGTAGCTAGCCAGGCGGGCATTCTCATAAAGCATTCAGCTCCCACCATGCGATGAAGCTGAAGCCGGCGGTGGGGATCGAGCCGTGGACTTGCGGTACCGCAGTCTATAGCTATAACCGCTCGGCCATCATTGCTTCAAAAATTTATAAAAATTTTCAAGATTATACAATTGAGTAGTTCGGTTTCGCTCACTCGCACGAATTAAGTAACTGACAACTGGTTTTGTTTAAAAAAAATAATTTATTTAAACAAGCAGAGTGACAACATAGTCTTTACAAATAATAATTAATTCTATTTTACAAAATCTAAACCTTATATACTACTTTTCCGTAATTCAGCAGTTCCCACCAGTGCCTCATGTCCTAATTACTTATTGCTGATCTAGTGGTGAGGTTTTGTTGACGAAGCTGATTTGGGTGTATTGGGGTTCCTTAACTCACGCGATACGAGGTCTATCCGTCCTACGCCCTCAGTCAGACAATTTTTCAAAGACCACTTGGCCGTAAAGTCGTTATAACTGACATAGTTGAGGTGATAAAAATAAATGTCGGTAAATGTGTCGTATTTTCGATTTGAGGGATCGCTAAGTGCTAGGGAAACACAGACGTTGGTTTAATATACTCTGTAATAGTACATTGTTAAACAAGGTAAGGTATTTATTATCAAACTGCAATACTTGAGTTTATCAATTACTATGGGCGTTTATCGATTACATCCGAAACGAGCCGTTAGGTGCTTGGAGACAGATTTTCTACTTGAGGGTGGTAGCTAAACAGGTGTGCATTCCCATAATGCCCTTCCACCATGCGGTGAAGCTCAAGCCCGCGGCGGGATTCGAACCATGGACCTGCTGCACGGCAGTCCATAGCCAATGCCACTGAGCCATCATTGCTTCATGAAGTGTTAGTAACGTGTCCTCTATGTTTCGTAAACATGTCTTACATAAGTTCCGTCTACATGACTTATACAGGACACCTAGTAAATAGTAACTGACTTGATTCTGCCCGTTTTCTTGCAAAGAAAACTTGTGACTATTTGCAGAATGACAAATATGTACTTTCGTGCTACCTCTTTAGGGTTCCGTACCCAAAGTGCAAAACGGAGCCCTATTAATGAGACTCCTCCGTCTGTGCGTCTGTCCGTCCGTGTATCCGTGTATGATCTAGCTAGAGTCACGTACCTCTAGATCATAAACGGAATGAGTGAAAGACCTACATTTTAGATATATTATGTAAAACTTGACTTCAAGACGAATTTTATACTAGAAATTCAATAAACATATTTTGGGGGTCTCTAATAACTAAGAAGGTAGCCGAAAATAAAAGCTTTTTTTTACACCCTAGCTTTTGAGGTATCATATAAGATAAGACATACCTATTCCCTGTGGGGTGCCGGGCTAGAAATGCATCCACCTGCATCTTTGTAGGATGCGATGAAGGGGATAAATACCAATGGGGTGCCAGGTGAGCAGCAGCTTTCTGAAGAATTGACATCTTATACTTCGATTTCCAGGACGCCTGCTAAACCAGGGCATTACGGCAACGCCACCCTTAATGGGGGAGGCATATGTCCAATAGTGAGATATATGGTATCATAGTCTACACCACATAGAATAGTTTTTTTAAACCATATCTAGGTATACCATTTCTAGGTTAGCCTGAACAACATCTTCGACCACATCATCACTTACCAACAGGTGCGATAGTGGTCAAAGGCTAACCTATCAAGCATAAAAAAAAACCATAAAAAGAATGAAACCGTTGCCCTTCATAAGGTCTATTGCAGTAACTAAACCATTTCAATATCTGGAATTTTGGTGTAATAGGTGTGTACTGAATTATCCTTAAAATGCATGATTTGATTCCTTGATTATTGTTTGATAAACATGTTCGTAAAGTTGTTAAATGGTGCGAGTGCCGGCCGTCTTAATTTGAAAAATGCGAAATGTACAACCAATAAGAGTCCAGTCAAAAACTATAAAAGAGATTAGCAATAATCATTTTTTATTCAACCAGTGAGTCTCGAATTTAATCACGAGCGTAGCTAGTGATTCTAGGTCTTCAAAACGCGAGTGAATAGATACCTTCTGGGTAAGCGCGCTCCATCATCGATCGCATCATCACTTACCATCAGGTGAGATAGTGGTCAAGTGCTACCCAGTTCTGTATAAAAAAAATAATAATAATATAACCAAAAATACTGAAAACGATGATTCACAATGTAGTTTTGAAGCTGTGATTAACACCAATAAAGATTTTTTTGTTTTGATCTGAGCTTTCTTTTTACTACGGGATTTTTATTACGGACCGTTGCCATGCAAATCCCTAACAGAATGAGGTCCGATTCTAACATAGCCAATTTTTATGATACTTTTTTTTATGTTATTGTGACGGAACAAGCTCGAGGCCCATCAGATGTAAAGCGGACTAACCTCTGCCTAAAACAGATGCATTTCCTCACCAGTGACGAATTGCACTGCGCCTGTCACCTTGAGACATAGTTGTTAAGTCTCATGTGCCTGTAATTTTAATGGCTCTCAAGGACTGCGGCTGGAACACACTATTAGGTGCTTGGCGACAGATTTTCTACTTGAGGGTGGTAAATAGCCGGGCGGGCATTCGCAAAATGCCCTACCACCATGCGACAAGTACTTGTGCGAATCAGTTTGATCATTTAAAAATATCTAAACAATTCTATTAACCTGGGTCACTTCACTATTCTGATTGTTTGCTACAAATAAATATGTAAAGAAATGTAAGTCATGCTCAAAAATAGCAGAACGCAAACCTTACCGCGTAAGGCGTGGTTTACAAAGTGTACCGTGCGGCGCAATAACATTACCTTGACGCGACCAACGGACGCGATCATATCTAAGCGCCAAATCAATTGCATTTGGAAGATTGTGCGTGTTTTGTTAATTGTGAACTTGATGAGTCCAAATCAAAGTGATGATGTATGAGGGTTACACTTCTTTACATTTTTATTCGTAGATACCATACAACGCTATAACTGGAATAGCCGGATGGTCCAACGCTGAACACACAGCCTCCCCCATAAGGGGAGCGGAGAGGTTTGCCATAATCCTCAAGCTTGGCAGGCATCTTGGGGATCGCAGTTTAAGATATCAGTTCCTCAGAAGTCACTGCTGCCCACCTTCCGTTATTTTACCTGTAGTCACCTCTTACGCCATCCACAGGTAGCAATGGGGGGTCATGACATTCTAGTCCGGCACCCCGCGTTCATATACGAATATAATGTAGTCTGAATCACAAATAACATTTTCCATTGATATTGAGACCTTATAACTTCAGTCGAACATCTAGCTTCCCATTTTAGTGCTCCAGCGCCAGACATAGATAAGTCCACCATCTTATTACATTCCATCCCATCCCTACTTTATTTGTATCCCGACCTAAGAAATTTACTATTCTCTCGCCGCGTCTCTAAGATATTCATCCACTTAGCCCGCGGGGTGAGTTGCGTGATGTGGATAGACTGTTAAGTATCCCCCAACTGAGGTAAACATTCTTAATCCCCGGACACCACTTGACATGTCCGTTTAGCCGCCTATCTTCAACATTCTTTCTTCCATGTTTCTTTTGACACTGCTTTGTTTTTATCCTGTTTTAACAAGTATTTAAAACATATTGCTCGTTTAGGTTTAGTACTGAAAAATATTTTGTTAAGGTACTCGTGTAGTCAGTTTATGAAATAGAAAAACCTCTACTAATTTTTGCTATTCCTCACCTTTTTTTCTTTTCCGATGTAGTGTGTGTGCATGGGGTCAGTACGCCAGTTTTCGCTATTAACATAGTACTTACTCAAAAACATATTTCTAATAATAACAAATATTTTTAAAATATTTTATGAAAATTTCAAATTAATATTTTAATAAAACACTTAAAAAATACAAAAATATATCTACACGAAGCAATATTTGCTTCGTGTAGAAGAGAAACGCGTCGAAAATTATTCCGGTTTGGCTGCGTGGCGTTTGTGACGTCACGTCGGCTTAACAGGAAAATTAGGCGGAATGGTCACTAGATATATTTTTGTATTGTTTAAGTGTTTTATTAAAATATTAATTTGATTTTTTCATAAAATATTTTAAAAATATTTGTTATTATTAAATATGGATTTCCCCAAAGTAACGCCTGAATCTATTTATTAACATATTTCTGTTTTCTGGTCGGCTAGTTGATACCCGCTATTATGTTTCGGAGAATCTGGGTGTTGAGATTCCAAAGAGCAAGTTGTGCTGTCAAGGTGCAGCAACAACCTACATAGATCATATTCGTCGCAAGCTACTCATTAGGCTCATATTTAAGTTGGCTTTTATGACATCTAATAGCAGGATATGGAACAGTCCTTATTTTCTTGAGTCTACTAACTGTACTTACCATGGTGAGAAAAAAATATAAAGACATGGTAAAATTGTATTTATCTTAATATTATAGTGTTAAATATTACAGTGTAACTTCATTTAGTATAAAACTCATAGTTAATCTATATTGTCCACAGATATCTCAGTACGTGTTCGAAGAGACGTTCAATCTCCTGTTCGCGGTCCCGTTTACGCAGCACAACGTGACGGTGTCGGGCTCGACACTCGCTTCGCTCACGCCAACGCAGGTCGCCCTCATCAGGCGGCTCAACTCGCTCGATCTCGAGCTATATGAGTTCGCTAAGAAACTCATGTTCAAGCGGTGAGTTTATTCCACGAGGTATATTGAATAAGTGACTCACAAAACGAAACAGTTTCGTGTAATGAGTAATGTCTCGCTTCGCTCATGCCAGCCTTATCAAACATTTTAACTCGCTCTACAACTTCTCTAAGAACATAATATAGTTGAGCAATGAATGAGCACTGAATCTTAAAACTATAGTTTAAGCGTTTTTTGAAGCGCTCGTAGCGAAGTTTACTTAGCTGTTCTCAACCGATCAGCAAAGTTAAGCTACGTCGCGCGCGGTCAGGAGTTGGATGGGTGACCGCTAGTGACATTACTACTGAGCGTTTCCGTGCTTCGGAGGGCACGTTAAGCCGTCGGTCCCGGTTGTTGTCTTAGGATGGCAGTCGTTATAGCATGGTGGTAGGGCATTTTGCGAATGCCCGCCTGGCTAGCTACCACCCTCAAGCAGAAAATCTGTCGCCAAGCACCTAACGGTGTGTTCCGGCAGCTGTCCTTGAGAGCCAGTAATTCTAGGTTAGCCTGAACAACATCTTCGACCACATCATCACTTACCATCAGGTGAGATAGTGGTCAAAGGCTAACCTATCAGGCATAAAAAAAAAAAAAAAAAAAAAAAAAAAAATAGAAAGTGACGGTGTCAGTATCAATGTTTGCTTTGCTCATTTTGGCCAAAGTAGACGGCATCATATGGTTTAACTCTAACTGTAAAACTCTGTTTAATATAAGTACCTAACTGTTTATATAGAGTAATAAAATAAAACAATGTGCGTTTGCTCTCCTATGTAAACGTTCGTTTTTACCGGTACTTTTCTTTCGGTCTGTCAAAGAAGTAAATTCAAGATAAATTCCTGCCTAATATTACGTAAAGTAAAACAAAGTAAACAGAAGTATAAATAGTGTGAAAAGGTTACTTTCAATAATCGTAAATGCTACTTTTAATATATTTATAGGTAGTTCAGCTTACCTACCTACTGCTACACAGCTACAAGCTTTTGTTCTCATTAATCCGGTCGTTTAATGCGGAAGCAGACGTTCAGTACAATTGGCTCAAGAGTCGCAATCCAATTTGAAAACAAACGGAACTCAATTGTTAATGTCCTCAGTACACGAATACGATATTTTATAATATTTATTACATAACTTATTAACCTTGGACTTTTCGTATTTCGATACGTCGATTAACATTACATGAAATTTAGGTTGAATCTAGGTTGGCATAAACTTTTTGAGTTACATCTCAGACAGACGTCGTTAAATAGAGTTTTTTTTATGTGATTGTGACGGAAAATGCACGAGGCCCACCTGATGTTAGCGGTTGCCCTCTACCTATAAAAGATGCATTTCGTCACGAACTGAACTGCGCGAGTCACTCAGAGACATACAGTTGTTGAGTCTCAGTGCCTGTAATTTTACGGGCTATTGAGAGCCGCTGCCGGAACACACAGTTAGGTGCTTGGCGACAGATATTCTACTTGAGGCTAGCCAAGCGAGCTCTCGCAAAATGCCATTCCACCATGCGGCGAAGCTCCAGCAGGCAATGGGGATTGATCCACGGACCACATCATATTGGGATGGAGCGACACCTATAGTTCAACTTACGTTGTAATAGAAACAGAAATAAACGGTTAAATAAAGAACGACAGGAAAAATTGAAATTGTGAGTCATTGTCATGTTAGCTCAAGCGGTCAGAGCATACCCTGGCTATAGGGGTGGATGGACGCGGGTTCGAATCCCGCACATGACTATATTTTTCTCTCTATCTGGTTATGTTTTATTGTTCAGAAACACAATTACCCGAAGATTGAAAAGACTGACAAAATTAATCACAGAAATCTTTCTATTTGTAATTCGAGTACCATCCAACGTCTAGATTGTCCGTAACTGTCTGACAGGTGCTCAAATAAAATTTGATCTTGATAATTTCAAATTGCTTTTACTGTACAAAAAATGAGACATGAAAGTTGTCCGGCGTCCGCTTTGTCATCCCCCCACCTTCATCAACCCTCGACATTTTCCATTTTCGGGCAGTAAAATCGCCTATTGTTTTGTGACCTCCGTTTAAATTTACGTCCTTGCCTTCCAATCGGGATACCAAAGTGACCTCGTCTAATCCCCTAAACTAACTAACCTTCCCTATAACGAAACTGTGTTAAGCTATTTATTCACTTTTAGAGCGTGCGTGACCGCCAAGACCGGCGTTAGCTTATCATAGTGTCGATCTGCCATTCCACGTCTCGCGTTAGCTCTAATAAGGCTCGGAAGGCCGCGCTTTTTCCTAAAACACTGTTTTTGCGACCCTCGTCGTTATAGTCGGAGAGATATGTGTTTTTTGTTTATATTCGATTTTTTATTCCTGTCCCCAGAGATGTGACTATAATCTGTTTGACATCATAGATTCTGAACGAGTATTCCGAACTTCAGGGTTCGTGTTTTTAATTTACTCTGAAGATTGCATTTCTAGATTTCACGTATACCTAAGAGCTTTTCACACTGGATTTGCCCAAGAAATAGTACGTAGGTTTCTATTTTGTTTAGTCGGTTCTGGATTAAGTAAACAGTAGTTTATTTATTGCATCACTGTGCCTTGCACCACACTGCACTGTGTGGGGTCGTGAATAAGATATATAATAGACAAATTAAAGTTTATTTATTTATACTTAATTTTGAATAGAAGAAGGTAATGAAACGAGTGGTCGTCGTACTTATTGCAAATCCTAGCTTGAGATAATCTTCGTATAGAAAATCAGTCGCCAAGCAGCTAACGGAATGTTTTTCTTGAGATTCAGTTTTAAGTCCAGGTTTGCCTTAACATACTTCGACCAAATCTACACTTACCAAAAGGTGAGAAATTGTAACAGAAATAAATTATGGAAAATGTTTTTTGTTTTGTTTTTATAGCTGATAGGCTATCCCTTTGAACACTGTTGATAGTAAATAATGATGTGGTCAAATATGTTGTTCAGGCTAACCTAAAATTATAGTATATGGAGAAGAGTTACTCTTGTACTTAATTGGAGTTGATAACTTACATCCGTGTAAAGTAGAGTGTTTACACTCTACTTTTGAATAAAAATATGAGAAAAGTAAACAATAGTAGTGTTTCTAAAATTCTATAAAAAAAACTAAAATATTTACTGAAAATTATAACATGAGTAGAAGAAACATATAAAATTATTTTTGGGTTTAGAACAATTTGTGAAATATAAGTAATTTTTTTGTATTTTTTTTTATAACCCTTACAATTTTACTTACTATCCTGCCAATTTATATATCTAGTCTTTTTTAAATTGTAACATGGAACACAATGCGTTTCCCCCGGGTCATCCCACGTAAAAGTTTTTTTTATTTTTTTTAATTTAGTCTTATTAACATAATTAGTGACTAAAATGTTCATATAAGATACACTAACGAGAGTCACATCAATTCTGTTACAAAATAGTTCTTTTAGCTTTTACATAAACACAAATGTAGTCGTAATTAGTTTTTATAATACAGCAAAGTATTTTAGAACGAAAAAACTCAAACATGTAATCTTGTATACAACAATGGTTGCCATGGTTACAAGTCCTTCCGGCCCAGGAGAGGGAAGCATTTACTATGAGTTTTTCCCGGGTGGGAAGTAGCACCCGCTACTCAGATCAAATAAACACTACTCTCCGAGTATGACAAATGAAATAGATATGTGTATGGCTCCGCGACTAGAACTTACCATCTATTCTACGACCTCGCCTGATATGTCGCCGCGACCTCGCGCTCTGGGGAAACGATTGGATTTGTAATCAGGGTGAATATCAGAGCTATGCGAGCCGTTTTGTGGTTGCCTCGCTCGTTTTTATTCAACACTTTCCTTATGGCCCTATATACCCTTGTAACACGTTCTGTACCTCTCGACAGCCTGTAGTGGTTAATATACCTTTCAGAAGTAGAGTGCGGAATTACAGCTTACAAGGTAACTTTTATAGAGTTGTTAGAGATAGTAATAATGTTTATACCACACCCACTCAGAAAGTGTCTCATTGCACGTTCAAAAACGTGTTATAAAGTTCTTCTTTGCTCTCTTATAAATTTGTTGCGGGAAAATTTATATGGGATTTCATTCTAGCCCTCGTAGCAGTGAAGGAATGTTTTATGAAAATCTATACATGCACTACTAGCGTTCTTTTGTTTTTTTAGCTGCGAACCCAAAAAAATATAAATGTCAATAAATCTAGTAAAGGTTTATATCAAATAATTACAAAATAGAGATGGTTTTTTTTATGTATTCGATTTTCAATGGAGGAGCAACCTTTTTCTGCACTACGAAAAAAAAGCGCGGTAATTTGATTTATAAATATTTTTTTTATGATATGTTTTTAATTATTCTAAATACGCTTTTAATTATTCTAAATAAATTTCCAAAATGTCATCTGATAGTGAAAGTGGAATTTTATAATGATGACGCCACCAGAAATAAAAAATACATTTCTAGAAGTCATAAAGAACTGAGAAGTCTCGAACAATACGAGAAAACTTATAATGATTTTATTTTCCTCGTAGGTGTAGTATAGCACTCGGGAGAAAGTTCTATTTCTGTTCTCGAGTTTTCTTTAAGCATAACATATTCTCGGACATTTCTACTCTCGAGTTTTATTTAAGCATAACATATTCTCGAACAGAAATAGGTCGTTTTCACCCCTCGGTGTACAATGTACTATTTTAGGCGTGCTAAGAAATTAAGTAAAAAGAACATTGTGCCACGCCGGGATATAAGTATTTTAAATGTATATAAAGACAGGTGGGCAACGGTGAAAAAAAAAATTGTGTACGATATTATTGGGTCCCATGTAACGAGCTTATTATGTCGTAGTTTTTTACGCTATTAAGGGTAGGAAGTACCAAAACGAAAATATAAAACTTAAATCAAGCCATAGCCTGTCGCCGTGTGTCCGAACAAGTAGTTATTGGTGAATACTTCGGATCAACTGTAGTTGGGTTGCCCCAAGGTTGCTCCTGTAAAATTTCATTAACAACTTCGCTTAAACTCAATTAAAACTATAATTTATAGTTTTATCGCCAGCATTGTCTGAAAGTTTTAGGGGAAATAAATGTATTGAAACAAAATAACATCGTATAATTTGTTTAAATTGGTTACTCCAAAGCTCTAATGAAGTGGCAACACGTGTTACCACCCCTATAGGATCATCCGATATTAGTTAACATATACTTACAATATATATATAAATATAGTCACATATTTACGCATACAAAATGAAAGAGAGATATGGGTGTATACTGTACAATTAGGTAATTTAAAGTTTTTTAAGGAAGTGCTCAAAAGATCCTGATACATAATGGCTTGTGATACCTTTGTAAATGTTTTTTAAGCGGCGATATGCCTTTATTAACGAAATATTACGAACTATAAATAACATACATTATATATTCCCCGTGGGGTGCTGGGTGAGAAATGCATCATCCATCATCCCGTGGGTGTCGTAAGAGGCGACTAAGGGAAAACCACTGGAAGGTAGGCACGGCGCCTTCTAAAAAACTGCTATTTTACACTGCGATCCCCAAGCCCCTCCTGTCGAGCGTGGGGATTAAGGCAAATACCCCCTTAAGGGGAGGCTGTGTTCAGTAGTGAACGATCCGGCTGATATAGTACAGTATATATATATATACATGTCAGACTACAGCTAGGACAATGAAAGTATTTAGACAACCTATAAGTTGTCGCAGAATTACAGGCAGTCCAAATGTACCAGCCCACTACCAGTTTCTAAATATAATTATGGGAGCAAGCAGTAAGACAGCTGCCTACCTCTTTGGGGTATACACAATGTGGTGATACTATTATTTGTTTTTAAGAGACCTCGATTAAATAAATGACGGTGGCTGATAGTTTTTTTTCACTGAGTTTTCTCCTTTTGCCCACATTATTTATTTGTATCATAGCATCTTTTTTTCTTTCCCCTCTAAGTTAGTTACGAAATATTTATAAGTGTTTTTTTTTTCTTGTGTATTGGTTGTAACTTTGTTTCTAGCCATATATTTTTTGATTTGATTTCATTTATATACTGTTTGATACTTTCGTGCAGTAGTCGGAAATTACTCCTGGTTTTCTATACATTTTAGAAATATCGCTACCTAATCTTAATACAGGGTCAAGGAGTCGTTACTAGGTTTTTATGAAACAATACTTATTATGATTTTTTTTTTAAATTAAATTGAATGTGTATAAATTAATAATAAACGGAACACTTAAAAATATGTTTTTGTATCATAACATAATGTTCTTCATAACTATATTTTAATAACTGTTTCTATTTAAATTATTATAAGACAATATTGCTATTTGCCGAACAGATTTTAATTGTTTTGCTATATTTTAGTAATAATCGTTGTTTATTGCGAAATAACGCAGCTAGACTACTCAAACCTTACGCGAGTAAATCGTGGCCAAACGCCTTGTTAAAACATTTAAAAATAATTTTTCAAATACCACCAAACCGCTTTCAGAATAAAAGTCTAGATTAAACTTTCCCAAGTTTGCAAGAACAACTTAAAAGTGCAAACATGCTCGAAGCTTTTAAAATACCGTCCATTTAGCGGTTACGTGATTGCGGATACGGGGTACTGACTCTAATTTAACGATACCTGTTTCCTTTGCTTTTTGCTTAACGTTACACGAGTTTGGTCGCGCGATCCTAATAAGCTTTAAGCGACAATTTGGCAGCGTTTGTATTCTATGTTACTTACGTGTTACGCCGACATTTTTAAACCGAACTCATATATTATTACCTTACCCTCGCTCGATTGAGATTGGTGCCAGAATAATAATAATAATAATAAAATATATTTATTTCAATTAAATAAAAAAAAAAAAAAAACAAGTGTTAACAAAAATAATGCCAAAATAAAATACCATTAATTAGACCAGGCTTCTAATAGCGCGGACCCAGTTTTAAATCGGTCAGAGTCATCTGAACTTTGCTGGTCATTATCTTAGCTCGTACTGTGTCTATCCGTGGGTTAGAATTGCACCTCCCCATATCTTCACGTGGGTGTCGTAAGAGGGGACTAAGGGAAAAATACTGAAAGGTGGGCAGCAGCACTTTCTAATGAACTGCCATCTTACACTGCGATCCCCAAGCCGCCTGCCAAGCCTGGGGATTATGGCAAATACCCCCTTAATAGGGGAGGCTGTGTTCAGCAGTGGAGGATCCGGCTGATACAGTACAGTACTGGGTCTGAATTGTATAATAGTCTTAACAAGTTTAGAATTGACTAAGCATCAACTCAGCAACACACGAATGTAGTGCTAGTTTCCGTCCACCTCTCACAAATGTCAAAATGTTAAATCTCAAAGGAACACTATGGTTCAGTTGCCTTATTTGACAAAAACCTGTCCATTTTCAAATGGTATGTGGGCAAGATGGTTTTTACCACCCAAATTGATCAAAAACATATCTATCACCACTTCAATTTTATAATTTTAATTAGTACATACTGCTAATTATTCTTATCATGACCGATATTTAGGGGCTCGTATAATATGTTAACCTAATTAACTATGTTCATTAAGTGATTTTATTCTGTTTTGTGTATCAATTATCAATAAATAAAATTAACAAATAAAAGTCTAGTTACCGTCATCTGGACGAAGTTAATTTAAACAAAATCGTAGGACAGCATTTGAGAACTAAATAAACGGTACATGCTGAAATTTCTTAGTACCTTGAAACTAAACAACACCAATCCTAAATAAGCAGGTATTTGAATAAAATCATCTTAAGTTGACGCCTATGTTTTATAATTTTTCGAAGCAGTGACGGCTCATGGCATTCGCTATGGACTGACGTGCAGCAACTCCATGGTTCGAATCCCGCCGCGGCCTTGAGCTTCGCCGCAATGGTGGAAGGGCATTTTGCGAATACCCGCCTGGCTAACGATCACTCTCAAGTAGAAAATTTGTCGCCAAGCACCTTACAGTGTGTTCCGGCAGCAGTCCTTGAGAGCCAGTAAAATTACAGGCACATGAGACCTAACAACTGTACGTGTCAGTTTGACGGGCACATTAACATCAAGTGGGACTCGGGCTTCTTCCGTCACATTAACATTTAAAAAAAAACATGTGAGAACGTAGACGGAGTTGTAAAAAAAATGTGAAATGCTGGCTTTATAAACGACATCCAATTGGAATGATATTGTCTGACAGTCAAACAGTCGCATTAATAAGTCTAAAGCTATTTGGTGTATATGGCGCTTAGTTAATTACTTTTCTTATGTGGGTTTGAGTTGCACGCTAGATAGTCATTATGTTTAAATGTATCGCTTTACCGCCCCCATCGTCGCCCTCATATCACAGGCAGTAGTATCGTCGCTATTACAAATATATTATTGTTAATTGAAGCGAAGACAAATAGATGCCTATGATGTGGTGTGGAGTACACTACATCCTACCTACTATTCATTATCCTGTCACTCTGTTTGACTCCAATCATGTTTCTCAAACCTTTCTAAATATTTTGTCACTACATCCTCATTTACACCACATCGTTCCCTTATCCTACCTACTATTCATTATCCCGTCACTCCGTTTGACTCCAATCATGTTTCTCAATGCTCTCATCACCACAGCATTTATTCTACTCTCATGCTTTTTCTGCCATACCCAACTTTCACTACCACACCATTCATACATAAATATAATTAAGTATAAACGAAAACCTGGCAAACCAAAAGCATAGATATTGTGTTCAAGGAAATGCACACAAAATTTCACCGAGTTTACTCTTAGTATTAAAAACAAACTACGTTTTGTTGAAACGCACTATAAAGATTTCTCTTAGAAAGTCAAATGTCACGATGAGACTATCGTCAATCTGTCTCAAATTGAATAGGCCGGTCACATCTCCATACAAACGTCGAAGGGTGATCACTCCCTTATTTGAGGTTTTAGGTGCAGAACTAAGCGGTATAATATATCGATTTCTCTCTTCTTTATATAGCTTGTAGCTTTAAATATTTGCACGTCTGCTTGCAGGCAAAATACAGAGACCACGCATTTTACACAAGAACTCAAAATGTACATACATGATTGTATTCTTGCAAATAAATTATTTCCTTTGATTTGATTTGATACATATTTGTAAAAAAAAAAATAAGTTGAGTTATGAACCAGGAAATATTTTTGTGAAAATTTTCCTTCTTATAATTAGTTTTCAAAATAGTAAATATTGGCTGGCCAGTACGCATATAAAATACCTAAAAGGTTCAGGGCACGCTGCAACGAGACCGTTGCAGCAATTTCTCGGATAGAAATGCGAGAAAAATTGCAGAAATATAGGTACTTTTCACGTAGACGCTATTGTGTACCGATGGAAAGATTTTATGTTAATCTATATCGTCAATAATGAGACAAATATTTTTTTATAACCGACTTCTTAAAGGGAGGAGGTACTCAAATCATGTGTTTTTTTTGTTACCTCGGAGTTTTTCCTTGTGTGAACCGATTTTGGTGATTCTTTTTTTTCGGAAGCTGATGCTTGCCATGTGGTCCCATTTGAATTTCAACAGAATCGGTCGTGCCGTTTTTGGGTTACACTACAATAACTGAAAGTATGTCCTTATTTTCTTGATGATATAGTCATCTACAGTGAATGACAATCGATCCCATAAGTAGCAAGGTCTAAAAAGCGTGAAAAAAAAATAAGGAACAAAATATTTTTAGCAAAAAATAGGAACTTTTGAACCGACATCGACCAGTTATTTCACACATTTGAGTGTTGAAGTCGGTTCCAATATTTGCAAAAAAAAATACATTACAAAACTGCGTTTCTACAATTTTATTACTCCTTAAGTTTTGGTGCTACGTAAAGGTGTGATTGGGGTTCGGCATTTTGTGAATGGCCGTGAACGCCACGTAGCCTAACCGAAAGTATTTTTAACGCGTTTCGCTTCTACACTAAGCATTATCAGGAAGTCTTTAATTTTCGAGCGCACTGACGTTTTATTTCTCTCGATCGCACGCACGAAATTCAAGCGCGCAGACTTCCTGATGATGCTTCATGTAGACGCGAAATGTGTGTTTTTTTTTATTAAATATTTTTTTATAATTCTTGTTTATAATCAGCATTTTTTTTCCCAGTTTCGAGGCGCTAAAGAAACGGGACACTGACTTCGAGTACCGATGGAAGCACCTGGGTGAAGTCGCACGTAACGGCGTCACGGAGTTCGACTGGGACAGCAACCTGGAGGATGCTACTACTGAGAAGTACAGAGGCAAGTAGGCGCTCAAGAAACACATGTGACAATATTACTCTAGTGTAAACACTAGTCATGAAACCACTCGAGTGTAGTTCGGGTTACGGTTTGCAGCTACGCGAAGTTGGCAAGCTATTTATTATTTATATTTGAAATACTCAGTCAAATATGAATATATTACCTACTAGAGACATTAATGAAATGGAGCAATGAAATGTCAGTAAAGTCGTGTGCTTTTACACCTAACTTCGCGTCGTTGTAGTCTTCGATCCAAAAGTTAAGTATTTTTTGTCTAAAATAGAGGAACTATGTAAATATTATTAAATATGTTATATGTAAGTGTCTAAATGAAATTGACTCTAGGACTGTACAAATAATGAATTTATTTGAGAGAAAAATAAAAAAATAATAATATTGCATTTATGAAATGTATTCGTCCCTGTTGAAGTTGTATTATCGTGTAGCGCTGATTTTATATACTTGTCGTAATTATTTTCCGGTTTTTGTTGAAAATCGAGAGTTTTTTCACCGTTATGTTATTTATAACGAGTTTTAGTTAATAAGAGACATGTATTTGTAAAAATCAGGCATGTAAGTAAATGTGCATGTAAAATATAGAAATCAATTATAATTTACAAATCAAATGAAGCTTCAATGTACGAAATTTATGGAGATATGTTGGTAACGTACATTGTATGTACTGACAAAAATTAAGATAATTTTCTGTAAATTTCTTATAAGTATTTTTTTTTACTTTTTTGTACTTGTTTCATACAAATTTATTTGTGGTCAATGCTTTAAAAACATTTAATATATGGAAACCTATGTGTATGACAAAACAAACGTAGATATGTATCTAGATATGTTATTAAAAATCCAAAATTATTCACACACCCATCCAAAACTCGATTTACGCTTCCATAGCGAACTTATAAGCAGTTTTTCAGTGACAGAAAACGACTTGTCTTACTATGAAATCGATATGTGTTATCGTCCCTTGGTTCTTATTTAGACGTACTATATTACAAGCCTAAATTAAATCTAATAAATCTCACTATAATATATCCGAATGCTTAGACGCAGAATAATAACAGTTAGTACCAGCTTTTATAGGTCAGCCTGCATAGTAAGTTCCTTTTGTTTCCACCTAAGAATAGAAGCGTAATGTTGGAACGTTGTTGCTGAATGGATGCTGATTGCAAGGCAGGAACGTACTAGTGTAGTGTAAATGTAGCTTTAGAACTACACCAGTGAAAAATAAGCTTTACAACGCAAACGATAACATTGAAAATTATTCGCAGCACGAACAAAGCCCAACGATTTAGGTTTAAGTTGCTTTTGAGCTGTTTTTAAAATAACACGGTTGTTTTAATAGCTTTTAGCTAATTAAGTGTAGTTACGATTGCGGAAGAAACTTTTTTTTATTTGCTAAGTTTTCTTTTTATTACCTACGTAATGCATGATTTATCAAAGCATATCAGCATAGATCTAGATCTATACGTTGCCTGACTTTGTTTAGTTCGAGGTTTAATTTTTTTATCATAAATATATGTACCGTTCAGTTAATTTATACCATAGCATACAGGTAAAAAGCATGAATTATCTTGTAGGGTCTAAAATCTGGGCTAGGTTTTGTGAGGTATGTGTGGTACCCACGAGCATCATGGATGACTTGCCATCAACATTTGAAACCACAAAATAAATGGTTTAAGTTAGCAAGCCGTGAAAACTGAAAATATATACTGACAATTCAGATAGCGACAAAACTAGAGCCTTCAAAATAGTAAAAAGGGATAAATAAGTATGATTCGATGTATTGTTTCTATATGAAATCTATTTAAAAGTGCAGTTCAATGAATGAATTCTTGAGTTGTTTAGCTATTTTCTCACTGACGGTAACCACATTTGATATTTAAAACACATACCTAACCTATACATATTTAAAGAAGTATGACTCACATACAGTTACCGCTTTGATTTCGGACTCACCAAGTTCACTATCAACAAAACACGCACACTCTTCCAAATTCAATTGGATTGGTTAAATGCTTCTGGCGCTTAGAAATGATCGCATCCGATTGGTCGTGTCAAGGTAATGTTGTTCCGCCGTACGGTACACTTTTTAAACCACGCCCTCCGTGGTAAGGTTTGCGTTCTGCTGTGTTTGATCTTACATTTCTTTTTATATGTATTCGTAGCACACTAATTTATATCTCCCAAGAGTCCCAAGAGCAAAGATGTACAAACACCTACATTTTAACCAGATATTCTGTGTTACCGTTAAATAGTGGGCGAGCTTGTTGCCTCTAAGCGGATATAGTTCCACACTCCAAGCTGCTACTGAAAATGTTTATGTTAGACAGTATATTTTTTGACCCGGGAATCGAACCAAGGACCACGAGGTTCCAAAGCAACGCGGCAGTCTATTTTAGTTCTTTTTTAAAGAATTTATTTCTTGATTATGCCATAGTTATGTTAAAGGATAAGTAGATAGTTGAAACTGATTGTCCAAAACAACTGATAAATAAAAATACACAGTAAATATCAAATGTACTTCCGTAATAATTTATTACGGTTTAATTGTCAAAATAAATATAAGTGAAAATATTTTAAATACGTATAAATCACTATGAACCACAATGAAACCGATCAAAAGGACAATATGTTTGAACAATACGTCTATTGTAAATATTGTTTCAAGCCGTATCTCCGGAACAAAAGCTCGCAAGCTGGCACAATATTGTTCGATTGCCTCATGTGAAACAAAAATCTATTAAAAGCACATTAATCTTGAAACGTTGTATAGCTATATTGATTCAACTCTTACGAAAATATGCCAAAGAATGTTATTGTATCTACTGTGGCTTCTTTCAGTTCAATACTGAAATAATACCTTTACATTTTTCTGGTTATTATTCATAACTGTTCTAAATTCAATACATGTTTTTTCCTCTGTGGATGTAGGTACTTCATAATTCGTAATAGCAAGAGTAAATAATATACTATTTCAATACACTGAGAAAAATCTTAAGTCAAAAGCGCCCTAATGACGGCCAATTTATTATTACAAAAACGCCTTCCAACTAGAAGGCGTTAAACGAGGTCAGTGAAGGCGAATGTTTCTTTTCGTCTTCATTTAAGGTGTATTTTGTGGTCTTTCTTACATATTGACTTTTCGATGAGGCTGATTAAGTCGTACATTATAGTGATAATCACCGTATATAAACCTCCTTAAAAGTAAGGTATATTTAAAGGTCAATACTGCAATTATTATCGTATAACAAGTTCAATTCTGAAAATACTTAACGGAAGGCGTTTTTTGACGGTTGTGTTTATCATGAAACATGGTACATTTTTATTGATTTCGCTTTGCGTGGTGAAAATCATTTTAAGAGTTGTAAATTCACCTTGCGTAGTTACAATTCGACGGTAAAAGGTCAAATTTGATTTAAGCTCCAAAGTTGTTTTTTCTCAGTGTAGTCATCGAGTTTAAGACACAGAGAGTTAGCAATTGGCTCTTCCCATCTTACGTGGATTCTACAAACTTCTGGCGGAATGTCGGTGTTTACACATCTGTGTCTACCTTCATTTATAGGATTTACATTATACAAGCTCGATGTTGCTATATATTTAATGGATATAGAGAAATGTATCTTGATATGTAAAAAAATATGAAGTTTATAAGCCTTCGAAATTCGATTTGATTTGTAATATAGATTAATGAAACCAGCTTCATCTAGGTATTAGCCGTGAATAAAAAGGTTACGTCTAAGTTTCACCACTTACTACTGGCAACAAGTACTTGTAGGCGACTAAAATAAAATATAGGCGTAACCGCACTTCGGCTATAAGCCGTAACTTGTATAAATGCATTGTGGAAAACTAAAGTACGTATGAAGACGTCTCTGAGTATTACAAAACGGTCTATTTTTAAAAAACTATTCTTGTGAAATATCCCATCTTTCATAACATTAATAACACTAGTTCAAAGAGAACTTAACGACCGCTCTATTAGTTGCGTATGTTATATTTCTGGGCTTCGATGAGTAAAAATTATCCCTTGTTTGTAGCGGTTGAACTCTTTTTTAGCTCCTATGTTAAATTCCAAAATAAACCACTTTGCAATTTCCTATCGGGGATAGAATCTGGAGCAGACAACCTAGATTGCCTGTTTATTCTTATTCGGCTAGAAACGAGGCAATAAAGAATATACTCGTACAATACTCCTACGTCACAGATGCAACGGAATTTTATTATCTTTAAGCTGAGGTCTTTTGAATTATAAACTATGAACTCTGAGGTTTCAGGCAAATCTAGCTCATGATTTATTCTCTGGTCTTTTCACATGAGCTGTCCGGTTATGTAGCTTTGTAGCAATGGGGCACTCGCAGCTAACAAAGATGTAATTCTTTTTGTAATATGTACCAATTACCCTTCTAGTGCAACGTGTCGTGTATAAATAGCATAGCGACAGTTTGTTTAATATAAAAGCTGTCAAAACGTGAATAGTGTGATTATAGACGATGTATATCAGAAATTGGGTGCTATAAAGTTTCATAATCGAGGACAGATTAAAATGGAGAAGCCATAAGTTAGCATAATTAAAAAAATATTTGAATAGACTGGAAACTGCTTAATGTTTATGTAGCTAAGCAAGATTGCAATAATACCATAGAGTACGGAATTCTATCATGTTCGCGCACCTGACGGATGACACTAAGTTTTTTTTGCTCTAGGTGCGATACAGTTTGTTGCAATTTTAAAGTATTTAGACTAAACCTATCTTTCATGTCTTTTGCCACATTTCCTTTCATAGCCGAAGTGCACAAGGTTTGCTGTTGACTCATACGTCGACTGGACCTTCATATTAGCAATCTTTTCATAAAACTTTCAAAAAGTATTTGGTGCTCAATTCGACGCTTATCTACATTTGAGTTTCTTTTGGACATGCACATTGTGTTAACGTTTGCTTAAACGGTGTGTAAAGATGAATCAATATATGGCAGCATGATTTAGTAAAAATAAAGCTGGCTATACACCGCCGGATATTTTTCGTCAGAAACTTCTCTCTTTTTCGCTCACTGTAAGGCAATCTGTGAATGCATTCCGTACCACAATGAGTGCATACTATTCAACACAGTAAAAATAATTAAATAAATAGATGCCAGTGGTCAACGTTTTGGACATGTTACGACGAAAAACTTTGATTCGAGGTTGAAATTAGGTGGCGTTATTTTACATTTTACCCACGGTTGGACAGGCTATCCACAAATTTGCACAATTATGTGATTTGCGATCTGAACAGATCACACGACTTATTGAATTATTTTTTATTTATACATAGACCTCGTCCACTAACTAGGGTCTGAGCCTGAGTTTCTATCTATACCTACACGATGATATGCCGCGATTTAGATGCGTTAACTCACCTGGTGAAGGGCATCGGTTATGCCCGAAACCTAGGTCGACAATCTCGATCAATACGCGTGAGTAAAGCCAGTTCTTTGAGATATTCATATATATACACGATGAGTTTAAATCAGACGGTCCTGGATACTCCAACCAGATCCGTCCGATCGTCTTGTCATGTGTGAGCATCTGACCGGGTGTGGCCGGACTAAATTAGCTCTTCAAAATTTTTGTAGATTCGATATACATTATGGGGCATGCACTTCAACTTAGTGAATATAACAATATGAGTTGTGAACAAAAAGCAGCTGTATATGTAAAAAAAAAAACGATTGTGTTCTTTATGTTGTTTATTATTATTTAGTTTTATTATAGTTTATTAAAGTTTTGTAAGGTGTGCATGAAATGAAAGTGTATAAAAATTTTGAATACCTATAATGAAAGCGCGAGGAGTGCGGGTATGCTGTGTGGCTTGAATAGTTCCATTATCTAGAAGTCTTTTATTATTATAAAACGTTCTTCAACGTACCGTAAATAAATTTTAAATGTACCTACTTCTTTATAATTTATTATTGTTAAAATTACAAAGAAAGCTTATGTTAATTAAACAAATGTCAAGTGTTGCTATATTAGTAGTGTTTTACATGTTGTGCCATGGAATATGTTGTAGTACACCCTGTAAAATAATATGGATTAACAAGTCCACACTACGAGTAAGATAGTACTGCTCGTTGGGATAAAACATTCCCAACGGGTCATCCGGGTGGCTCATAGTGTCGCTAGATGGGAAAAAACGATTCCTATCGGGTCACCCGGGTGATTTTTTTGGGCCATGTGAGACATGTAAATTAATATTCTATGTCATAATCGAAATATCTACAGATGTTTATATCGTAAACTATAAAAAAATGGCACACAATATATAACTTTTTTCTGCGAATCACTCTTCATTATTGCCTACTCACGTTTTTGCCAGTATGAGCACCGTTCGGCTGATTTATCTTGAGATCAGTTTGATCTGGTAAATGATGTAAACCAGCATCAAACGAAACTATGCGCTATCAATCGCTGCGGTTAGGCCGCACAGGTCATCTTTCGCTGGCCGTGGCAAAAACGACAGATTACATTTCTCTTGACCGCGCATCCTGCCGATTGTTTTTAACATCTTAATTTTTTTTAAGGTCTATAAATCTTTGTCAAGTTAGTATTAGTAATTGTAATATTATGTTATTGCTACCAAATGTGCATGAACGCAGCAGCTATTAGGTAATTGATATCTATAATACTCATAGCGTTGTATGACTTTCTAATATTAACATAATACTGATTGGCAATAAATATAAAGCATAATTGTTAGTTTAAAAATTTACGTTATAAGATTGTTTATATGGATGTATTTCATACTCACTGGTCACTGGAAGAGTAAATAATATTATTGTCAAATCAGATTCCTTAACAAAAATGCAACTGCTGTGTGGTCTTAAGCTGCCACTCCGTGAACAATTTATACAATTTATTTTTACGCTTGCTAATTTCATATCTTTATATGTACCTCTACGCAATTTCTTACGCAATACATATAAATTGCGTTCGATTTGAGACAATACCGTTTATAGCAGTTTTCAAAATTGGCATTCGTATGTTAGCGTTCGGAAAGTAATTTTTTTATAATTTTGCAATTTACGCAGGCAATTTACGCAATCACACAATAATTTGCCTAAAATCTAACGACAGATTTGAATTGTTGCAAACAAAGGGAATGAATAAAATTAAATTTATCAAAAATGTATGTTATGTGATGAAATTATCCATTATTACGAAGTTTAACTGTCAAACTCGCAGTTGTCAAAAACTATCACTGAAGATCCTATCTTTTAACAAGGGCCAAGAATGTAATTTCGCTTTGTCATTTGTAGCTGTTTTTGCAGCTGTAAGAAAACGTGCATAATTCTATTTTTGCCTAGAACGTCCCAAAACGAACGCCCAATGTAAAAATGTTTACCATTAGTGAGTGTAATTTTTGCTAGGACGCCCAAGTAGTAGTAAAAGTTACATTTTTAAACTGTGAACGGTGATAGATGGATTAGGGACTGCCGCGCCTAAGATTTTCTAATCGAAGATTATGTCATAGTTATCATAGCAAACGGGGTGACTTCGTCTAGAACTCATCGAAAATAGTATTAGTATAGTTTTTGTCTATAAAAATAAAATTTGAGGTACGGTGATAGTTGTCAGTTTTAGACCATTATAGTTACATCAGGTCTATCTAAAAACCGAATGAGTTACAAATCTGGAATTAGTTATATTCTGAACCATAAAACTACTCCATTTTAACAATGAACACGCATATAAAAATTTACTGTTTAAGCTCTCAATACAGTTATACATTTTTCTTTTTAGTGTTGTTGCGATGCGGAATACTCAATAATTCTAATAGAGCAAAGTGCGACCCGCCCACTTGGCTTGTTTTTATTAAATCATAAATATAAATGTTATTTCTGTTGCAGAAATGAACATGTTTTATAAAGAGAGAATTGTTGTATGTAAATTAATTGAAACTCTCGGCGTCGGGTTGTGTGACGCTCTCTCGCTCGTAACATTTTTCGCATTGAATTCCTCTTCAAGTTAGTTTTTGTTAGAATTTTTCCAGTTTGTTTTTACACATTTTGTACGCTGCGGTTTTCAATGCATTCATTACAGTTGGAATTATTTTACGAACAAAGTTGTTATGTTTCTGTACATATGTGGAAAAGTAAGTTGCTTTTACTGTGAAAAGAAATATAGTTTTTTGTGTGTATTAACTCTTTATAAAAAATAAACTAATAGACGATAGTATTACACCGTAGAAATGGTTGTGGGGATTATTGAACTGAAATTCCTAATGATGGGAATTTCCCATGAGGATTTTGGATAAAATATATCCGTGTTTACACGTAGCTAGTAGTTACACCAGGTACAGGTGCAATAAATAGTTATAATAAGTGTAAGTATCAGTAGAAGTCCCTTCTAGAAAATGAACTGATTCGACGCCATATTATTTTATGGTTTATTGAGGCTAAGGAACATGAAAGTATATAAATTACACAACTTAACGGATTTATTCGTGCTTCGGTTCAATTTACCCGATGTAAAACAATAGTCGTAAAATCGTTAGAAACTACTGATTTAAAAGTAGCTTATGTTTTTTTGTTATTATTGTTATTATAATAAATAGAAATAATTGCCCAAGGCAACGGCTCTGCTACATTTCCGCATCGCAATTACTTTAAAAAAATAGGTAAAATTATCACGTAGTAATATTTAAATACTTGAGCGTTTTGGGTATTCGTTGTTTAAATAGAGTTAACAGAAGTTCCAGATTCCTAACAAGTTTAGATTTTGAGATATATACCGTAACTAAAATTATTTTAAACGTATGCTTTATAATCCATCCCAATACGATGGTTAAAGAACAATACGAAAGATTTGAGTTTTGACGTCATGTCATGTTAGCTTAATTGGTTAGAACATACCCGGGCTCAAGGGGTGGATGGACGCGGGTTCGAATCCCGCATACGACTTAAATTTTTCCTATCGTATATTTGTGATTTTGTAATATGCTTTATTCTGTGAAATTTAGACGATGTCACCACGCATGCTGGGATAGTTTTTTTTTCTGTTTTTTTTAATTTCCAACGCAGCATTTGGCTTTGGGTCAACTTTGTACAGAAACAAAATATCTATATTTTCGTTTTGTAATCCATTCCATTTACGAGATTACAGACCTGTGACATACGGACAGACAAATTAAGCTTATAGGCCTCCGTTTTGCCCTTTGGCTACGGAACCCTAAGAAAAGCCATATTTCTACACATGTTCTAGTATGTTGGGTTGATAATGTTTTGTTTTCGTTAAAAACACTAATGACTACAAAACATATTTTGAAGCGCTCGTAGCGAAGTTTACTTAGCTGTTCTCAACCGATCAGCAAAGTTAAGCAACGTCGCCCGCGGTCATGAGTTGGATGGGTGACCGCTAGTGACATTACTACTGAGCGTTTCCGTGCTTCGGAGGGCACGTTAAGCCGTCGGTCCCGGTTGTCGTCTTAGGATGGCAGTCGTTATAGCATGGTGGTAGGGCATTTTGCGAATGCCCGTCTGGCTAGCTACCACCCTCAAGTAGAAAATCTGTCGCCAAGCACCTAACGGTGTGTTCCGGCAGCTGTCCTTGAGAGCCAGTACTTCTAGGTTAGCCTGAACAACATCTTCGACCAAATCATCACTTACCATCAGGTGAGATTGTGGTCAAAGGCTTACCTATAAAGCATAAAAAAAAAAAAAAAAAAAAAAAAAAACTTATCCTATAATATTTTTCTTCAGTTTTTATGCCAGTTGCATATCTGTCGCCACACTCCTTGGAAATGTTGGTAAAGAAATCAGTTGTGGGGCCGAATAAATAGCTTACAACTACTACCATCGATTCGAGTGTGATACTCTTATTAAGGACATTATTTCCTTGAGTCGCCTTTTACGAAAACCAACAGGAAGATACTAAGAATATAATATTTTTATGAAAAATACGCGAACATTTAAACTACTGGCTCGGTGTAAGGTCCCTTTTAATTTTATGACGCGCCACACTACCTACTCCTTATCGACCTGATTTTGCAATTTCAGTGACAAAGATTAAACACCATATAATACTCCAGAAATAAAAATACTCCATAGTCAAATTGTACATCGGTATGATAAAATAAACTGGTGTGAATAACACTGACTACCGATCGCCATACACCATCATACAGCATACTATACAAGAATTGGTATTAGGTAAGCTAGTAGCCTGTTATCGTAGTAATGTACAGTCTGATGTTCTAGAAATATTTGTAAATTAGAAGTGTGGAGAAAAACATCATGACAATAACAATTTGTATTCCAAAATTAACTAGCTTTTTGTCAAACCAAAACTGTTGTTTTAATTGGGTTGTGCATACTTGTTGACTGTTGTACAATAATAGGAGCGAAAAGACATTATATTTTATACGATAAATATCATATTATAATGGTTATCTCAAGTAATACTTAATAAACACGTGCTAGATTATGGATATTGTAATAGTTGTAAATATCTGTAATGTATATTTTTCAGTGTGTAAAGTAGCGCTAAGCCCTGTGATATAAAAAAAATCGATTGCACCCAAATGTTCACTATAATATTTTTCTTGTTCTGTTTATCTTGAATTCGGTGATAAATTGTCAGTAAATCTCATTGCTCTTGTATATAATGTTAATATCTTGTAATATGTGTTATTGTATCGTATGGATGAATAAACGATGGGTGCAAAGCCATAAGCTAAGTTAGCCATATAGAAACACGCTATTATTGTGGTGACATAATAGTAAAGAGATACAGCGAACGATACACGCTCAATCTATCATCTTATTACCAACTATTACGTGGTATTGCTCTACATTTTCAATCATTACAGTCATAATTGAAAGCAGACGCATTATTGAGCGTGTAACGTTCACTTTATTAAATAAGTGTATTAAATAACCTATTACCACAACACGTGTACAGTTCGAGTTGTCTATTACCAAATTTAGTGTTTAGTTTTATAAGTTCCAGACTGAACCAAAACATAGTACTTTATATTGTGTTAACGATCACCAGTAAAAACGAAACAAGCGAAACTACCATCTGGTTTTATTTTATCCCAACTAGAGATATTTACGAGAACATTAATCGCGTGTAACGCAATACTCGTGGAATATATGAAAGCTAAGGGAGCAAAACATGTCGGCTAAGCAGTTAATTAACTTAAAACGCGCAGAGAGAAATATGACGGAAATAGTTAAGCCAATTAAATACTGGGATCATTCACTAGAAATCATGTTTGATTTTTTATAGTATTTTATTAAAGCTGGTTGTTACGAGTGCGTAGCGTATAGTGCTAGTACCAGGAGAACAGGAAACGCGAGCGGTTGAATTTGCATTTATGTCATTAGGACGCATCCGCCCAACATTTGTGGGCCCGGCCCCAGGAAGTTGTTGGGACGTGCAATGCTACTCCTGTTCTGAGTGGGGATCCTCACACTATACTAATTTGTCTGTTTGTAAGAAATACTCTATGTACTTAAGTGATTAATTATCTACACTGACGCATCTATTAGGATACATGTAATCATATGTACTTATAGGAAAATCGATGAAGAATTTACGGGCCATGACTAAACGTAGATCATTAAACATATACTGTGAATGGCCGTATATATATATGGACAGAAAACCAAAATAAAAAGTAATAATAAAATAAAAAGAATGTTAACATTGCTATACAATATACTTAGGTGCATTTAGCTTCACAACCATCCATAAACATATTCTTAATGCAATTTTACCCACTACCGGGAAAATAAGGCCTCAATAATTGGTCTAAATTCTTGGTCTATCACAGGCCGTAAAATGTGCCTACATAATGTAATAAGTACTTATATACCTATGTAAATAATACGAAAGATGTTAGTGTCTATAGCAATCTGCTAGTGGTTAGTTATTAGGTCCCGAAATCTTCAAATTTCTTCTTCCAAGGGGGATTCTAGGACTTTTAGGAACTTACTGATCAGGGGGGATTTCGGCTGTGCTATATAAGTAGTCCTGAAATGACCTTAAGTTAGAAAACCATGTACTGCACGCGACATTAAAGTGGATTATTGCAAGTTCGATAGGTTGCGGCAAGTATACAATAGGAAAGTGAAAATAAAGCCTAATATACTACTTTGTCACATCAGCATGACGGCGAAGATATATCCTGGTAATCTATTTTGTGCATATTCCTTACGTAGCCTTGACACCACCGGCTTGCACCACTGGTAGTGTACAGGGTATCTTTTAATACCCGTAGCACTACCTGCAATCACAAGAAAAGTATCTCCGTCGGCTGTCCATCGCTAACATTCATAATTTGAGTTACGACCGCGCTCTCTCCATCAACTGCCGTGATGCGCATAAAGTTACTTTGTATATACTGGTGATGCGTAAAGCATAATTGACAGTAGATTGATATAGGTCAAATAGATGCACATAAAGTCCCCCTCTTTCCATTTCATGACGAGTATGTGTGAGAAGAATAGAAAACTTATTCAAGGTTGAATTAATAAAAGTACTAGCGCAACCTGCAATTGTGAGAGCAACAGAAACCATGCCTGAGATCAATGAACTTGACTTCAATATAAACATTTTGGTGGAACCTCCAGTTTTATATATAATCATCTTGGTAAGTATTATCATCTATCCTACAACATTGCTTGCAGATACCGAGGTTTGAGTAACATTCTTTGGAGTTATATTTGCCTGGTACTTTTTAGTTAAAAATCATTTTGCTTACTTATACAGGAGTTTTTTTTTCTTTATTTTACCTGTAGTACGAACTGAAGAATTTGTCCATCGTGGTGCTATTAGTAGGATCAAGAGAAAATGGCCCATAAATAAATTGATACTGCATGTAATTTATAGAGATATAAAATGCTACACAGATATAGGTAACACTAGCCAGCGATAAAATTCTCTTAGGAATGCTTACATTTGCGTTCCTAATGGTTCCGAGCATGGAGTAACTTTGTACACACCAGGAAGTTTCAAGCATCTGAGTCACTAGCAAAGCAACTAACTTAGACATGTATCCAACCCCGTCACGTTAAAGATGGTTAATGTGTCTGGGTAGAACCATTCGTAAGTACTTTCGTTGTTGCTTTTATGGTGTATTACAGGAACTCTAAAGTTTTATGAACATTTGATGACAGCCAAAGTGTCTCCATCCGTCATCGCGTCTGATAGTATCTATCGTATTGTACTCGACGATGGGTATAAAACTGTATGGAAAATAAAACGTTACAGTTTCCTATACGATGAGTTTTTAATACTACATTTATCTACTTATAATAATTCTTTCGTCAGTATTGGTTTAGTTTTTTATGACGTAGTTATAACATACTATGGTACCTACAATACATAAGTACTCTAAATAATAAGAACAAAAGGATATATTCGAGCAATAAGCTCATCATATATCGGCCCAGGGACTGTTATGGTTCCTCTGTTCCCATAATATTACATTAGTAAATATTTGCAAAATATTACCTACATAATGTAATAACGTAAACTATCGTAATATATATCTTTTACGCTCAATTTGACCCACCCGTTGTTAGGTGATGATGTGGTCGATGATGTTATTGAGGCTAACCTATATTTACTCTCAAGGACAGCTGCCGTAACGCACCGTTAGGTGTTTGGCGGCTGATTTTCTACTTGACGGTAGTAGCCAGCCAGGTCGGCTTTCGCAAAATGCCCTACCACCATGCTATAACGACTGCCATCCTAAGATAACAACCGGGACTGACGGCTTAACGTGCCCTCCGAAGCACGGAAGCGTTGTTAGTGTAATGTCATTAGCGGTCACCAAACCAACCATTGATCGCAGCGAACATCGGTTAAGAAAGGCAACTAAACTACGCTATGAGTGCTTCAATCAATAAAAAAAACATTCTTAGAACACACGAACCATTACATCCAAAGTTTTTCTGATTTAGACGAAATATTTATTGGATATACAAAACAAATTAACAAATTAATACGGTACATTTTCTGATCTGTAATTATAAATGTTATATAAAATTTCAGCTGGATTGTAATTAATCTTATGTGTATACAGAAAGGTAGATAAAGTCAATTCCGAGACTATGTAAAAGAAAGTACCAATCCGAAAATCCAACTAAGTAATATTTGCGGATTGGTACCCTTAAACTGACAAATATAGACTAAGGACTATAAGACAGATCATCCAGACACAACATAGCTGTTGTGTCCATATTACTAAAAAAAATATCTAACTAATGATTTTGATATCATCTAGCCACTCCCAGTAGGTTTGAATTCGCATGTCAGGGTTCGAGTCCCTGTCGTAGTTCACAAATTTCCTTTCGTTGTTATTTTGTAAATCTGTCAAATTAGCTTGGCACAGCATCGTGTTTGGGGCTGTAATTTCATTGGTTACCATGCCCATCATACGGAACTTTTCAATTTAAAATATGACGGAGCTGAGTTTATGGTATACCCAACCCAATGTCTTCCTGTCCATAAAGATTCCAAGACACACTCGTTAGATCTAAGTGGGTTTTTTTCCACTTACCCCTACCAGTAGGGATACCTTGGAAGGGATAGGTGTATCAGGAGAAGCTACTCACTAAGATACTTCTTATTGTCAACTTAGTTTAACCGCAAATATTAAGTAAGTACCTATTTTTAATTTGTTACAAATCTTATGTAAGTATAGGTACCCTACAATCGCTATATGTCGAACGACTATCAATATTATGACAAAAAAATATTTTAGCCCAATTAACCATGATAGTGGTTTGAACCAAATATTATTATATGCGATGCGATATAGTGTAGGTAATAAATAATATTAATATTAATCATGTTATTTCAAAATGCGAGTTAGTTATAGTGCGAGTTAGCAATTCATAATTGCCAAACTTTTCTATTCGTACTACAATAAAAAATTGAATCGTCTTCATCTAAATTCTATGTTTTATTTTGTTTTAGAAAACAAAGTTCTTGTTGAAAACCCATTATATAGCTGTATCGCAGATGTCAACGCCCTCCTTCGAAGGTAAGCTAATTACAGTTCCTTAGTAACAAACAAATAACGTAAGTACAACTATTTATCAAATATATATACGTACGAGAAGACTGAATATGTAAGTACCTACACCAGCAACAAATAGTAACTTATTACAGCATACAAACAAAAAACATCTGGGATAACTTTTAGTACAAACTTAAAATTAGGCCTAAGATACAGTGCAAGCGTGAAACAGTACAAGCGCGTAAGATACAGTGCAAGCGCGCAAGCAGACGCCAGCTACCATACTCATATAGAAAATATCTCGCCAAGCACATAACCTTTGAACTAACATGAAGATTTGATGGATAAATGAACAGGCTTCTGCCAGTTGAACGGATTGAGTTCCGGCAGCAATCCTATCCAGAGAGGTGTCTCTCTAGGACCTTTTCTATAGGTTCAGCCTATTTGTTTACCACCCTTGACCACAACATCACTCACCAATAGATAAGATAGCAGTCAAAGGAGAAATCCTTAAGTTTAAATAATCGGGCAAGTGCGAGTCAGATTCGCGCACGAAGTGTTCCGTACCATTATCTATACAATATTAGACACTATATTATATTTTTAGTTTTCACGAAGGGAAACTTACGCACTTGGTAGAATTTTAGTATTTGTTGTTATAGTAGCAACAGACCATCATACACCATCTGTGAAAATTTCAACTGTCGAGCTATCACGGTTTTTGTGATACAGCTGACAGACAGACTGACAGTAGAGTATTAGTAATAGGGTCCCGTTTTTACCCTTTGGGTACGGAACCCTAACAGAGACCTACAGATCGAATTTATTTGTTACCTATTAACAACACTCTAAACACCTTTTAGTATCTCCATCCGTCAGATAGCATCAAATTGCATAATAAATCGGGCCGGTTCCAGTGAGCCCCTGTCAAATTAACTTGCACCCGGCCCAATGACACGCGTCTTGAGTTACCCGGATGGGAAGTTACCGTGAAAATGTCTCTTCGTGGGAACGACGATATTCTTGGAATCTACAGTGGACATTTCGAAATAGTAAATAGACTCTGGTTTATTTCTTGGAAAAGCTTTTTTGTGACTTACAAATACATCTTGTTGAGATAATTTGTCAATCTCTTACTCTAACAGCTTATTAGTAAAGAAGTAGGTACTTTAATATGAACTATTTACTAATAAATTTACTGCCGCGATCATGGCGCTTGGAACAGCAACAAAATTTCGGTTACTCATAAAAAACAAATACGGTCAAAACTGTTTAAATCTTTGTTACAGATTTTTTTTATAAGAATAAGATAACATATATATCAAATAAAAAGAAAGGTCCTTGGTTATTTAATTCAGAGATATCTGAAACGAAACAATAAAAGATAAATTGGTACAAAATTAATTTAGCAAGAGCCTCGCGGGCTTCCTACTCGAAATGAAAAGTTTTGAACAAGCGCAAAACATTACCGGTTTGTTAAAACGATCCGTTGTTTTGAGGAAAGTGAAGGAATCGTGTTTAAGATAAAGAGGTTTGTTTCGGTGCGAATGAGCGGTGCCTGGTGAATGGGAGAAAATTTACTGTTTTAAAGTTTGACAAAGAGTAGGCGGAGTTTAAAAAGCTTTTAAAACAAGCCTACGAGTACACCCCCGCACTTTGTTTCAGGGTCCTGTTTCTTGTGTAATCGTCATTGTAATCCTTATCGCGGAGGCCACTTATCTTGCGAAGGCAGACGACTTATAGTATACGGGTAGACATAAGGGTACGGTTATTGTGGTGCCCATTGTTTCGTTACTGATAAAGGGTTGTTGTCAAAGTTGCTTAATATACTCCCGTTCGGGCCGTATTGTGACGCCGGGAAACATTTGCCCTAAATTTTACAATACTGTTTACATTCGCCCCGTAAAAGTTAGAGACAAAAGAACCATTTGGGGCAGATCGTTATTCAAAAAGTTTCAAGAGAAAGGGTGATTGACAGTAATTTATGGTGAAAGTTTTTCTTATCTTGAAAAATTAAGCCATCGAAAGACTTCCGATAAATGGAGGTTTTGCTGTGTTACAAGCAATGCAGATATTACTAAGAGCTCCAAGCGTTTAATTTTATTGTTTCTTCTCCTTCTCTCTCATAATGTTTAAATTATATTGTGAAATTGTGTTATTGCCCTTAATTTAACTATATGTACTCTATGTTATATCTATATCTTTTAAATAAATGATTACTATTACTTACTTTCCTAGGGCTTGTTTTATCGAGTTTTAATCTTTCAACAACGAGCGGTTAACGGTTGCTTTTCTATAAATTTATAAGTGCTGACGGTTAGTCTCATTAATCCCATGCAACGGTCCGCGGGACGGCGAAAAAGGGATATTGTTTAGCGGACAGGAAGGGCCATCGACACAGCAATAAACTACGATCGGACCCGAGTCGTGGCAATAGTCCGTGACACCGAGCCGATACAGACGAGGAATTCGCTCGATAGATGTTATTGCTATCCGCCCCCTTTGTTTCAATAGAAAAACTTTTCTCTCGGTTACGTAAACCCGTGCAGTTTCATTACGTTTTCCTTGACTGGGAACGACTTTTGGGTAATCGAATAAACTGTTATTTCTTCAGGGTAGAATCAACGAAGAAAAAGTCAATGTTGCTTTGATCCTTGAATCGAGAAGGGCTAGCGCTATAAGTTTCAGATCAGTTTTATACCGAACAAGCAATTCTATTAACTTTTTGTTTTTATGGCCCGATATTGCAATCATTAGATAGATAGGTACTATTGTTAAGGATTAATGTCATAGGTATAGGTATTCATTCACATACCTACCTATTTATGTATATATGTATATAACATACCTAACAAATATCAATACAACCAATGTTAATTGTATATAAGAAGAGTTAGTGATTGAAAACCAGCCTAAATCTTGTTTACTCGAAATTAGACCGTCTCGTTACTTGATATATTCCTACTTGTATAAAAAAGAAAGTAAAAAAACTCCGAAGAATCTCAATCTTCCGATGAGATTTGAATTATGTAGTTTTATCGCCACACACGTATTTTATTTCACCCCTACGTACTAGTGTTTTAAAAATGCACATGCGGTTCTGTTTCTTCGCTACATAGCAGGTTTCTATTACCCAGGCACTGTGACCTCTCTCACAGGTCGTTGGTTCTGTAGCTGTATACCTACGTCGTAAAGTAAGTAAACCTATTTTATGAACTGCGTGTCATTAAAAATTTGTATTAAAATAATATTTACTATATGTGTTTATCAATCTATGACTAACGACATATAAATATTGGATGGTAACAAATTTAACAGATCTTTGAGTCACTCACTTCTTCTCAATTGTTTCTAACGTTCTATATCTAGTAATAAGAGTAGAGTTTACGGAGCGCTTTCCATACAAATGTAGTTTTGTCATATTTTAAATAATATACAAGGTTATAGCACAGTTTCTCCGACTCTGGTATAACCTTGTACGTGCGTAAACGACATATTTTTATAAAATAATGCATACATAATGTAAAAAAGAACGCTTTTTCAAGTTTTCACAGGAGCTATCATGAAAGAAATGGAAATAGTATAAGTGCTCAACCTCGGTGAAACTTTGCATGCATGTCTTTGAGCCTAATATCTATGCTTCTGGTTTTCCAGATTACTGTTAAATTAAGTATATTCAAAAATAATTCGAAACATCGTTTTGTATGAGAATAGATATTTTGACATTTGGGATAAAATGACATGCATGGACATGAACAACCAGAAGCATAAATATCAGGCTCAGCAATATCATATAAAATTTCACCCAGTTTGTACACTTGTTATTTAAAATAGACGAAACTACGTTTATATGGAAACCTAAAGGAATTTAAAGAATTTTGTAATATGTAACATTATTATTTTTTTTTAAATTGTACGTCTCCTTGCAGACTGATTACATTGTGTCTAAACAATTAATTTTAAGATCTTATGAGACATATAGATATTTTAACTAAAAATAATTTTATTGATGTGATGATGTGATTGATGATTGATTGATAATCTAATATAATTCCTACGGATTAAACTGAAACGTACCGTAGTAAAAAGCGAGTACATACCCACATATTGCATTAAAATTTCATTTACTAAAGCATACGCTCAATTAGTTAGAGCTGCCTAGAGTCTTGCATAGGTAATCAAAAGTGTTCATGCAGCGAGAGCAGACAGATTCTTTGCCAAATGGATCTTGGCTCAGACTCTATAAGAACAGTACCTACCTATCTCTTTAACACGATGCAGTCGGCAGCCTTATTTGACACTTTGCGACGTGTCTTGCATGTTTATTCAAAAAGGGTGTAAGTTGTTGTGGTGTCATATGTCTCATGGCATAGCAGAAATGTGAATTAAACAAAGACATACTATGACTTTGTTTAATTCACACTTCAACTGACACAGGTTCTGTCTTTTGTGCCATAGTATGAGGTTATTTAGGCTGTGGTAGTACTAATGACTTCCACCTACTTAGGTATTTTCATAACTTCTCACTTAATTCGTAAGCAGAAAACGGATTTTTATGCTCATAAAATAATAGCTACAGTAATATTGTATCTATTATTTACTGGATGTATGAAAATCCTACCTGAAAATAAAATGAAAATACTTTATTAACGGGTTTCTTCTACTACGACTTTGAATAATTTTAGCAATAAAAATACCGTAACTTTTACTTATATAACTACAGGTTAGTACGGAACCCTCAGTGCGCGAGTCCGACTCGCACTTGGCCGGTGTTTTTAACATTAGAAAGCCGGTGCTTGTCTTATCAAGTCCCATTTAAATTTCCATGAGATAATAATGGCTATTTAATTGGTTTCGACTACATTGATGATGTTCAAAATTTTCACTGGTCGATGTAAAATTATCAAAAAAAACTGTATGATTGATTTGGTATATTTACTTTTTAGTAAATTTTTTGTTTTAGAATATTTTCTGTTTAAAATCGTTCTGTTTTGTTTTTTTTCTTTTCCACTGGTTGCTGTGATATAACTACGAGTGCTAGGTCGTTCGTTATTATATCAATAATATTAGTGAATGTATAATAATCTTTGAGTGTCTTACCTGTTATCCAAAGGGCTTTGACTCACCGAGATCCATGAATAATTCCGTAGTTTTCAGTGTCAATTCCGTGCTGTTAAAAAAATGTCTTTTCTATCGCCGTTAGCTACACTCAACAGGCCCCTTAAGTTCAAAGACGGCTGTAGGTAATGACTGGCAGAAGTGCAGGGTGCGTACTTGGTGCACGGGAACGTGCCACAGACCTTACGCCAGATACGTTGAGAGTGCTCAAAGCGGGGAGCATAGTAGAAAAACGCTCTGAAGAGAGCCTGTTTGCTGGTTGGTGGGAAGTCTATAGTAGGGAGGCGGATTTTATTCTGTAGCTACTTTTATAAAAGGTACTTTATCTTTAACATTTTTGCAGCGTTTCATATTTTAATATATGGAAATTAACATATATATTATGTACTCACCAAGTCACCATGACAGAAGTAAAAGTTTTAAAAATCCCGCCAATCTAAGTTATTTTTCTTCGTGTAATTTTCTGCCAATGTTCATATCATAGATACATTTTGGGAAGTATAAAGAGTTCTAAAAAAGCTCCATCTATAACCAGCTTATTGAACTTACTTGACGGACAGATAACTAACGAACCTTTTTCAAAGTATTCAGTAACACACAAAGAGATAATCTTAGTTTATCCTACAATTATTTTTGATAAATCAATGGCTAATGAATGAATAATAGTTAACTAGGAATTTTCATAAAACTTTCATAACTAACAAGATGATCAAACCTTTCATAAAACTTTCATAACTAACAAGATAATCAAACCATAACAGTACCTAAGTATATCTAATGAAACCCATAGAATAGCTTCGCCACAGGCTGGTTGTAACAGACCCATAGATTGTAATAACAAACTTGTAATGCATCATTCATAGCAGATAACATCAACAATTCATAATGAGTGTTAGCATCGGATAGCATGCGTAATTATGTACTCACAGATTTGATAGCAGTTAGTGAACTACGCTACACTTGATGGGACCGGGAAGAGGGACCACCCGCCTTGACCAACACGACGAGCTTGATATCATGGAATGTACACGAAAACCAACTAGTTAGAAGGGCCAAGATGGCAAACGCAATCGGACCAAGCAATCTACTTAGACAACAGGTAAAAAGTTAAGAAAATATAATAGATTCGTCATTTTCTAGAGTAAGTACATTTTCAACATATACTTTGCCTGTGTGCCTTCACGAGTTAAAAATTTGTTTGTGAAATGAATTGTCGTTAAGTTACGGAGCCAAATTCATATCGCCAGCTAAAGACAATATTCTTCAAAAATATGTCAATCTTATGATATTGCATAAACGACAAAAATGCCTGGACAATTCCGCCTCCGCCAAGTTATTGCCTGTCACCTACATAATTTAAGCAAATATTGTAATATAGTAAGTATGTAACACATTGTTAAAAGGTGTTTAAAATAATGGTCCCGAGTTTCTTGCCCGTTCTTCTCGCAGTGGCTCTATACAATTTATTTGCTGAACGTGGCAGTACAATGTAGAATATTTAAATACTAAAATTTGTAATTAACCTTCATAAGAGCGTCGTAGACGCCCAAATTGAATAAATGATTTTAACTTTTTTTTTCTACCTTGTCGTCAGTATCGTCACATCTTTCTGAAATAAAAGAGAGGGAAAGAGAGAGGGCAGGCGCCGCGGCTACTTCAGCGGGTCGACTCAAGCGGCACTAAACTCGGTAGTGGTTACATATTTGAGCCGTTTGGGGGAGTGACATTGGTTCCGTAGAGCCGAAATCTTCTTATTTTCCAAATCTTATCAGAGCGCCTGGATCCATCGACCAGACGCTCTGATAAGTTTGTGACGCGTGATGGAAATGCAGGCACTTATTTGGCTTAACGCGAATACGTATTCCAATCAAAGGGCAATGCTGCTGGCATGCTGGGCATGCTGCCCAACTGGATGTGGACACATTCGATTGAAAAGTATTATCTTCTAAAATGTGCTTACATTTCGAGCCGAGAGATTACTATAACTCTGCAGCCTGCATTTTAATGAGCCATAATATTTTTATTTGGGGTTGTTTGATTTGAATTTAGCATTGAGTTAGTGATATGAAAAAAAAAATTAAAAAAATCTGTTAGGCTCTCTTACTTATGTCCGAATTGAGAAACGTTCCTATTTGAAAGTCGCCTGAAATGGTCTTCACTTAAATTCAAAACATAATTAAGATAGCCATGGTCTTAATAGACAGTCCGTTCTACACGTTTGTATCAATCTATGACTTCTATGCTCACTATACGGGAGGCCTATTAACTTTTGTCCACTAATTAAAATGCAGTTTTTACGCCCAAGTAACGCCTATTAGTTATGCCCGAGTGTAATAATGATACAAATTAATTTTAATGACCTTGTGTAACTCTCCATAGTAAGGCCTGGGGGACAGTTGTGTCATTTGAATAGAAGACAAACACTTTAATGTAAATTTTGTTTAATTTATATTGCAATTTCATCTATGAATCAAACTTACATTTCAACTTCCGGTTTCTAACTCATTTCGTTCCCGAGCTACAGACCCGTGCCTGCTCGGACGGACGGGGGGTGACATTCTATCCCGGCACCCCACGGACAACTAATTATATTAAAAACCATTTTTCATGAAAAAGATGCCTGAAACATATTATTTTGTCCTTAACCTGTGGTAGTGTAATCATCTAGAACTCATGGAATTAAGTATGTACATATAATTTTATTATTCTAGACTTTACATATGTATGTATAAAAAATAGAAGAAATGGGAGACTAACAAGGTAGTCAATTTAAGACCATTTTTCCACCACGGGATCTACGCCTATATCAAAAGCTATATTACGTAGGCGTATCCTCGATTTAACCAACAAATACTAAAAACGCCGTATTGTAATGTATTTTGGAGCTATGATCAACACTAACAATATTTTACTTTTGCATGCATATCTTGCAATGCGGAACCCTAAATGAGCGAGCCCCGAATCGCACTTGGCCAGTTTTCTTTTGTAAGTGGTGCTGTGATAATTGCACGAAGCAAATACAGACTTTATCTCAAATAGGAATTGGCTCTCAAGGACAGCTGCCGAAACGTACCATAAGGCGCTTGGCGGCAGATTTTCTACTTGAGGGGGGCATTTGCATAATGCCCCACCACCGTGCTATAACGACTGCCTTCCTAAGATAAAAACAGGGACGGCTTCCTCCGAAGCACAGAATCGCAGTAGCGGTCACCCATCCCAGTAATGACCGTAGCGAACATTGCTCAGTCTAGGTCAGGGTTTCTCAAAGTTCTAGGGTGTGTTCCCCAATTAAACTTCAAGCCAATTAAAAAAAAAAAATTAGATGGTGATGGTCCTGTCTGAAAATTATATGCTAAACTGAATACACTTTCAATTCTGAACCTGACCCTGAGATGAGACCAATATTGTTGTTCCATTTTCTGCGGAAATTTAGAAAACCCATTTATTAATTACATTTATTTGCCTCTGAAAAAATGTGAATGTGATGTCATTTCAAATATAATAACAATTATAATGAGGAATTTCCGCAGCATATTATAAAGTAGGTATTGCGGTTACTTCGATAATTGGAGGATAATCACTGGTAATTTAATACAATAATTATTATTTCCTTTAATGATAAAAAAACAATAATTTGTTTATATATCATAGGGAAAATTTGATAATAAAATGAAATGGAAGCCAAAAAAAGCTTCTTAAACTATAAAAAATCTTGATCAAATATTGCACAGTCGAGAAGGCTACATACATGAATGTAGTGTTTATGTGTGAGTGAGTGGAAAGTACCGATGCTAACTAGAAAAAGAAATCTGGAACAATTTATATCTATTTTATTACAGTGTCCATAAAGTATATTAAATTGTATTCTGTTTAAAATACTGGTTTAATGTAAAATCCAGTATCCTTACACCAGGTCCTTTTTATTCTGTGACATCAGTAGGAACCACAGGATTGGTTACCCATGCTCGTGTTCCTAAATAGGATAAAATAGGTCCATGAGAAAACGCCCTGTTGGTTCATAATCAATTTCCAAATTAATAATAATAGTGCGGTAAGTTGAAAATTACAGCCAAGGCGATATTGCTATTCTAGAGCATTTTCAATTCAACCGGGTAATACAGATTTGTAACATCAAAGAGGTTTATACGTAATCAACCATCATACATGCCGCAGGCAAAAAAAAAAACTTGCGCGTTATTTTCTATAATTTTCGTATGTTGTTTGTAAAGAATTTGTGCAATATATATTTTTTTTACTCGCAAGCGTGTTGAAAAAGTGCGTATGAAACTCGTGAGCAACTTGCTCATTATACACTCGGCTGATTTACGCCCTCTCCTACGGCTCGGGCTGCAACACACAGCCTCGTGTATAATGAGAAACTTAGCTCACTAATATCATAATCTACTATTATGCTATCAGATTAAGCACCAAGGAGGTATATCAGTAGGTATATGTACATGTGACGTATTCAATATCAAAAACCAGAAAGAATTCTAGAGTTAGCTCCCGACCCTAACGTAGCAGAAAGCTTCAAGCTCGCCCAAGACGAGCAGCTTTATGTTACCCCGAGGATACGGTTGCCAGTTGTACAATTTAGAAAAACGGTCATATCGTCCAGTTTGGTCGGACAATTTAATTAAAAAGGCTGGACATAATACACATTACTGTTACACCTTCTTGTGCGAGAAAAAAGGAAAACAGCATTTTATTCAATTTGGTTACTTTTTATTATTTTATTTATACGCTGTGTAGTTACTTATTTAAAAGTTGATATTTGACACCTTAACGATTATAGAAGGAGAACATTTATCTTAATGACCTTTCATCGTTTGACCATTTTCATCTTCTGTATGAATTCCAATCAAATAATCCATATATATGTCACCGTTTTATTGTACTAACCGTTAGTTTATATTAAATCTAGTTATATTATAAACTGTCGATAAATTGTGAATGGAAACTAAAATTTACAATCTAACGTTTAAATTTTCGTTAGATTATAAACTGACCATGTCCAGCCGTCAAATTGTAATTATGTGGATCAACAACAATTTACCATAGATCTACGAAAGTATTACAGTGGCCATAAGCAAAATACGTAGGTACAGGTTTTTAATGTATTAGTTTTTGGCTTATGTTTAACTTACCACCAGATATAGTAGAGTTAACATATAACAGACAAAAATAGTAAATTATTACTAAGATTAAACCCGCATTTTAATGTAATCTTATAAATAAAGTTTTAACATCTCGCTATCCTATTTAAGCAAAATTACTCAAAATAAATCATTGTTAACCCAAAAGTAGTAAATGATCAGCAAAAGTAGTATATGCAATTAAATTGTTGTAGTCACAAGTAACCTAACGCTCCTCCTCCATAGTAGAAATTTCTACTATGCCACCTCGCTTCGCTCGTCGTCGCACCTAAATATGACTTTGCCCTAGACTAAATGAACCCCTCGCTAAAATATAGTGATCATTTAGTACATTTGATGTCCGATTAAAATTTTTGGTAAAAGATCTAAGGGTATCAAAGCATTTTATGGTGGTCATTATTTTAAACCTTAGTTTTTTTAATGTACAAATGAATATGTTTTTTTTTGTCGATAATTTTGTTCGTAACTCTATGAAATGAAATCATGCCACCTATAACGGCGACCAATCAGAGGACAGTTCACAATTTCGCGGGCGATTAGATCGTTAGATTATAAACTGCCAGCTAGACATGGTCAGTTTATAATCTGACGAAATGTAAGCGTTAGATTGTAAATTTTAATGTTCGTTCACAATCTATCGACAGTTTATAATCTCACTAGATTTTTTATAAACTAACGTATCGTACAATTATCCGGTGACATATATATCACAGGTGGCTTCGTAGTTTTCATCACTCGACGTTTTAATTTAGAGTTGTTTTTAAATAGTTTAATTTCATTAGGAGCACTTGACATTAAGTATCTATGTATCTCTGTTCGTGCAAATTTTACAATAGAAGCCCTGTTTGAGCTCATTCAAGTGGCAGGATGTACGTCTTTCAAGTTTCTCAACATTCGAATAGGTATGTAATTAGTAATGATGAATTGGCATAGTGAGAAGTTTAAAGATGATCGCTTATATGGGATGTTATTTGTTACTCGATACACTGGATCGCGCCGAAGAAGTGATCCAGAGACTACGCTGAGGTTCAATCTATACTTATAATGTAACAGATCCAATTCTGTACATGAAAGATATTTTGAAAAAAATATTAGAGAGTACTCTGTAGCTGACACAGATGCCAAAACTGTATATTTATAAATTTTTGTTTGTCTGTCTGTATCCCGGCCGCGCATCACTCCAAAACTACTGAAAGGAATTCAATGAAACTTAACACGATATGAGTTCATACTACGAAGAACGATATTGTATACCTTATATCTCGAAATTCAGCACGGTTCCCTCGGGAAAGGGGATGAAAGTCAAAATGTTACTTAGTTTTAATTTATGAACGCGTAGTCCGATTTCAATGATTCTGTTTTTGTTAGAATAGTGACGAGTGAGCTCGAAACCCCACCCGGCACCCCAAGGGTACCCCGGCACCGCACGGGCATTCCGGTACCCCATGGCAATCCTGGCACCCCACGAGCAGCCCAGCACCCCATCGACAGCTCGGCACCCCACGGGCATCTCAGCATCCTGATTTAAATTTGCCAGCTTGTTAAGCTAAAACTCTAAAATCTGGAACATTCGCCACAATATATTTTTTTAACTATCTATATTTTGCCGGATACATTTTGGAGACTGCGTAATGGAAGTTTACAAACTAATATATTTTCGTTCTACCGCCAAACAAGGAGAACCTGGGCAAATAGATAATTGAAATTCCAAAGTAACGCACAAAGTACTTTGCTTCAACATTTATTGTGCGAACCGCGAAAGACTCTCTGAGTTACTTAACTACTGTCTTCTGGAAAATACAACCCGGGAGTTATCAAACCCAAAGTAAAAAACTCCTTTCTGAGCTATGCTTTACTAAGAGTGCCTCACCGCAGATCACAGCGTTGTTGCTTAATATGAGATAAACAGTGCTCAAATGTGAATAATTCGTTTGCAGGTACGGCAATCGCGAACGAAGTCACAGGTACAGCTAGTGATTAATATATTAGTTAATTCAGAGGCTATATAGGCTACATTAGACAGCGACGCGATTTGCGAAAAATTATCGACAAAAAACAAAGCTACAGTGGTTATGAATACTACGGGGCCGTTGTGCACTAGACATATGCACTGAGACATATTATGTTCAACGTACACTTGAAGGTGATCGCATCGTTGTCAAATGTAAATTTATCACAAAATAAAAGGCCCGTATTGACAGATCACGTCCACGAAGTGCTCTATTTTTCAGCGATTTAAATGTTCTGAAGGTTACCTTTTACATATTTTGTTGATTGGTACCGCCAATTCTGCTAAGTGCTGCGGATAACGATTTTTTCATAATGTCTACAGACTATTAATAATCACTTACTCCACTGGCTCAGCGACCCGAAGTGAGTCGATATGAGAGCACGCCACTGGTTCCGGTCTTTTGCAGTTTCACGTCATTAATATCGGTTAAATCGATCAAGATATGCATATGCAGTATTTTTTAATGCCAACTCGCACTTGGCCGGTTTTATTTATTCAAATACTAGTGTTTAGACCGATTAATTACTGAATTTCAGTGATCTTTACAGAAAATTATGAGCTTAGAGCTCAAAGCCGTAAATAATTGCAACACTGATTTCTATAGAATGGCTTGTCTCTGGCGCCTAGTGGCATATGCCAGTGCCCACGCGCACACTATAGTACCACCAACTTAACTGTGCAGATCTTGAGGGCGCTACTGGTCAAGGAAATCAACTACAAACTGTCACAATTTCGGGTATTTTGTAGTTTTTTTCTGCCACCTGAACAGATAAGTTGGTGGGACTGTACGCAGTCTTTCATTCGCCATCTAGTAGTTGTTTATGCGCCCGTTTATAAAATACTTTGTTCTTGGACTATTTCTGTTTACTATCACGTTGACCTAGGCTTTTCTAGTTTGGAAATTGATATAAACAGCAGTCGATTTTGGTGTTTGTTGTTATATCGTACGAACTCTGTTTCAACATGTCAAAAAGTGGACGTACAATCAGCAGCAGTCACACGAATTAGTTGTGAAGTTAATCGAATATTTCGAACGCGAATCAGTTACTGACCTTTACTACCAATAACGCAAGTCGCAGAAGCACTTGGAATCGGCAAAAAACTATTCGAACCATCTTGAAGCAAAAATATAGACCTTCATGTACTGATTCGAAACCACATGTATGCTTATTACACCACAAATTAATACCCAATTGTGAGTAAATTGCTGATAACATTACGAGAGGCTGGCATGTTTAGTGGCAGTGCTACTTTTTTTAATAACAATAATGAAGCAAATTGGGTTCAAATACAAGAAAACCGACCACCGTGCCATGCATGACGAGAAAAATTATGATGGACAAGATCGTCTTTGCATTGCAAGCGATGCAGCAAGCATTTTTTTAATCTTTTTAGTCAACCAATGGTTTACTAAACTTTATTGTGTTCTTTATCTAATTTTCTAACATGCCTAATGAGTATTGAAAAAAATACCAGCATATCAAATTAACTTACATTTTATAGCGAGGAGTTCCATATATACCAATCAGTATGCACAACTAGTTGTGTTATAAGAGTTATGAAATAAATATTCAATAATCTTTCTTGTATGCATAATTAGTTATTTTTGTTCAAATTCATGTCCTATCTAAATAGTAGTATCTAAATAGTAGCCTTATATGCCACCATTTTAGATGGATAAAGTGATTGCCTGTGACGAATTTTTCTTTTACCTCCGACAGTAAATCTAAGATGTGACAGCTGTCAAAGTGCAAGATGTCATTTGACAGTAATCAGAGTAACACTTTTTTTAGATTTGGACTACTTTCTTATTAAAACTTACTTAATTACATAAGTTATTGATATTATTAAACTCATATTCCTACCCATTTTACGACTACACAAAAAAAGAGTATCTAGGCGTTTTTTACTCTTTGCGGGGCCAGAAAACTTACATTTTCTGTCTCTGTTAATGAAACTACTAATGTACTGGATTTATGGCTAGCCACATGCCTGACGCTCTTTTTAGGAACTCTTGTTAATATAATGGCTTTTATATTCAGCTGCTTAATAAGAGCGCAGATAAAGCTGGGAATGAGCTCTTTTGATTCTATTGTGTTCTTATAACACGATAAAAGGTTGTTTATGTGGTGCTTCTTAAAATATACGATTAGGTACGAGTAAGGTTATCCTAGTGGTAGTACCACACTAGTCCTATGGGTTTTGAATGGGCTGGTACGGCTAGGCAGTACCTTCTTGCTGTTGTGGATGTTCGTGGGCGACGGTGATGTCTTGCAAGGTGAGTGTCAGAAGCCTGCTCGGTTCCCTTTATACCCCACACAAAGAAATAAACTATATAAATGCCTACTTATGTCCGATAACATCATCCGTTTATCGTTATTTTAGTTCTAGACGAGAACAATGTCATATATTTTAAGATCGTTCTTTCTAAAATGTCTTTATAATATTAGATTTTTAATATGAGCTTCAATAGTTATCATTTTGTGATACTATAAAGAATAACATTCATCCGGTTAAAGTACCTACAACACGGTTAAATAATTGCAGCTAATAAACTGAAAAATCTGCAATAGGTCGTAATAGGCAGGTTATATTGTGACAGTAATCAAATAGCAATTAAGTAATATAGTGGAGAGCATAGCACCAAGTGGCAATAATCTGTGGCATGGCATGGTGGCTAGACGCCGCCGGCCGCGCCGCGCCGTATTGCTCGAAGTGCCCGGTGCGCTTGCTACAGCAATATCTATTTATAATTTTTTATCGAAAGCTGATGTCGATAATTGTCAATAAATTTTAATCAGGTCTTTTATATAGGAAACTTGATATAACAACGCTCCTAAACTGAAATAAAGAAAGGAAAGTTTAAAGAAAACGTGCAGGGTGACAATTCTGCTATATGAAGGTCTCTTCTTTATTGCATCATGATAATGACTTCTTCTTTATTTATTACTGTTAGGCGAGCGGTTGACCACTGTCTCACCTGTTGGTAAGTGATGATGTGTTCGGCTATGTTATCAGGCTAAACCAAAAATGGAAACTTGTTCAAGGAATTACTTGTATACCTACAGATAGTTGTTGACAGATTTCTACTTGAGGATGGTATAGCTAGTAAGCTAATAAAGTTGTTAGATGGTAGCATTCACAAACCTCTATCCTGTAAAGCTCAAGACCGTGGCAGGATATGGACCAAGTATATACTTACCCCACGCAGGGCAGTCAACAGTCACTGCCACTGGTCTAATACTAGGTAAGTACTTTATTGATAAAACCATTTTACATGTCAATAGATTCATACGCGTATTTGCAAAAATTCAAATGAAACGGCAAGATTTCGACCAGTAAACGAATGTTTTAACGTTATTGCTTGTACCGTTTAAACGGTAATATGTACCTACAAGAGTCAAACTTAGAAAGATAAAAATTAAATACAAATAAAGTAAATCGTCTTATAATAAAAAGCAGCCAAGTGCAGGTATTATAAAGATTCCTAAATGAATGAAAAAATAACGATTTTACGTGCCATGCATGATGACTCGCACTTGGCCGATTTTATTGTCCTAAGCAAATACTCACAAGTCGAATGTGAAATCCTGCCCAGGAGCAAATTTTGTTTTTGCTCACGAGTCCTTGATCTTTGTTGGGTAGGAATATCTAAATATGTTAACGTAACGTGTATAAATATGTGTGATTATAGTTGATTAAAACGTCATTCTTATGGTTCAATGGAATAAAGCTTATTTTTCAAAAATCAATGTGTGTAAAACAGCAGAATCGGAACCAGCTTTTATAAACCAATAGCTGCTGTGCGTTCAACCTTTTTATAGCAGTTGAGGTCAAAAGACACTGGCTTGTATTATTCGTTTCTTTTATTTAGCCCGTTGACGGCATTTTTATGTTATGTCTACAAGCATTAATTTCCAATCTTGAAGAAGCTTAAATATCTCAGTAGTGTCATTCAATACCTTGAATATTAAATTGGAGATGCGTTGGAAATAGCTCAAAGATTAAATTACCAGATTTTGTTACGATGCATACTCTTTAGTGTCTGTGCATTATCCAAGAATCATTATTTTTTAGATCTCACATCAGGGAATGAATGACTTTAATGGGGTCATTATTATTATATGTAAAAAAATGTTTTTTACCCCTAATTTAGTGGTAGCGACTGGTTAAACGATCAATTTAAACTTTCAAATACCAAGTCTGTCTGGTTTTGATGAAATTTATATGGGACTACCTACTAGACTACCCTTTTTAATATAAAAATAATTATCAAAATCGGACTAGGTACTCTGCAAAATGTTAAGCGTGTTTATACATAAAAAAAATATACGTATCGAATTAAGAATGTCCTGCTTTTTTGGAAGTTGGTTAAAACATAATACAGATTTGAATGTACTTATGTCTACTTCTATATGAACAGTATATACGCGTATATGGTTCCATGAATTCACTAATGTTTTAAAAACAGAATACGTTAAATAAGTAAATCCAAAGATTTCTTACTTCTATCATGTACCATATATTATATTATATATTATAAAATATTAAGTATATTATACCACATCTTAATTTAATAAATCCTTACTTTTGTTGCTAATATACTATTTGTACATTCAGTCAAAAATGGTTTATTTATAGTTCCAATTTCAATATTTTTTTGGTTGTTGTTAAATTTGCACAACTGTTGTCCGTCCTTATTGGCGCGGGGTTCGAGATGCATCTGTTGGTGCTGTTTTTAGAAAAACATGTCCCTACAGCGGTGCGCCGGCATGAGCTTCACCGCATGGTGTAAGGGCATTTTGTGAATCCTCGCCTGGCTAGCTACCACCAAATAGTGTGTTCCGGCGGCAGTCCTTGGGAGCCAGAAAAAATCAGACACATGATGACATGACTTAACAACTGTATGTCGCAATGTGACCAGCGCAGTGCAAGGGCAAGGTAGACATCGAGCTTGTTTCGTCACTGTAGTGTATGCGAGCAAGATATAGTTATATTCTGTCGTCTCTTGCGCACGCACGGCGGGTGCGAGAGATGGGGGAAGCCTCTTGCTCGGCGACCGCGTATACAGACGGACGAATGAAGCGATAACGGTGCGTGACGTAAGGAGCCGATATAATAGAACAGTGGTGAAGGAGAAGGAAGGTGGCTACAGTCACAATCACATAAAAACTCTACTTAAGTTTACGCTCAAGATGCACTTTGTTAATACATACTCGTATCTACACAGCTAGCTATCTACTGTATTCTTGTAGGCACGTAGAGGAGCCGGAAGCGAAACTTAGTTGTAACTAGACCCACGAGTATACAGCTAGGTACGAGCAATGTGATATGCCCAAGATACGACCATTCTAAAATTCCAGACGAATGATTTTTGGTTCATTAGATCATGGGACCTAAAGGGAACGGGGCATCGCTCAAAACATCTGCTGAATTTTTTCTACTGTAAATTTTTATTAGTAGGGTTCAGGCTTGAAAATCGTAAGGCCGCGACCCAAGCACCCAATTGTTAAATGTTCCTTTCTTTATTAAAACCTATTTCATGATCAAACACCGAATTCGCAGGCGTGCTCGAGGCAAAAATAAAGTCCCTATTAGTCTCTCCAAATAGTTTGAGTATTTTTTTATGCCTTATATATTAGCCTTTGACCACTATCTCATCTGATGGTAAGTGATGATGTGGTCGAAGATGTTGTTCAGGCTAACCTAGAATTACTGGCTCTCAAGGACAGCTGTCGGAACACTTGCTTGGCGAGAGATTTTCTACTTGAGAGTGGTAGCTAGCCAGGCGGACTTTCGCAAATTGTCCTACCACCATGCTATAACGACTGCCATCCTTAGATCACAACCGGGAGCGACGGCTTAACGTGCCCTCCGATGCACGGAAGCGCTCAGTAGTAATGTCACTAGCGGTCACCCATCCCACTCATGACCGCGGGTGACGTTGTTTAACTTTGCTGATCGGCTAAGAACAGTTAAGTAAACTTCGCTACGAACGCTTCAAAACTTATTACACGATCAAACACCGAGCTCGCCAGCGCGCTCGAGGCAAAAATAAAGTCCCGATTAGTGTCTCTCCAAATGTAATAGATTTAATATCCGTAGGGCACACACTTAACGGTGCAACACTGCTGTTGTTCCGAGGCAATTAGTTACGACCTCCTCAACTTATCACGGCAATGACTCAAGCTGAGGACCGTATCACAAGGGCACCACCTTGAGCTTTTTTTTTAGTGAGGACTTAGATGCTGTCTATCGCTATCGGTCGTACAGCTCCACCGGATTTTGGGCGAGGGAAGGCCCTCTTATAGCCCGGATGCCCTAGATCCCGTTGTCAACTGCTCTTATAGTAACGGTGCGAGTTCGGAGCTCGCAGGACACGGAGGTAGAAAACGCTCGCCTTCTACACCCGTCTCGGGCGAACATTTCGAAATTTCTCCCTCTATTAGGGCTATAAGACGGCTTTCCCTCGCTCTAAGTCCGGTGGAGCCGTATTATCGACAGCAGCAAGCAACATCCTTGTCGTACCTTTAAAAAAATAGAACCTATAGAGATCATAACCAAATACATGTTACTATTTTCACGATAGGGCAAAGAAAATAGAAAAAATATTTCCTGTACATATTTGAGGTGGAATTGATTTAAGTTTTGAATTTAATATCATGTGTGATGAACCGGTTTAATATTGCATATTCGATATACACACCTATCGGTTATTATCTCGTACGGAACCCAAAATTAATACTTTATAGTAAATTTTGCCCTAGGGAAATATCTGCTCATATTACTTGATGTTTGCGAAAACCAATTTTTTGTTTTATATCGATATATAGAGGTATGTAAATCTTAGGCAGGTGCTGAAATAGGAGCAATTAATAAACAGTTTATAGACTGTACATCGAGTGCATTTAAAGCAAGTAATTTTAGCCATAGCAGACGTACTTTGAAGCTAAAATGGTATTTATGTTTGAGTTAAGCACTTGGATTTTCACTTCAATTGCGAGGAAATTATACAATGATAGTGTTAGTAATACATACTTATATCTTTAATTATAATTAAAACATTTTTTATAACTTTGATATATGGAATTACATTGTTTCGAATAAAATTATGTATGTGTCTTTTATATGTAATAGCTCTTATTAAAGACCCAGGCCAACTTCTTATATGAAATATATTACACAGTGAACCTCTTTGAATAATTAAAAAAACAATAACATATGTGTGTTTAAAAAGAAGACTTTTTGCACTAAAGCATAAAAAGCCGTTTTAATCCGCTTACACGGGCATAAACAAAAACTGTACCTAAGTACAAGCTTTCTCGGTTTATTTTTCTTTAGTCTATTTAGTTTTCATTATATTTCGCTTAAACACTGGGGCAAATATATATAATTTCATTTGTAATGGTTCAAAGAGTATTCACGAATGCTCAGGGAAAACAGAAAGTATTTATGGACACAGAAATAAATAAATATGTGAAAGAAATAATTGTAATATGAGTATTTTATGTAGGAAATTCGCCTGGGTCTTCAATAACACCCATAGATAGATCAGGGGTATTATTAGAGACCCAGACATACATTTTCTCCAAAACAATGACACTCAAGATAGACTATTGTTCCTTAATCAGTTTAAATATTAATTAAAGACATAATACTTACGATATCATTATTTTATTTTCTCGCAATTAAATTGAATAGCTGAGTGTATAATTCGTACAAAAAACTTATTTAAGCCTCGTCTTACATATCGACGTGTAACGTCTCGGCTACAATTACTTGTTTTATACACTCTGCGTAGAATCTATTTTTTTTTAATGAAACACTCCTCATAAAAACTTATATAAGCTCAGTATATAATTTACAGATACCTAAATGTAGATGTCATCAAAAAAAACTTGTAAAAAAACCAAGTCTCGCAACTCAGCTCTTCTTTTCCGGTATATTACTTTTGCTTCTACCGTAAAAAGTCACTGGCGCAGTGCAAAACAAAAATTAAAAACTTGTCTAACTTGCTAACGAGAAAGGTATTATTGTGTCATCCAAAGAGGTTGCACTTCAAAAAGGATCTCTCTAGTTTGTACTATTCGGTAGAAGCTATATCTCATACTTTTAAAAAGGGGTTTGAAGTGAATCCTTAGGCTCTGACACATAAAGTAAGTATAAAATAAGTAGGTAAATATGGTCCCTTAAATTTAGGACGATTACATTTTATGTGTGTTCATAGATAACGGTAGCTTTCATACTAACGATGCCCTAGGCAGCGAAGTAGGTCGCATGGTAAAGTGACTTATGGTATATTTTGTGTAGGTTTCAGCATTTTCACGTACGTATAGCTTTAAATCATGCAGGTATTCGTACCTCAGGCGTTCTATAAGACTTTGAAAACGTGACCGAGCGACCCTCTCGTAAACCTAAGGTACTATACAGTACATTTGGGGACCAAACACTGTGAATGGGGAATACATGAACGCGCCTCGTAAAACTTTGTGAGGTGAACCAGCAAAATGCGCTACCTTTTAGAATATTCTACGTTGGCTGTTTGTTCAGCAAACTCATGAATAAACGCTGGGATATTTACGTATTTTATGAGCAATTGATATCGATAAGCTTCTTCGAAAGAGTTAGAAGGTAAGGTACTATTTTGGATGGAGAAAAATGAAAAATATTAACCTTTCATGAAACCTCACGCACCATTTAAACCGAAAACCATCTAAGACATTCTCAACCAATTTCTCCATGCCATATCTTCTGAAGAGTAAACTGCAATCTTCAAACGTGGGAATTATGAAAGACTCTCTTTTCTTAGGGTCCTGTGTTCAGTAGTGGATGAATGATATGAAAAAAATACAATGGCTTTTGTAACATTCTAAACACGCTTCAAAGATATATTCCTTACCAAATTTAGACTTTAGTTTCTAGCAGTTACTGTTTGCGATAAAGAAGCAACTTGTTCTACAGCATTTTAGGCGTGCATCAAGGGAAGCTGGCTTCTGCCGGCAACGTCATGATATCCGTATACGCCAAACTGACTCCCACGCTGCAAAAATGCAAATGTGATGAAGTGCAAATGAGAGCCCCGTGGCGTGCGGCGCCTGTCAACGAACGCGGGCCGTCAGGGGCCCGTATCCGGGACACATCAGTCTGTCCGTCCGATTGTCGAGTGGTGTACCAACGAGCTGGTACAGCGATGCTTTGTTTACTGCCATGCTCACTCATTTAGGCGGGTTTATTCGAGGAACGTCCGCGGAGCGCGTGATGCGTCAACTACCACGTTCAACAGACCACGGCGTGTTTTAGGTAGGTAATGAACAATTTGTATGATAGTGACAGGGATATCCTGATTGGCGTTGAATTAATTTAAAAGGCGGTGGAATGTTATGTTATACATGTTGAATTTTGATGTAACTCCATGGTATGGCATAATAAAAGACGTGAGAAATAAAACTGTCACTTGTTTATAATAGTACAATGCACACCGAGGGGTGTACAATGAATGTAGGAACAGAAATAGATCTTTCTCCTGAGTGATACATAGTGCTTTATACTACACCTACGAGGAAAATAAGTTTTCTCAAGACGTAAGTTCTTTATCACTGCGTGGGCTGTTTTTCTTATTTCTGGAGGCGTCATCATTATAAAATCGTCACTTTCACTATTAGATGACATTTTGGAAAATTACTTAATAATTAAAAGCGTACTGTTATATTATAAATAAATGACAAAACTAAACAAATTACCGCTATTCTCATTGTTCGTAGTGCAGAAAAGGTTGCCAACATCCTTTCATTGAAAATCGAGTACATACAACTTTATAATCCGTGTATGAACGCGCAGTGCGACACTTTCTGAGTGGGTATAAAAACCTTTTCTTTATGAATCGGAGTAGGTATCTTCACAAAAAGTTTGGTCCAAGGCACCTACTGATTTGCGTTCATTGCCTAAGTCAAAATCATTTATAAAATTTTGGCGTCTACGTATCAATGAAAATAATTACAAACATTTTGTAAGTACTAGATTTTACTGCCACGCTCAGCACAACATAACGTTGCTATAATATTTCCAAAATCAAAATTGCCAGTTTCATCGGCCGGCCGCCCGAACTGAACGCGACAGATAACTGCGCCCGTTCATTTCATATTAAGCCAAAGTTTTATACGACATGTTATTGTTTTGTGTCATCCTTTGTGCGGAAAATATTTGTACATAATTATATGGAATAACGGTAGCGAGATGATTGTCTTAATATAAATGCAAATTCAGTGCCTAACATTAATGCTTTGTAAGGTAAACAACACGCCTAACATATTTGTCTCAGCAATTCACGTTTAGGCGTCTCAAGTACTTATATTATTGTTATCGTTAAATACTTCACAAAGTTCTGTGATTATGACCTAAGTAATCGACTTGTCATGATAAAAATTATGAAGCATACGAGTAATATAGTATTAAATCATCAAAGTTATTTATGCCTTCTTAATTGTACATATCCAGGTGTTGTGTGTTGTATTACAGACCTTTTCAACAGCTCGAAAGGTGTATTCAAAACAGACATTATTAACATCAATTATAATTGATGAATAAAGTGAATATAGTATGTTTTCACCTGTTATTAACCCACCACTTTTTTATTTTCTTTAATTAAATATGTATTTATTTACCTGTTGCAATTTGTTTGTGTAACTTTTATGAACAATGCATATTTTGTACTTCTGCTCTCTTTGTTATAAAATCATATAATTAGAAAGTAAATCCGTCATTGGATGTAAGAATTAATATTTTTATAAACTATTGTAAATTAAGTTAAGATCTGTGGATTTTGTGAACTCAATAAATAAATAAATAAAATAAATATTATTCTATAGAATACCTACTAACAACAACTGCCTGGTGTTGCGTGTGTAAAAGAGCAGTTTTGGATTGTTCGAGGTGGGTTCGAGCTCCAATTTCGCACATTTATTGAGTTTTCCTGACAAATACATTATAGTATCAGCCTCAAGTAAGGATCTGTGCTATTGGTAACGGTCCTCTCAACACATTGTATCAAAACATGTGTAGGGGAAACATGAGTATTTACACACCTCTGCCTAATCCTTCGGGAATAAAGATGTAGCGATATTTTTTTTTTTTTTATACTAATAACAAAAATCTGAATGTTGCACGCCATTCTCAGCCATTGATATTCAAGAGATGTATTCATTCATATTAACTTTTCCATGTATAAAAAGTGAGTAAATAAGAGTACGTATGTATTAACATACCTTGAACCTATTCAAAATTCTGTTCTTGTCGAATTGTTAATTAGAGTTAAGATTGAACACTCATGCAACCCTTCAAGAGCAAAGGCGCGTTATACCGAAGAATCACGGTATAAATATTTGTAACGAAGTTTTAATGGGTGTTCCGGCGCGGAGCGCGGCGTAGCAATTAAAGGGCCCATTGGGAGGGTTGCTACGAGGCCTACGAGTGTGTTCCTACTGATGGGATTTGTTGACGGGACTATGTAAGTGCCGACTAACATGTTATTGTATTTCGAAACTAATTTATAACCGCTATTCGCGTTGTCCTAAAGATGCTGAGGCTAATGTACCTAAATGAAGTTTGAAATGAATAGTTTCCATTTATATAGTACCTAGTATAGTACCTAATTACCTCGTAGTACGTACTGAGAGCTAAGTGGCTAGATGAATCAATTTTAAGAAGTACTTTCTCAGATTTTTCTTCCATTAATCTTTATTCAAAAATAAATTTATTATAGTTTTGTTCGACATTTTGAAAGGTATATGTACTTTTTTATCACGTTGGTAGAGTAACTTTCGAAAAATATTTGGTGTTTTAAATTGTGTTCGTTATAGGTACCTTTTCAAAACTCCGATATTCACGCTGAACTTACATGATGTCACAGAATAAAAAAGGCATCCAGTAAGTGACTCAGAGAAATGAATAAGAAAGAGGGAGTCTAATGAAAATCATAATGAAGCATCAAATTCGGCCAATTTTATGTAAGACACAACTCACTCACACAAACGTATCCAAATTCGGCTAATTTTGTCCTCATTCACGATAGACCGTCGCACATTACGCACGTCACACATAACGGAATTAATGAATTAAAAACCGACTTGACTTAAAACACACGAAGGTATTGAATATAATGTACTTTCTTTAATAATATACAAAGCAATTTAGGTTATAATTTCGAATAAAAATGTAAACAAAAGTGTTGCCAGACATACATTTTAGGTTGTTTCCAAAAGTGTGCAGTTTTTGCATCTTACCGTGGGTGTCGTATGAGGCGATTAAGGGAAAAATACTGGAAGGTGGACAGCAGCGCCTTCTAAAAAACTGCCAACTTACACTGCGATCCCCAAGTCGCCTGCCAAGCGTGGGGATTATGGCACATCCCCCTAAATAGGGGAGGCTGTGTTCAGCAGTGGACGAACCTAACACGCCTTTGGTCAATTATTTATTGTCCTAGGGAACGTTCCCTAGGACAATAAATAATTGACCAAGTCTAGAATATCATAAAAAAAAATTGCGAAACATATTAAACAATAATCGTGAAGATTGTGCAATATTATAATAATTTTGCGCAATATAAATAATATTATGTTAATGCGAAGTATTCTTACGAACAGATATTGCTGTATATTTATATCTTCAAAAATGTTTCTCACATAAATCCTACAATTTAGTTATTTTTGCTTTCATATGGCAACACTTCTATCGCACACATGTCAATCATAAAAGTGTGGCTTCAGTTTGATGTTTTACGAGCCTCCGTATTTTCTTCTATTTTGTCAGTGATAAGTGAAGGTTTTTTTTTAAATCACATAGGAACTGTTACTTGTTTTAAAACTAGGACAGAACAGACTTCAATCAAAACCCGAGAAGGTTTTCTATTTTCTTCTGTTTGAAAATATTTTAAATTAGTTTTTTCTAAACAAATAAATAGTCGTTACTCAACCATTCCGGGACAACGTAATGACGTGACGTAAACTATCCAAACAAATTGCTAAATGGTGCCCAACGCCAAATATTAATATATTTTTTTAAATATATTTCTATTAGCATAATACCAGGACGTAACCTGCAACCAAATAAAACACTAACCCCCTTACTTATAAAAAATCCGCTATGTAGTTGCTAAGTAATGGATAACTAAACAGTGTTTAAGTAATGTTTAAAAATTTCTTACTTATAAACGCTACTTAGCAACTATTTAGCTAAGCAATTGATAATGAGGTCGAACGTATTTTAAACTGACAACATTGAACTAAAAGGTATTATGAAAGACCCAAATTGCCAAAAAGTATGTATCTAGTGCTGAAAATCTTAAAATTAAAAAGTAAACAAAATACTATTCTTTGTAGACCTACTGATTTTTGTACATATGGTTAGGCGTACTGGAGACTTCTGAAGCGAGTTTTTTGCAATATGGTAAATTGTAAGTGCCCCAGTATTCTATGAATTCGATCCAGCAACCTATTTCATAGCATAATTGGAAATGCATTATGGAAGCCCGAATACCTTCATATCCCGCTGGAAGTTATCTTTTTACATCCCAAACAATACCTATGCCCAATTATGTCTACGTTTTTTTATATGAAGCCAAGATTCCAATCTTCATATTTTTTTAATCATTCTATAGCTATTCCTTAAATCACAGTAATATTATGAAGGCCGTAATATGTTCTTGTTTTTCATCTAGTGTGTTAGAGAAATGATTTTGTATGACCCTGAAACTGTGCCCGATGAATGGCAATAGGCTCGCCGCCTATTACATGGGACCAAAATCCAATTGACTGAAACATGGGTGTTTACCTGTACCTACCTTCCCTTTCGGGGAATACAGGCGTGATTATATGTATGTATCTAAAGTTTATGTGTATGTGTTTTTGTCTTCTACGTGTATTTTACGTTTTAATGGCTTGAGGGTTTGGATGAAACAACGGAATAGTTAGTTTAGGTTCTCCATACTTTTCATCATCACTGTCTACGCGGGTGAAACCGCGTGGCGAGGTTATAAGAAAATTACAATGAGTTCGATCACCGGATCGGATCAGATGTTGGGGTTTTAATGAGAAAGTGATTTTGAGTAACAGTCCGGCGTCTAATTTGGACCAGTTTATTACCATTTGGTAATAAACTCGCGACCTATTAAATGAGATCCTTAATACAATTAAGAATATTTCGAGACCCTAAAATATTTTTTTTGGTTGAACTGAATCGACATCTATGCTGAAATTCGCAAATAAGTACTCAATTCTCCTTTTCAATTGAATCTCTAGTTATATTATTTACGTCTTCTTACCGGAGTAATATTGAATAGTCTTACCCTAACAAGGATTATATATACCTTCAATTATTAGGCTAGCCATATCCCCCTTATGTAGAGTCAGTATATATCTCAGCTATATCAATACAAAATACAAAGCAACAACATATTTAAAATATTCGCTAACGACGCATAGAACAACACGAGAACAAAAATGTAAAAAGTGTTGGCTTTGATTTTATAATCGACCACCAACTTTATTAGTAGCAGGTATAGTATACCCGCTACCTTTCCGGCCATAATCGTGACATGGAGAACTGTTTTCCACCCAATGATCAGCAACACCCTACTCATATATATCAACGTGAATAGTGGTATAATACTGAAAAACCTTTACCACTCATTGAGCGCATCGTTGCCTTTTAATACATCCAATATGAATATACGAGTGTGGCACAATCCTTATATTCTTAATTCAGGAACTGTACCTGCGGTATCAATAAGATCACGAAAAGTAAGTAGGTTACGCATAATATTTATTTTATCATCCAATGTATGTTTCTACTTGCTATATTTTTGCCATGTTCATAAATCAGTTGATAATGAGGACCCAGCCAAAGTGTGGAGATTCCTGAGGTCATTGGGTATTGGTAAATCTAGATTAGATACGATTCCAAGTGATTTGAACATTAACGCCGTCAACATTCATTTCTCTTCTACATCTGACATTAACGATGCAGATAAAAATAACGCTCTACACTTTCTTTCTACTTTACCGATACCCGACCATTCACCTTTTGTTTTTCAACGATTCTCTGATTGTGATGTTAAGAGGAGTATATTGTCCATTAGCTCTAACGCTGTTGGTAGCGACGGCATTAGCCGCAACATGGTTGTACCTATTATTGACATTATTCTCCCTATCTTGTGCTTAATTTTTAATAATTCAATTTTTAAAGGAGTATTCCCCTCTGCATGGAAAGACGCTCAAATAATTCCTCTCCCCAAAAAACCTAACCCTAAATCTTTCTCCGATTTCCGACCTATTGCTATCCTACCATTTTTGTCAAAGGTCTTGGAGCGTCTTATCCACAACCAAGTCAGTAAATACCTTTCCCATAACGAACTTCTTAATCCGTATCAGTCCGGTTTCAGGCCAGGGCACAGTACCGTCACCACTCTCTTAAAAGTTACGGACGATATACGTTTCGGAATGGATAATGGTCAGCTCACTGTTCTGATACTGTAAGATTTCAGTAATGCGTTTAATACTGTCAATTTCGATATCCTCCTTGCTTTACTTCGTTCTCTAAACATATCTCCAACAGAAATCGATTTATTTCACAGTTATCTGTACGGGCGCAGGCAGCGTGTACGTCTTGAAGACAATTTCTCTTCTTGGTGTGACACGACAGCAGGCGTACCGCAAGGCGGCGTGCTATCTCCTTTGTTATTTGCAATATTTATTAACTCTATATCACGAAATCTCTCTTCTTCCTACCACCTATATGCAGACGATCTACAGATATACTCGCAGGCTCCATTACCTACATTATTTAACGCCATTAATATAACGAATTCTGATCTTGATCGCATTACAAAATGGAGCAAATCCTTTGGATTGAAAGTTAATCCCAGCAAAACTCAAAGTATTATTATGGGCAGCTCCAGGTTATTGTCAAAAGTAGACTGGGCAACGCTTCCTCAGGTAGTTTTCGATGGAAATGTTATTCCTTTCAGTTTATCTGTTAAAAATCTGGGTGTGACTATTGACAACTCTATGACCTGGAATCTACAGTTACAAATAACAAGTCGTAAAATTTTTGCATCGACAGCATCTTTGAAAAGACTACGTAACTTCCTACCTACTACCACTAAAATTGCGTTAGCTCAATCTCTCTTACTGCCCATTCTTGATTAAGCTGACGCCAGCTATCTAGATCTTACGGAGGAACAGCTGAATAAGCTTGAGCGCCTTCAAAATGTTTGTATAAGATTCATATTTGGCTTGCGTAAATATGATCATATTTCTCAATTTCGTTCTAAGCTCAAGTGGCTTCCAATACGTCTTCGCCTAAAGGAGACAGAGAATACTCACATTCTCTGTCTCCTTTACAATATATTGTTCAATCCTACATCCCCGCGCTATCTCAAGGAACGTTTCAACTTCCTTCAATGTTCTGTATACTCCTTAAGGTCATCAGAAAATCTTACACTAGACATTCCACCACATACCAGTTCTTTCTACGACCAATCTTTCACCGTTAAAGCTGCCCGCCTATGGAACGCTCTACCCGTTTCCATCAGGCGTGCACCATCCTTAAATGTATTCAAAGACCAAATAAAAAAGTTTTATCTGTCAAATGTCACATTGTAAGTACATACCTGTTTCTTGCCTTTTTGCTTAAAATTGTTTTGGATATCGATACTATATTGCTATAATTTTTGTAGTATAATTATATATATATATTTATAAAATATATATCATATATATATATATATATATATATATATATATATATATATATATATATATATATATATATATATATATATATATATATGTTATTTTATGTATATTATTGCTTATATGTTTATTGTTATGCAAGTATATTTGTATACATTTAGTCGCACATGTTCTAAATTCAGAAAGAATACTTATTTGCTAGTTTGTTTTTATCTTTTTTTTTTTATTATTCTATAAGTTACGAGTATGTACTAGTTATACTACACCTTCATAATCGGTTTTTACAGATCCTCTCCATCCAAAGGTTGCCTGGAAGAGATTGCTTTCAGTAATAAGGCCGCCCATTGTAACACTATTAATTTGAATTGTATATTATATCTGCTTCATTTATGTGGTGTGACAATAAAGTATTATCTATCTATCTATCTATCTATTTTTACGATTTATTAACAGAGTATGTCGTGTTTATAGTTTTGTATACCTCCTTGACAATAACCTCAATAGTAACTAAATCAGCTGATCAGAAATATGGGCGCCATCTTGCTACTTAAATATTTAAACAAGGGTGGGATGGTGTTTAAATTGACAGCTGATTTAAGCAGTACTTAGGTACTACATAAAGTTATGTAGCGTTTATGAGTAAGGAATTTTGCTAATCAGCGGCTAAGTAATGCTTAAAATTTAAGTAGTGTTTATAAGTAAGGCTGTAAACTAGTTACTGTTGTCAAAGTTATGTAAACAAATTTCATATTTCTTTCCTTATTTTTTGAGATAGACCCGAAATTGTTGTACTGTTACATCAATTTCGGGTAGGTACAAATAAAATCATGACGGCAACCTTTCAATACACTTTAAAAAATAAATACTATCAAAAAACCTATTTAATGCTGATGGGCTACTCTTTGACCACTTTGTCACCTAGCAGTAAGAGATGATGCGGCCGAAGATGTTGTTCAATGAGGCGAATGTAAAATTACTAGTTCACTTTCTAGTGAACTAGTAATTTTACATGAACAGCTGCTGGAACACACCGTAAGGAATTTGGCGACAGTATTTGTACTTGAGGGTGGCATAGCTAGCCAGGGTGGGGTATATTCAAATTAATATACTTACCTTACACTTAGCTCACTATATTCTACGTACCAATACGTCTGCACTGTACGAGAGATTAGTCTAGAATGCTACGTTTCCAAGTATCATCTCCCTTACAACTCCCGCCTGAAAGGTGAAGTCAGTTTAGCTACTAGAATAAATCGGAAATGTACTCGAGTCAATTGACTACATTACATTAACAAAGTGGAGAATTAATTATAAAATGATATAGTTATTTACTAAGTTATTACAATTGCTAACAATAGAATATAGCATTCATAAATAAGATGGATAATGAAGTTCAGTTGAATTATTTCAATTTAAACTGCTAAAAAGGCTTGTATTTGTTGTCTTCAACTGTAACTTCACTTCAACTCGTCTGTTTATACTTCCAGCAAGGAAGGCAATAACAGCTTATAATGGTTCTAGTAAATTCCTCGGCTTTGCTTCCAAGCTCTAATTACTGGTGCTTTATTTATAACTTGCCTTATTCGCAGCCTGGCTTATTGCTCTGAGAGAACGCTAGGGGCTTTGACATGCAATATACCTGCCTGCGTGGCTGGCTGAACGAAGCATGGATTAATTGTAAGGGTTAGAACGTAAGGCATGTTTTTTAGGGTTATATTCCATTCCCAAAGGCTGTCTGTCTATATTTGTCATCATTATCGAATTCGAATGTCTTCAAATTTTCAATTATCAACGAATGTCTCAAAATACCTTTCAAAGTATGTAAAATTCTTGAAATAAGTAATGTGATATGTAGTTTCTGTGTGCTCAAATCTGTTGGAAATGTTGTTTAGAAGAGGGAACAGTACTTATTTATTGCCTTGTAGTTGTTGCGGGTCCGATACAGCACCATGCGACCGGCATGCAAACTACACAACGCAATTTTTATAACATTGGAACACTCAGACAATGCAATCTATATTGCAATAAGTAACACTCACTCAACCTTTCGCCACGAACATGCACAAATAACAAGCCATTTGTATTTTTCAGCCAACAAACACACTGAGAAAAATATATGGTCAACCTAACCATAAAAACGCGGCGCACCGGCTTAATTTATCAAATACCTTTTTAAATATGACAAACAAAGCTCTTTCGTACCGTTAACCATGTTAAATTAGATCTTGGGATTCTATTTTGTTGGTTTTTGGGGCTACATAGTAGAAACCGGGAATAAGTTGAAATTTTCACAGAATATGTGGCGGATTGCCTAACAAATGTTAATAAACAATCACAGTCACGCCTACACCGCCAACAAAAGCAGTCGTTGCTAATGTCCACGGCAGCGGCTCTGATGCCGACGTACCTTGCGTTGCGTTACGTACTTAAACGACAAGACATCGTGGTGGCGCATTCTACGCGCTCAGACACCCTCGTGGTCAACGAGCTACTGGCCTTCGTTCAAGGTCATCGGAGGTACCAACAAAGCATGATGTTTCATCAATTTCATGTCAATGTGTGGAAGTCTACAACCTTGCGAATTTCACGGCATTTCCTACCTCGCACTGCCACAATTTGAAACCAGCTGCCTGGTGAAGTATTTCTGAACAGAAACGACTTAGGGGTCTTCAAGAAGAGAGCATATTCCCTCCTCAAAGGCCGGCAACGCATCATCAAGACCTCTGGTGTTGCGGATGTTTGTGGGCGACAGTGATCACTTACCACCAGGTGAGCCGCATGCTCATTTGCCCTCCTATCGCATTAAAAAAAATAGAAGCATGACGAGATGGATGTGCTATGTTTGCAGTAGATCTATTTAATTATAAGGCGGCCAACATCCTTGCGGCTAAGAAGGTGTTAGAAATTATGCTAAAACATGTGTCGAGCTGGGAACATGTGCTGGCTGAAGGAGGAAAGCGGCAAGAAAGACCTACAGGTCATTTTCAAGGGAACAGATCTGGATTAAACTTTACGTCGCTAGGGATCTGCCGTTTCTTCCTCCCGTGGACTTTTCATAAGCCGACGTGGACTGCTTTTTGAAGGACATTATACGTTTAAAAAGTACCTGGATACAAAATAATATAACAATATGACACAATCCGAAATGTATTCGAAGAAAACGGATAGAATTGTAACTTCATCTTCATTTTTCGTTTTCGTCTTTTGATTATTGTATTGGTTAAATTATTAACATACATATTAAAAAAATAGCGCGTACATATTATTATAACCAAGTCTCAGGCGGGCGAAGTAATGACGAAATTCCGAGGAAATATTGGATATAGACTTCAGCCGGTTTACTATTTAAAAAAATTACACGTTGTTTGTTGAATAAATAACATATACACATGTAAGTTCGGGTTGTATTGTAAGTCACGAAGAAGTTACATTTACTTTAATTTATATATACAAAATAGTTTTATAATTTTTTTTCTAAATCAATGCATCATCCATCAGTAATCAGTATTTCGATAAGTTGAACCTATAAAGCAAGTAAACGCTTGCATTAAGTTATGCGTGTGCTGGTTTTTTTGTTGGGCCCTTCCATTGTGGTCATTTAATTTTCCTTGTTCTGCGATATGATAATATTTATTGTAAAGTTGGGAGCTGTTTGCCTGCACAGAGCCTCTCTGGGAAAATAGTTTTCACTTTATTGAATACTGAAAAGTAGAGTGTGTGTGTGTGTTTGTTATATCTATGTTTATACTGACTGTTTATATTTTGAAGTGCTCGTAACGAAGTTTACTTAGCTGCTCTTAACTGATCAGCAAAGTTAAGCAACGTCCGCCGCGGTCGGGACCGGTGATGGTGGGTGACCGTCACATTCCTACTGAGTGCTTCCGTGCTTCGGAGGGCACGTTAAGCCGTCGATCCCGGTTGTCGTCTTAGGATAGCAGTTGTTATAGCATGGTGGTAGGGTATTTTGCGAATGCCCGCCTGGCTAGCTACCACCCTCAAGTAGAAAATCTGTCACCAAGCATCTAACGGTGTGTTCCGGCAGCTTTCCTTGAGAGCCAGTAATTCTAGGTTAGCCTGAACAACATCTTTGACCACATCATCACTTACCATCAGGTGAGATAATGGTCAAAGGAAAAAAAACATGACTGGTATTAGAGGATCAAAAACTTTTTGATAATAACTCAACCCTATCATGTTTTGAGGTATACTAATGTAATATTCAAAAGTTGTACAAATAAGTAGGTACCGACCTAAATATATCTAGGTAGGATTTCCTACTATTAGATAGGTAAGTGTATAAGTAGGTACTTATTTTTATATACTTTAATATTCACAATCCACAGCTGAGATGGCTGATATTAGGTTCACATTTTACTCATACATTAGTGGTAGAAAACATATAAAAAAAAACTTTGTAGAGGTGAACAAATAGCTTCCGATAGGTACCTACATTAAAAATATAAGTACTACGATACCTGATTGTGATATGCAGATAAGATAATAGGATTTATCATGGTTCTAAGTGGGTTACTTGATTAGGTATTTGAATATAAATAGAATTACATATATCACCAGCGAACGGCATTTATTTTAGGTACTTATTACAAATATCACCTTTGATATTGTGGCATTGCAGTGTCAGCATCAGTTTAGGTATTTCGCTTCTAGTAGGTATTCTAATAAAAAATGCAAAGCATTTATTCCATCGGTAGATATAATAAACCGCTAGAAATTTTTCCTTGTTCCAGAAAAATCGTTAGGTGTAATAGGTAGGTAATACCATAGAGGAAATGGTACTTTCTCTATGGTAATAACCTACGCATAAAGACGGGAGTTATTATTTACTTGCAGTAACTTTTTTAATATTCAATAGAAAGCTACATATGAAGCAATGATAGCCGACCAGTTATAGCTATGGACTGCGGAACCTCACGTCCATGGTTCGATTCTCACCGCCGCGGCGGCTTGAGCATGGTGGTGGGCATTTTGCAAATGCTCGCCTGGCTAGCCACCCTCATGTGTAGAAAATCTGTCGCCAAGCACCTAACAATTTGTTCAGTAAAATTACAGGCACATGAGACTTAACAACTGTATGTCTCAGGGTGACATGCGCAGTGCAGTTCATTGAAATCTATCTGTTATAGGCAGAGGTTACCACTTAATATCAGGTGGGCCACGTGCTTGTTCCGTAACAATAACATATAAATAAAAAGCGTTCAGTGACTTGACTAATGGGGCAATGTAGATACAGAAGAGCTTGTAATGGAAACTAAAACAAAATATATATTATACAAAGTTCAATCGTATTAGTCGCTGCGCGTGGCGGCAGTGACCTTTTGTTTGTCCAAAAATTAGGAAATAAGAGAAAATAATGGGCAATACTTTAATTTTTTTACCCCTTTTTTGTTTGGTATGTAAATTTTATCAACTTCAGTTAAGTAGTTTCAAATAACTTAAAAATATTATGCCTTTATCTAGACCTCAGTGAGATGGTCATTGCAAGTCTGGGCGATGGTGACCTCAGATCATAGAAACAAGGTTTGTATATATGATCTGAGATGGTGACCATCGCTGTATATATTGTGTATTGTAGGTGAGTGAAAAATAAATTTTAAAAGTATGTATGATAGAAAAAGGTGAGGAACATTATTTTTATATAAAGGAACTGACTTCTAACTGAAAAGTATGAAATTACTTGCCCGTGAAAATGGAAGCTCAGAGTGACTTGAATCGGCGTGGTATCGACATCAACAAGGTTTTTTATCATGTCAGTGTTAGAAGTCGGTTGCGAAAAATATTTTCATATCAGATATTCTTCTATAATTACAGTCTAATGAATCACGGTCCCTAGTCCATTCCGGGAGTATATATAGTATACAACGTACAAGCTCAGAAGATACCTAATAGTTTGTCTATAACTTATAATAGGCTTTATGTATACAGAGAAATACTGTTGGACAGAAGCAAAGTTGCTTTCCATTGCAGCACGGACTTGTCCTAGTTATAAGTACTTTAGTATTCTGGTTAAAATAGGGGTGCTGAGCGGCGTCGTCGCCCTAATGCGATTATTATGCGCCCTGTTCATTAATGAGGCTTCCAAGTCGTCGAGCCTTCTCACAATAACGCCAAGTTAACGAATACATTTTCACAAAAGTCACTAGACCTTTTCCTGTCATGTTAAGTTCGTAAACATTCTTTAAAAATTCAAGGAACTCTAATCGAGACAAGGCACTTAGGCACCCGGGTCTGCACAGTAACTTAGTAAATAATATATGGGAAAAAGCTTCTTTATGTATATTTCAATTATTATTAAATTTTTTATAGCATTTTCCTCTCTATTTTTCTATTCCTTTTAAAGAAAAAAGAACTCGATCGGCAAAGGCGTTGTATGTATAATTACAAAGTAGGAATTAAAAGAAAATATATATCTTGATTTTGTAAGCTTTGCAAATACACTGGCCTGAAATAGTAGATTGCTATACAAGGGGCGAAAAGAATCAATTCCCATACGAGGTATTTAGACGCCCGAGCGTAGCGAGGGTGGTTATAGTCCGAGTAGGAATTGATGACTTTCACCCGTGTTAAGCACTCTACTTTTCATTTCGAATATAAGGTAAGTAAAATAAAAGTCGTGTTTTTAAAGTAGTACCTATTCAAAATTTATTGAGAGGTTAGAGCAATTTGTGAAATTAACAGTTGAATTTTCTTTGTAATACTTACGGCGGCTATAGTCCGAATAGAAATTGATGACTTTTATTCGTTTTAAAAACTCTACTTTTAACTACGAATATAAGGATTTTATTATAATATTTAATGATAATAATTAGATAAGTAGTGGTACCTATTCAAAATTGATGCGGTTATAGTTTAAGTAAGAATTTACAACTTTCATCCGTGTAAATTACTCTACTTTTCATTTATAATATGAAAAAAGTTAGAAATGGGAAAATTTTAAAAGTATATACTGTAAATTATAACGTGATTAGTAGATACGTGAAACAATTTGTAAAATTCAAGCAACAAAATAGTTTATTTTTAAAGTACCTACCTAATATTTAGTTACCTACTACCCCGCCAAATTATATAGTCTTTTTCACATATTAAATATGTACTTAACTTACTACTTAAATATGTACTTACTATTTATTATTATTTCGTTTCGTTTTCATAATATAAAACCGAGATAGAATCAATATGAACGATATGAAGTTAGTAGACTACCATGCAAAACTATCAAAATATACCAGGCCGAGTCCATTATAGATACATATTGATTAGCAGACTTGACGCCCTGTTATAAACTAGTTCTTTTAACATTCACATAAACACAAACGTAGTTGTTTTTGTTATATTACAGCAGAGTATTTTAGAATGAAAAAATATGGACGTCTAATTTTGTTTACAACCATGGTTGTCATGGTTACAAGTCATTCCGGCCCTAGAGAAGGAAGCATTTACTATGGGTTTTTCCCACCCTTAGGTGGGAAGCAGTGTCTTCCACCCGCTACTCAGAGCAAACACACACTACTTTCTGAGTATGAGAAATGAAAAATAAGTATCATACTTTTAAAAATGCAATAACTTTTTAAGTACACAATATATCCTTTCGAAACAAAAGGGACACGAAAAAGATTTTAATAGTATACATAAAAACTTCATGGTCGGTAACCGTCTTTTAAGAAATGGCTGAAAAAAACTTTAAAATCAAAAATAATCCTTTACGAATTACAATTTTACTATTCATTTTTTGTTTCTATTTTTGTTTTAATTTATTCTTGATGGATGAGTCTTCCCTCAAAAGCTAAGGGCTTGTTTCCTGTTTCAGAATGTTCGAGTAAGTTATATACAGAACATATTTAATAAATAAAATCTAAAAATCTTTGCGTTTCACAGTCATCGATTTAGCCTATCCATCGGTTAAAGTTTGAAACGCGCTGCATGTTAACTGTAATTTTTATCATTCAGTTATTTTATGTTTTGGGTATTATAACCGGAACTTACTCGAATATTCTGAAACAGGCCCTAAGTTCAACAATCAACACATAAACTTATTTATCATTCCTCTTTTACCTGAAGAATGTGCTAGGTTCATGACTTTTCTGGAACTAGGCATCAGTATGCGTCGTACTGCAAAAATGGTGGGTGTGACGTTACGAACGGTCTAGACAATTTGAGAAGACCTGGTAATGGAAGACCCAGGTGTACTGGTGCCCGAGAAGACCGTTATAATGTTTCCACTGTGTTGAGAAATCGCCACCTACTTGCAGTTAAAATCCAGCAACAGCTTCTTCAGACCCGAAGGCACTACATTAGTGACAGTAAGTACAGGGAGAAGAAGACTGGCTGAAGCAAGCTTGAAACCCCGAAGACCAGGGAGTAGCCTCAAACTCGAGAGAGAGCATCGAGTAGCGAGACTGTGATACGCCCGTGAACACATGCAGTGGGATCAAGAAGATTGGTCACGAATTTTGTTTACAGATGAGTCTTGATTCTCATCATCATCGCCGTATTTAGTAAATATGGTTGATGGATCGATGCTCGTGCATGATAATGCCCGGCCACACACGGATCGGGTCGTGCAAGAGTATATTCAGGAAGTTGGTACCAGCGTGATGGCTTGGCCATCAAGAAGTCCTGATCTCAACCTTTTCGCGCCGGACGCCTAAACCGCCCGGTTTCGATTCCCGCCCGTGGCACACAAATTTTGTGCTTCAATAATTTATAAAAATATGATATTCGCTTAGCACGTGATAGTGCTTGTAATAATATTTACAAATACTTTTAAATGTTAATTGAGTTTTATGACACTAAGTTAAAAATGGCTATTTTTAATGTTTTATCTTTTTTTAGACTTAAAAATGTTACTCATGTATAATTTACTATAATTTCAGAGAAACCTGATAAAAATTGCTTTAAAACCTTTTTATTTTAAATCTCTAACTTCTATAGCTTAGAAAATATAGAAATTTACAATTATGGTTCTGATTTTGGCATGCCAGTGTATTACAGAGTTCAAAATGTTTTATTTTTAGATAACACGATGTTTCTCGATAGTGCGTGAAGAGTCAATACCTTCAGAGGAAGCTTCGTGTGTAATCAAAATGCGTTCAAGATTCATTGGGTTTAGCTACGTGGCTTTTATGACGTCACGTCGCGTCGGCTTAAAAGGAAAATTGGTCTCAATTGTCGTTGTAGTAGCGATTCTGAGAGCAACTGAAGCAATGATAGCTAGATATGGTAATAGCTAAGGACTGCCATGTTGCAGGTTCAAGCACCACAGCATGGTAAAAAGGCATTTTGCAAATACTCGCCTGACTAGCTACCACCCTTAAGTAGAAAACTGTCGCTAAGCATCTAATAGTGTGTTCCGGCAGTACTTGAGACTTAACTCTGCCTCGTAATATGGGTCACATGGCAGCTGGTCCCACAATATGGGACCAGCTGCCATGTGAAGTATTTCCGAACCGATACGACTTAGGAGCCTTCAAGAAGAGAGCATATTTCCTCCTCAAAGGCCTGCCACGTATCGTGGGCGACAGTGATCACTCTTACCACCGGGTTAGCCACCTGGTCAATTGTACACCTGTCCTATAAAAAACAACTCAGCGTGACGGGCGTTTTCATCACTAAATGCACCTATTATAGGCAGAAGTTACCACTTAGCATTAGATGCGATTCGTGCTTGTTAAAAAAGAGCGTGGATACGGCCACTGCACTATTTCACAATGAAAACTGCATGTTATTACCGAAATTTCATGAAAACAGCTTTAGCTATCGAAATAAAACCAAAACTAACTACATTAGCCCCTTGTTACATGAAAAAACAAATTTTGTACTGGACTTTAGAATGTTTTATTTTTTGTTTTCAGTCACTACTCGTATAATAATATCTGCTCTAGAATGGGTATTAATGACCCTGCCGTAGAGCCTTCAACGTGAAGGCCTCCTTTACAACTGCAATGTCCCCGAAATAAGGTTGAAAACTATCACTGACAGCCCTATTTGTAGCGTCGTAAGAATTTGGTTATGTTCTTGTGACGATTTTCGCCAAAAGGTTTGCAACATTTTTTCATCGTGTTTCCAACTCCTCAGGGTACCAATGTTTTGTTTTTCGAATTGTAATCCGGGGTAATTAGTAAAGTCTCCATACTAAAATGTCCGGGTACTACAAACACCGGGTATACCAAATAGAACGTATTATCGTCATTGATGCTTGATAAAGGCTGAAAATATAGTCAAGCCTCTATTGGGTTAACATTATGGCTGCCTCCTCAAACGTGTTGACTTTCCAATGACTCTTTTAGCATGGTACTGCACAGATTTAACACCGGCTCGATAAAACACGCACCCGAAGTTTGGTGAGTGACGCAGTATGAAATGCCATTCGCAGTTGTTGTGTGGTAGCTCTGTTACACTAGACTTAGTAACTTCTCCGATACCTTTGCCCAAAAATACTGCACTTTGTCAGCTCATCCTGATACCCCGGTGAAATTAGTTCCATTATGCGAGCGCTCCATAAATGCGAGCCCTGGCCACGTCTTGTAAAGAATCTTTAAAGCTTGCAGAAAGCCCTCGGAAGTTAGTCAAGTCACTCCCCAATTCTAAATTAATGGCTCGCGTCGCCATACATATGAACAGACATATGTAGCTACTATGTACATATGTAGTATCTAGGATTTATGACCTCTACCTTTAATTGTTCTGATTTGAATTGGGCCTGTGAAACTGAATCCGCAATTTTTTAAAGGTCGAGTTGGTGTTACTCTCGTGGCAGTCAGCTGGCTCATCAAATGGTGTTTAGTAACTGCTGCTTTTTTACACATGTTAAATAGCCCAACGATCAGAGCCTTCAAAAAATGTGTCGATGCTTTTAACGCTATATTACACTAAAGAACAACATCGGTGATACACAGGATAGGGATACGCTTCAATAGTATTTTACAAATGATATCGGAGAGTCCGGACTCTTCATACAACAAGCACTTTATTCGAGTGCTTACCAGATGCGGTAGAGTGATATGAAAATTATATTTTGCCTTGCATTGTCAAAATATTTTTAAAACTATAGTAACGTAGATACTTACTTAGGTACATAAGTTATGCTTCATTTAATTTTAAGTTTCATGGTTGTTCTTCTAGCACATGGATCTTGTTATTAATTAAGCTTATTCATGTTATAAGCACACATTACATAAATAATAAGTGTGGTATAGATTTAGATGTATTTTATTAATGTTATTACAAAATAATAAATTACCTATTTGGTTCAACATTCACTTTCATGCACACTTCAATGCAATGCTCAACGCCAGCGCCGAAATGTATTTATATAATGTGTGTAAAATGGAATGTCACTTTTTCTGTGTTTTTAAAATATTGAGTCTCAAAGATCAACGGGATGCGCCCTAGTATTGACATGACGTTTATTTGTAAATTTATTGTATAACTTCAATGAAATGTATTCAATTTGACATTAAGTTATACCATAACATTTATTATTTTTGACATTTGATAACTTTGACATTTGAATATAATGATTAATGTAAATTTTATTGTGTATAATAACTTATAATTGTTTTTAATGAACGTTATTTAGCATGGTAAAATTATTATTAATATTATTATCATCTTCCTACTCTTATCCCATTCACGTGCGGGTGGGTACAATGTTTTATCTATATCAACACATTATTGACAACACGAGAACATATCAGATTTTTTTACGTTGGACAATTATTTTGCAAACCCAATGTGATTTGACGTGAATCCGATGAGACACCTATAGATCCGCGTATAGTGTGTCCATGTGACTAAAACGCACTAAATGTGTTTTTGTGTTAGGTTTTTATACCGACTCTACATGAATGGGATATATTGTATGTGATGATTGATAGTGAATATGATCTTTTTAATTATAAATCAGTTCGTAACGGCGCTGTCGGCGACGGTGGCGGCGGGACGGGATCCCAGTAGTACTTTTCGTAGATAAAGTCCCAAAAGCGCGTGCGGCGCTCATTTAAAGGGTCGCTGACCAGTGCGATCTCATTACTCAGTGACATGTATGGCGACCTGTTCCCACTCACTGGTGTCCAGCCCGGTAAAGTGGAGCCCCCGGGCACTGGTTTTCTGAAAATCAATTAGAAAGAAGTTAAAAAGTGAAAATAAAAAACTAAGTATTAAGTACATTGTCTTTGTAGCACTTTAACAATAATATTGTACCCATGCTATGGTTATAAGCTAATCTTACTGAGCCTAATTTTTCTTGGGCCAAATAGGTATACCGCATCATAATACCTAGATAACAGTTATATAATAAATATTGAAATGTAATCTTTTATTTTTAACTAATATCAATTACGACATAAGTTGGTAAGGCCCTGCACAAGCTGTAGGTACATCGGCGTATCCGTCCGCACGGGGTTATTCTACGGCGTCAGAAGAGATCATAGCTATGCGATAGAAAGAGAACCGCCTTGTACTTGGATGAATACAAATATTAGGTACCTTCTCAGGATTTGCGAGCTGAAATGCACTTTATTGCTTGGTAGCTGGAGTCGCTTGTTTATTGGAATGCCTTTGCGGTGTGATCTTTCGGGTCCTTTTTATTATGTGTCAAGGTGCGAATCAGTTAGCCGCTGACACATTTTTTCATATATCGTTTTAGAATAGAGTATATTATATAAGAATAGGTATTCACAAAGTTAAGTTGAAGTAAATTAGATCAGTAGCAAGTGCGCACAATTAAAATATATGTACGCTAATGAAAGTTATCGGGTACTACACGTTATTTTCAAAATTCTTCATATGTGGAAATGTTACCAGATTTCAATCGAGTTATTACAGTAAAATATTATCGCCCCTGTCGCAAGAGTGTGTAAGAAATAATATTTTAATTATATTATATAGGGTTTTTTATCCATATATGAATCTACGTGGCCTCTCTTTAAAGTAGGCACATTTGCCCTATTAGGCCTCGATCGAGCCGTTTGAGTATGGCCGGTATAGGGTAAAGGGTACCTCTATGCCACAATGTAAATTGTGCTCGCATTTTTCGAACACAAAGTTGTAATATATTTCAACATCGAAAACCGAAAACAATTTATTATATATAGAGACAGCTATGCCCTTCAATCAAAATACGACAACATTATGCAGCTACGATAAGATTTATTTTCTATTTCAGTGCTGAAAGAAAGCTTTGACCACAGTTGGTAAGTGATGTTATGGTTTTGCTGAATAAAGCGGGACCATATTACTAAGCCTCTGATGTGTGTCCGTTCAACTGACATACCTAGGTATAAAGATTTGAAAATTTTTGAATGGTAAAAGGAAGTAATTTAAAAAAAAATTATATACGAATACACAAATAAAAATAAAATATGGGGTACCCATGCATACAAGAAATATGTTTTTTCAACGTTTATATCGCAAAAATGATTTTCAACACCCTTGCTCGTAAAGTGAGCTTTATTATATCGTTCTTAGTCTTAACTATAACACCCTCGTGCATAATAATATTATGCACTAGTGCGTAATAGAATTATCCCTACAAAGTCAAGTTAGTACCTAACTGCAAATTATATGCGAGTAAACATTGCATTTTCAATTTAACCGGGTAATACAGATTTGTAACATCAAAGAGGTTTATATGTAATCAGCCATCATACATTTGCCGCGCGCAAAAAACAAAAAAACTTGCGCGCTATTTTCCATAATTTTCGTATGTTGTTTGTATCGCATTTGTGCAATATATATTTTTATTCTTCGCAAGGGTGTTGAAAGAGTGTGTATGAAACTCAATAACTACTAAAACTAACTATAAAAAGAGCAACTAGGTTATTAAACACTCGGCTGATTTACGCCCTCGCCTACGGCTCGGGCTGCAACACGCAGCCTCGTGTATAATGAGCTACTTAGCTCACTTGTAACATAATCTACTAATGTAAATAGACGTCAAACTTGTTATGATTATAGTATACCAACCATAAGGTATGACTAAAATTAATAAATGGCTATGTAAAAAGTTATGATTTTTTCAAAATTTCGTGTTTTTACCGAACCTGTTTGAAGGTTCGACTCGTATACTTGGCCAGTTTTATTACAACCATCGGGTATTTATGCTGAGTCAAAATAAAATTGGTAATTACTATCTACAACACAACAATCTACATTATAACGGTACCTACCTATTTGTTTCGTCTTATATGAATTAGTATGTCGTCTGCCCATAATTTAAAATTGTACTATATACTTTAAAGTATCTTGCAAGTTATAATGATTACTATTTTTTCAGTATTGCAAATAAAACTTACCCTGTTTTTACGAAGTTACCCCACATTTCTCTTAATAAAGAAGACATATCTTCATATGCTGTAGTATACTCGCTTGGATCTAATCCGGGAGTAAAATCGAATACTGCCATGCTCTGAGCACAGTGGTTAGCTCCCCTGACGTTGGTATACTCTACATATGGAACGTTGCTGTCTGCAAACGAGTATTCATACAGATATATTTGATCATGACCTGCTTCTATGTGATATTTCACCGTTCTCAACATGGGATATGCAAATATAACATCTGTGAAGTAGTCAACATAGTCGATAATCCTATCAGCTCTTATGGGCTTCTTCCCAAAATAAAATTCCTTTATTTTCTCTGCTTCTTCTTCTTTTTGTTTTTCTGATTCGAATTTCAAATCTGGAGGCAGGAAATCTGCAAATTTATGCATCATATTCCGTCTCCAGGTTTCAAAAAAATTTATTCGAAATAGACCTTCCATATTTGCATAACCATAAAGTAATGGGACTTTTCTGTAATTTCCAGATGCCAAAATGTCAACTGGGGACATATGTAGAAAGGTTTCTTCCCCAGTATCTCGTTCCACGCAAGGTGACGGGCCAAACGTAGAGTTAAAGTTTTCAAAAAACGGCACAGTAGCCAGTGATTCGAACGAAACTGTTTTATAAAAATATTCCAAAGCATTAATATCATCTACATCAGCAAAATTCAAAAGCTTTGCAAATCGTTTTGCGTTTTCGAGTGGATCAGATTGAATAGCCCATTGTGCTATACCGGCACCACTTTCGGCTATAACTTTGTTGAATAAACCTTCGGCTGACTTTGATAACATCAGTAAGTCTACAGCTGCTGATCCTGCACTGGAACCTTGAATGGTAACATCATCAGGATTACCACCGAAACTGGCTATATTCTCCTTTACCCAACGTAAAGCGGCCACTTGGTCCTTCATTCCAGCGTTACCAGGAATATCTTCTGTACCAAGACACAGGAATCCGTGAAAACCCAGGCGATAGTTGAATGTAACATAGATTATGTTGTTATCCGCTACTATTCTAGTTGGAAGCATCCAGTCTCCAGCACCTATTTGGAAAGCTCCTCCGTGGACATATACCACAACAGGTAAGTTCTTTTTTTGTACATCAGGCACGTAAACACTGGCTATTAGACAGTCTTCTTGTATCTTATCGCTTATATCTGGAATACCAGGCAGGTTTAAAGTTGCTTGTGGGCATGCGATGCCCTTGCTGACTGCTTCAAGTGGCTGAGTCCATGTTGGCGGTGGCAGGGGTGCCTGAAAGTGTTCATAATAGATTTTTCAACTGCCCAACAACTGTAAAAATTAGTACATCTTGACTTATTGGCACAAAATAATAAATATGCCAGAACAAACTTGTTGTGGTATCAGATTTAAAAATTGTAAGGAATTTTTCAATCAGTTTGTATCTTATCGTTCATTACTAAATACCTATCTACCTAAATTAATTTATCAGTTGATAGTAGTTAGGTAATATACAATTATCTGTGAGGATTGATTGATGGTTTGCAAGAAATTGGAACATATTTGATTTAAAATAGGCCCGAATAGACGTAAGGGAAATATATTATTAGAGAAGGTGACGATGAGTTATATGCGGATATTTTAAGCTTATGTGAATTCCAGGAACATGATACGGAGTCTCACTATTTAACTGTTTTATCGAACGTCGCTAGTTGTGAACTATGCGAATGTACCTACCTAAGTTTTGACATACAAACGGCAGTAAGTTTGCTACCGATTATGACATGAAAATGACACATTCTGAAGCAGTGATGGCTCAGTGGCATCGGCTATAGACTGCGGCGCAGCAGTCAAGTAGCAAATCTGTCGCCAAGCACCTAACAGTGTGTTCCGGCAGCAGTCCTTCAGAGCCAAAAATTACAGGCACATGAGACCTAACAACTGTACGTCTCAGTGTGACGGGCACAGCGCAATTCGTGTTATAGAAATGCATCTGTTATAGGCAGAGGTTAGTCCACTTAACATCAGGTGGGCCTCGGGCTTGTTCCGTCACAATAACATAAAAAAAGGCAGATATTAGTCCACTTAACATCAGGTGGGCCGCGGGCTTGTTCTGTCACAATAACAAAAAAAAATATAATATTTTATCAACGCCATAGTTGATGTGAGACTTAAAGGGGTGACTTGGTCAAATATTGACAAAAGGTCCAAGAAAAAAAAAACTACGCCATAGTTATACGAGGATCTGATCACAGACGAAAGCAAGTGATTATTGTTAGATTTATCTTTAAAATTAGGCAGTCGAGAAAATTCTAGATATAGGTTAGTTCCCACTTATAAAGTATGTATGTTCCGGCAGCTCTCCTTGAGAGCCAGTCATGAAAACCCTCGGACGTTTAGGAAATCGGAGTTTTGTATCTGACTTGGATGACAGAATATTTTTTTCTTGTACGTAACTGTTCTACATATATTATCTTATTTACCTTGTATCTGTTGGTGCCTGTAGGTACGGTTGCGTAAGGTATACTTTGGAAAAAGAAGACATTGCTCTCTGGGTCCTTGTACCCTCGCACTGGTCCCTGTGCGATGGTTACCACCCTGGACTCCCGCACATCTTCCTCAGCAAATACAGCACAAATAAAGATGCACGAACAAAGCAGTAATCTTCTCCACATGGTATTCGATAATGGACTGCAACGTGCGTGACGAAAAGGCTAATCACTCATTATATTTTTATCAACCTTGCAAATTATGATAATTATCAGAAGATAATAAGTGGGTACGTTGATTTGTCTATATTTTATAATCCAGATGCATGAAAATATACGCCTAAGTTTTTGTTTAAACTAAAATGAATCACATGACACTTATATAGCTTCCCAATTGTATTTAAGTAAGGTTTTTTTTTCTTTTTATTTTGTAAGAATTAGGAGGTACGAAGTATGCACTAAACATTTCAGGAATCTAGTGCTTGTGAATTAGTTTTTTTTATGGGATTGGAGGGCAAACTAGCAGGCGGCTCACCTGGTGGTAAGTGATCACCGTCGCCCACGAACATCCGCAACACTAGAGGTATCGAGGATGCGTGGCCGGCCTTTGAGGAGGAAATATGCTCTCTTCTTGAATGCCCCTAAGTCGTATCCGTTTGAAAATACTGCACCTAGCTGCTGGTTCCATATTGTGGCAGCGCGAGGTAGAAAATGCCGTGAAAATCGCAAAGTTGTAGACTTCCAGACGTTGACATGAAATTGATGAAACATCATGCTTTGTCGGGACGTCCGATGGCGAAATTGAGCTGCAGGTAGTCGAACAGTTCCTCAGAACACTCCCCGTGATAGATGCATACAGCAGTACTCAAAAATACTCGTAATAATAACAAATGTCAATTTGACTTTTATTTTTTGAATTAATTTACTTGATTTCTTATAAGCTGTTTTTGTTGCCTAGCTTTTCCCTCACAATTAAACAAATAACTACTGTTATGCAAGGCTGCAAAGTTGTTATTTAGCGTGAATACTTTTATTGAAACCTATACGAGACGCAAAATAAGCTTGTTGCCGAGCGTAAAGGTTCGTTTTTTAAAGCGTTTTCCATGCTATGGCGGATAATAACCACTTTTCCACGAAGATTTGCAATGATAAGTATGACCTACACCAAAATCAATCTTTCCGAGTTTCTGAGGCGCCAATACTTTATTAGATAATAAAATATTATTGCTTTAAGTATAGTGACTTCCAGATTCCGTTATTAATTTTGTTAAAAAATATATATCGAAGGACCCATACCAATACACTCTTTTTAAAACATGCTGTTCTGTGCTTAGTTTATTTATTTTATGTCCACTCTGTGACCGAATTTATAGAAGTACAAGTTTCGTCGCACGAAATAATGACACTTCGTAAATAAAGGGTATTACATTAAGAGTGCTCGAAATTAAAAAAAAAAACCTGTGATATTGCCACAATTTTTTTTAAAGGATATTTGCTGACATTATGTATGGAATATAATTTCAGCCAAATGGCCGCCGCGACTCCGCTATAGGTGGTGTATCCTGGTGGACCAATTTTGGATGATATTTTCGCATAAATGGGGCTCAATTTCAAGAAGAGCGCGAGTTATGTTGGCCTTCAGGGCGGCAATTGACTGTGGTTTGTCTGCATAGACTAGAAACTTCACGTAACCCCACAGAAAGTAGTCGAGCGGTGTTAAGTCACACGATCTTGGTGGCCAGTTGATGTCGCCACCACGCGAGATGACGAAGCCAATCCAATAAATTTAATGTTGGCAGCTGACCTTTTAAGCTGATTAACTAAGGGCTTATGTACAGGTGATAAGAAGCGTTTTTATGTAGGAAGTATTTAGACATTAAGGCAACTGTTTAGCTATCACTAGCTTGGCACCTAGGTAGGTAGGTACCGTGAAGAAAGGCTGGCCTACAAAGCTATATATAAACCAAGTTTTTGTCGTCTATGGCGGTTACTTTGTGCTTGACAGGTATCACAATGTAGGTATGCATTTTTGATCTCTTGAATTTATTAACCTACCATGTACCTACATAATATGAGTACTTCCCAGACTTACAAAACCCATTTTTCTTGAATAATATATAAGTTGTGCTCCATGCGGGTTTTTTTAAGTACGATGAGCAAGAAAAGCTTGTGATTACTTGGACTTTTTTTCATTCAATGTCTAACATTATAGGTTTCGTATAAGATAGGGAAATAATATACATATTATGCTTCTTAGAGTTCGGGTAACTCAGCCTCTTTGTTGGAAGGTGGGGGCTGATGCAAAAAAAGGTGCAAGCACAGTCAGAAACTATGTAGAATATATAAGTAAAATTAAATGTCTTCAATCATTATGTTGAAGATTTGTTCAAAGATTATTCAATAATTTGTAGCTAAAAATCTTTCTTCTTTATTAAAGCATCATTTAATTACCTATATACTTTTACAGCAAGGTCAAGTCAAAATCTTATCAACACACTTCAATTTCATAAGATATAATCTTGTTTATTCCTAGAGTCAACACTGAGATTATGCACCGGTACGAACTACATATAGGTACTTAGACTTATTTAAGATGTTTACGTAAAGTTAAATGAATGTACCTACTCATAGATAACATTGCTGTGAACGCCCTCTAGCTCTACCTCCTAGAGTTTATACATATAGTCGCCAGTCAGTAACTCAGTAATGGCAAAGGTAATCGCCATGTGGAGACGCTTGTTGCTGGGTTTGTGCGTTTTAGTTTGCGCTCACTGGACGGTAGCGGAAGTGCGGCTGTCTAGAGTGGTGACAATCGCACAGGGGCCAGTGCGAGGGTACAAGGACCCTGTGAGTGGCGTCTACTCTTTCCAAAGCATACCTTACGCCAGCGTGCCAACAGGCCCTAACAGATACAAGGTACACTTGATTACTTTTATTTAAAAGCTACAATTATTCAATTAAGTACAGACAGAATAAAATAGAGATATGAGAATATCTGAAGTAAGTAAAATAGCTGCAAAATCTAAGGTTTTCCCTTTTTATTTTTATGGAGTAAAAATAAGACATGATTTAATATGTATTTGCTCAGGTTATCATTTTCAATAAATGTTTTAGAAAGTCTGCTATTTTTTACTTTCCGTATATTCGAAATCAAAACTTAGGGTGTGTAGGTCTTCAATTCCTACTCGGACTATAGCCGCATTCATTATATATATATTATATATATATATAGGTCTAGAAACTACTCATGTTATCATTTTCAAGAAATATTTTAGGAAAACTTCAAGTTTTTCTATATATTAGTAATAAAAAGTAGTGTTTGCATAATTATTAAAAACCTTCAATCAAAATGTACAAAAAAATCTCCAATTTTGCGTATCACATGGTCAAGTTCAAATAATTACAGACCCGTTCACTCACGAAGGTGTGCCGCCACGGTAAATTATTTGTACGGGTGTGCCTCGTTTGTACACGAAGTCTTAGTGTGAGTGTTTTTTTTTATGTTGTGATGGAACATGCTCGAAGCATGAAGCTAAGCGGACTAGCCTCTGCCTATAACGTCTATATAGACGTTATAGGCGTATAAGTAAAAGTATAAGTCACGAATTGCACTGCGCCCGTCACCTTGAGACATAAATATTAAGTCTCATGTGCCTGTAATTTCACTGGCTCTCAAGGACTGCTGTCGGAACACACTGTTTGGTGCTTGGCGACAGATTTTCTACTTGAGGGTGGTCGCTAGCCAGGCGGGCATTCACAAAATGCTCTTCCACAATGCAGTGAAGCTCAAGCCCGCGGCGGGATTTGAACCATGGGCCTGCTGCGCGGCAGTCCATAGCCAATGCCACAGAGCAATCACTGCTACTACTATAAATGTAAATGTATATGTAAATAAATGCTTATGGTACATAATACATCTTTCAATGTGTTCACTGGTGCATAAAAGGCATCTGTCGATGCGTTTTCCAAGTTTTTCATCCCATGACGTCCTGTAACGTTTTTTAGTACTAAGTTGTTTTCTAATACCTAAACTTGTCACCCTCATATCCACATACCCAATTAGTTACATACCATACAAAAATAACATTTTCATTTCTCATACTCGGAAAGTATTGTATATTTGATCTGAGTCGCGGGTGGAAGACGCTACTTCCCACCTAAGGGTATGGAAAAACTCATAGTAAATGCTTCCTTCTCTTGGGCCGGAATGACTTGTAACCATGCCAACCATTGTTATAAACAAAATTAGATGTCTATGTTTTTTCGTTCTGAAATGTAGTAGTACTTAGATTATGAAACAAGTGAGCTAAGTTCTCACTCGGCTGATTTACGCCCTCGCCTACGGCTCGGACTGCAACACACAGCCTCGTGTATAATGAGCAAGTTGCTCACGAGTTTCATACGCACTTTTTTAACACCCTTGCGAGGAAAAAAAAATTGCACAAATGCGATACAAACACACGAAAATTATGGAAAATAGCGCGCAAGTTTGTCTTTTTCTTTTGCGCGCGGCAAATTTATGGTGCTTTACATATAAACGTCTTTGATGTTACAAATCTGTATTACCCGGTTAAATTGAAAATGCTCTGTTTACTCACATATAATTTGCAGTTAGGTAGTAACTTAACTTTGTTGGGATAATTTTATTACGCACTAGTGTATAATATTATTATGCACGAGGGTGTTATAGTTCGGTTTATGGCCCTAAGAACGATATAATAAAGCTCACTTTACGGGCAAGGGTGTTGAAAAAAATAATAACGCCTACATTTGTGTTTATTTAAACTTAACTAAAAGAACTAGTTAATAACAGAATTAATGTGATTCTCTCAAGTTAGTGTATCTTATATGAAAATTTTAGTCACTAATTATGTTTGTGAGCGTGAAATAAAAAAAAACTTTAAAAATATACCTGTTAAGTGGGATGGCTCCCGGGGAGACACGATGCGTTAATGTTAAAAAATAAATTTATAAAATCCGGCCAAGTGCGAGTGGGACTCGCGCACGAAGGGTTCCGTACCATTATCTGTAACCTAATCTTGCAAGTTACAGACACTTTTCGCAGTGTCCGATTGAGCTGGGTAGGTACGGCGAAAGCCTCTTTTATTGTATGGGAGCTTAATTATTTATTTTATTTTAATTAATTATATATAAAGAGAACGTAAAACTAAATATTCTGTGAATAGTCAAAGAGTCTACCTGTCACCGTTTTAGTATCGAGCAAGAAACGGTAAAAAAAACAAGTTTGATGTATGGGTTCAATATTAATTTTATTTTTAGTATTTGTTGTTATAGAGGCAATAGAAATACATCATCTTTAAAAATGTCAACTGTGTGTAGCTATCACAGTTCTTCAGATACAGCCTGGTGACAGACGGACGGACGGACAGCGAAGTCTCAGTAATAGGGTCCCGTTTTTACCATTTGGGTACGGAACCCTAAAAAAGACTAGATATATAAATTGGCAGGATAGTAAGTAATTATAAGGGAATTATAAAAATCTTACAAAAAAATTAATTACTTTTCACAAAAGAAAGGAATCAATTCCCATACGAGGTAATTAGTCTGAGTGGGAATTGACGACTTTCGCACTCTTTTTTCGAAATCTATTTCACCTACAACTTTAGTTCTTATTTTAATATAACTATTTGTTCTTGGCACATTAATTGATACAATTTTTTAGGCCAAATATTTTAAAAGTAGTAAACAGACAAAGCATTTTTTTAAATAAATTTTGACGGGAATCTTTGTGGAAGAGCAATTTTAGATTTTTCCAAAAACTGTTCCATATTTGGACTTTGGTTCTCCTTTTGATATGATTATTTACATGTAATCTATACACCTGAATCATTTGAATGATATAACTTATCTTACTGTAAACATAAAAAAAAAAACAATTATAATCATTTAGTGATTTACATTAAAAAATTTAAAAATCTTAACTGGTAATATATCTGTAGTTATTCACAAGTAGAATTTTCAGTGTTCTATAAATTTTATTTGGATTCGTGTCGACTGTTCTATGATGATTATAATTACTAAGGAACGTCTGAAGGTTATAAAGGCCTGAGAGTGTTTATAATGTAATTATTAGATATTTAATTATTTTAATAATTCAACCAGTTGTCCAGCTAACTGTGCTTACTCGGACGGACGCAGAACGATTTTGTATATAGATATTAATTTGGAGGAGACGGTTCTTATAAAAAAGACTATAGTTAAAAAAAAATGCGTATAATAAAACTTGGTGCTTTTATAAAAAGTATTCATGAAAAATACCAATCACGCGTGCGAAGCTGGGCGATTGCTAATGCTACCTGTGTAATGGAAGACATCATATATATCTAACAGTAATCATATGTTTTGGTCAACAGGCATCTCACGGTTTGACAGCTTCTCTTTTGTTATTACATTTAATAAGTCTATAAAACGAAACTTGTAGACTAAACAAAATACGCGTAAACGCATGCTCCGTTCTCTAGCTTTCTTTCATAAAGACTGCCTTTCTGTTCTGACAAACAACGCAAGTGTGCCCCGCAGAGCCTGCCACGACAACCGCACCTCAGTATAAGCGTCATTAAAGTTTTGTTTCTCACTCGACATTGGCATTTGGCATTTTGGCGTACCGGGGCTTTTAAGTGTAGTGTAACTAGAATGGACAAGATAAGGTGCTTTTCACCTTCTACTCCCGTCTCGGATGAAGCGCCATCGGAAACTTCCCCTCCAGGGCTATAAGACGGCCTTCCTTCGCCCAAAGCCCGGTGGAGTTGTATTGCCGACAGCGGCAAGCAACATCCTTGTCCTCCCTAAAAAAAGAGTCAATATAGCAGAGATGTGAATTTAAGAGCTCGCTTTATGAGCCCTGCCGGACTGAATGTATGAGTACTGCGCAGATCAAATGGTGTATCAGCCAGGGCTTATAAAGATTCGCGCAAGTCATAAGAGTGCAGTGTAGTGTAACTAGAATGGACAAGATAAGGAATTGCTATATTAGAGGAAGCTTTAGGAGTAAAACCCAGACCTAAAAAGTTGAGTAGGTGGTTGACGTGCTAACATTTCGTAAGGAAGGATAAAAAACGTTTTGGTAATGTAAAAGAGTTTTGAGAATAATGTATAGACATATGGGAAGAATGTGAAGTAGGAGTCGTTAAGCTACGTCAATTATTAAATAAGTATGAAAGTGTGAGTACTTAAAAGAATGCTAATAAAAACACAGTATAGGAAGAATATATGTTGTAGCGGAATTAGCATGGAGTAAGGGTTAGCAAACAGAAGATAGCTTTAATTATAGCTTTTTTTTTTAACATTTCAGGGTCCTTTACCACCTCCAACATGGACGCTACCACTGGAAGCAGTAAGCAAAGGCATCGCATGCCCTCAAGCAAAATTAACCTTTCCTGGAATCCCAGACCTCACTGGTATTCAAGAGGATTGTCTCATAGCCAGTGTATACGTTCCTGATACTCAAGAAAAAAACTTGCCCGTTGTGGTTTTCGTCCATGGAGGAGCTTTTCAAATGGGAGCAGGAGATTGGATGTTATCGACAAAATTAGCTGCGGATAACTCTATAGTATATGTGTTAAATTCACTTAAGAGCTCGCTTTATGAGCCCTGCCGGACTGAATGTATGAGTACTGCGCAGATCAAATGGTGTATCAGCCAGGGCTTATAAAGATTCGCGCAAGTCATAAGAGTGCAGTGTAGTGTAACTAGAATGGACAAGATAAGGAATTGCTATATTAGAGGAAGCTTTAGGAGTAAAACCCAGACCTAAAAAGTTGAGTAGGTGGTTGACGTGCTAACATTTCGTAAGGAAGGATAAAAAACGTTTTGGTAATGTAAAAGAGTTTTGAGAATAATGTATAGACATATGGGAAGAATGTGAAGTAGGAGTCGTTAAGCTACGTCAATTATTAAATAAGTATGAAAGTGTGAGTACTTAAAAGAATGCTAATAAAAACACAGTATAGGAAGAATATATGTTGTAGCGGAATTAGCATGGAGTAAGGGTTAGCAAACAGAAGATAGCTTTAATTATAGCTTTTTTTTTTAACATTTCAGGGTCCTTTACCACCTCCAACATGGACGCTACCACTGGAAGCAGTAAGCAAAGGCATCGCATGCCCTCAAGCAAAATTAACCTTTCCTGGAATCCCAGACCTCACTGGTATTCAAGAGGATTGTCTCATAGCCAGTGTATACGTTCCTGATACTCAAGAAAAAAACTTGCCCGTTGTGGTTTTCGTCCATGGAGGAGCTTTTCAAATGGGAGCAGGAGATTGGATGTTATCGACAAAATTAGCTGCGGATAACTCTATAGTATATGTAACATTTAACTACCGTCTTGGCGCTCATGGTTTTCTGTGTCTTGGAACTGAAGATATCCCCGGCAATGCTGGAATGAAGGATCAAGTGGCAGCTTTACGATGGGTAAAAGAAAATATTGCCAGTTTTGGTGGCAACCCTAATGATATCACAATTGAAGGTGCAAGTGCAGGATCAGCATCTGTAGATTTATTGATGTTATCAAAATCAGCCGAAGGGTTGTTCAACAAAGTTATACCTGAAAGTGGTGCCAGTATTTCACCATGGACAATTCAATCTGATCCACTTGAAAACGCTAAAAATCTTGCAAAACAATTGAATTTCTCGAATGTAGATGATACCTACGCCTTAGAAGACTTTTTTAAATCAGTTTCATTTGAATCACTCGCTAGTGTGTCGTTTTTGGGAAACCATGACTCAACATTTGGACCTTCTCCATGCGTGGAGCGTGCCACTGGTCAAGATGTTTTTCTAGATAAGTCTCCTGTAGACATTTTAAAATCAGGAAATTATAAAAAACTACCGCTGCTTTATGGATTCGCTAATATGGAAGGTTTGATTCGAATTGATCTTTTTGAGTCTTGGAAGCATAATATGAATGAAAAGTTTTCAGATTTCTTGCCGGCAGACTTAAAATTTGAATCTAATGATCAAAGAGAACAAATAGCGACCCACGTTAAGCAGTTTTATTTTGGAGAAACGGCTGTAGGATCTGATAATATTCTTGACTATATTGATTTTTTCACCGATGTCATGTTTGCATATCCGATGCTAAGAACGGTGAAATATCATCTAGAAGCTGGTCATGACCAAATATACATGTACGTTTATTCGTTTGTGGACGACAACACTCCCTACGTACCGAACACAAAGGTAAAAGGAGCCAACCATTGCGCTCAGAGCATGGCAGTTTGGGGTAGTATATTAGGATCAAAGAATGCCTCCAAAGATTTTTTGAACATGTCTTCAATCATAAGAAAAATATGGGGCAGCTTCATCAAATCTGGGTAAGCTTTATTGATTTCCTATACAGCTAGAGCTCTCAGCTCCGACTACTATTGCATTTAATTGGAGCGTGTTTTATTCTGGAATTAGGTTTACCTAACCTATTTCCGAAAAGAGCAATATTTGGAAATATTGTATAATCTAAGCAATGTTTGGAAAATCCAAAAAAATCATAAAGGGATAAAATTCCGATGGGAGAAGAATTGTATACAGTTCTAAATCAGTACAAATAAAACCCTATTTTGGTGCCTGAAAATATGCGAGGTAATATGTGATTTGCTAATTAGGTACTCAAGTAAATAACAGAGAGATATTATAATATTTTGTATTCAAGCTTATAGAAAGTTATAATAATTTATTTGGTATAAAGATGTTACTTGTAGAATCCATTGACTCCCGAACTAGTTAATAAAAACTGTGTTTCGAGTGCCAGTGGCTTCTCCCATCTAGATTTACTTATTTAATAATAATGCATATCCTACAAGAACTAAAAATAAGGTAAGTTTATACAACAACAAAAAAAAATACAATACATCAGTTTTGTGCAGTTGCTGCAAATATTTTTCAAATTGCAAGTATTCGCAAGTGATGATCTGGTCCAAGCTCCGAGAATATCGCCGCGCTCCCTTTGAATAGAGTTCTGAATATTTACATCGAGAAAAGTAATACAAAATATGAAATAATAAATAACAGGCACGAGAAACTTACTAATATCAGGTGGTTTTAGGCTTATTCCTTCAAATACACTATACAAAAACAAAAAAAACAAAAAAAAATTTGTTAACCCTAACAGATTGTTAGCTTTTTCCAATTATCCTGTATATTGACATTTATAGGTCAAGTCTTTACTCAGTTACGTGTTTCAGTAAGCCTGTGCCTGCCAACTCAACGCTGCCCGCGTGGCCTGCCGTGAGCAAGGAGTGGGCGCCGCACATGTTGCTAAGCAATGAAATCACACTACAGGGCTCCTTGCTCGAGCGGCGCGCGCGCTTCTGGGATGACATCTACGATAAGCACTATCGTGAACCCGTGCTGCCTCCAAAGCCAACCATGGCCCGATCTGAATTTTAAACACACTTACTAAATAAAATTTATAAACATGCCATGATGGAATATTACGCCATAGATTATATTTTTTAATTACTTACATGTAATTACTTAATAACACTTAGAAACTTACTACTAAAATGTTTTGTATCTATTTCAATCTTTTCTCTGTGATTGTTTCGATTCGCCCTTTCACAGGATTAGCCTAGAATGGGAACAGACTCTCAAGAACAGCTGCTGGAACACATTAGTAGGTGTTTGGCGACAGATTTTTCACTTGAGGGTGGTGGCTAGCCAGGTTTTGATTTCGCATAGATCATGCATTACAGCATATTAAGAATATAAAAATTCATATATAAATGTATATCTAGTTATAATTCCTAGAAATTTTACTCGATCGTGCGTTCGAAGTACTTCGTCGGAATTCGAAATGCATCGAAAATTCTTCCGGTTTGGCTACGTGACGTTTGATGTTACGTCGGCTTAACAGGTAAATTAAGCTCATTTCTAAAATATTAATTTAAAGTTTTTTCAATTTTAAATTTAAATTCCATACCCTTATCTTGCATGCCGTAAAAGTGAATAGGTATAGGAAAAAATACGATAAATAACAGCTGTGACGTCGCTGTACCTAATGAGGGGTTGCTGTGTCTGCTGCATGTTAGGCACACACTAAGGTACATCAAATAAAAAAAGAAATTTCAAGTTCTTTTAAAGTTAGGTCACTGTTCAGCCTGCAAGCAAAATGAAAATATTCATTATCTGTGTGAAGTTTAATTCAATTACATGACAAGTCTCTCTTACACACGTACTTTTGCAATATGAAATAACTAGTTAGATTTACAATCAAAGTAAACTTTATGTATTCTTTCATGTTATAAAAACGATTGCCAGTTTTTGTTTTACTAATAATACATTATTTGATTTAAATAATAAGGTTTGTGATGAATGACACACAAACGAACAAAATAAGAAAATGCTACAAAAAGGTATATAACTATTAAATTTAGCTCTATAACATTATCATTCAAGATTATAATGATGTATGGTATTTTTTTACTATACGCCACTATGCACATATTATTATAAAATAAAAACTTTTATATTTACGTAAGCAGGTTTATTGACCTTACACGTTTTTGTCGGGGCATGACTTCACTTAGTTTGTTGAAATTAAGGATGTGTTTAACATAAGTTCATGAGGTACATAAGTTAGAAGTAGCAGAATGTTTACCATCATTTTCTTCAGCTGGAATACGTCTACTGTTGAACATATGCCACAAGCCACTTGTATCCATCAGCCTCCCATGACTCTTACTATGTCGTCAATCCATTTAGTGGGGCGCCAACCAACTCTACCTCTTCCAGCGTTATGTAGTAACCACTCAAGAACTTTTTCCCCATCGGTTATCGGTTCATCGAGCAACGTAGTCACCCAATTGCTATTTCAACTCCCAAATTTTGAAAGCTAAGTGCTATTTTCCTTATTTTGGATTTTATCACGCAAAGAAAGTCCGAACATAGCTATCACCTTATAAGTGATTGAACGACCCTGAACTTGCCATCAAGGACCACGTCGAAGCAGAATAAGTCTTCAATCGCAACACATAACTAGTTCAAGAGTTTGGTCTTCAGGCTCTACGGCATGATGAAACGTTACCGAACTCAAATTGTATCCGTAAAAGATTAACCTTCTCCGAGGGGAAATGTGTCGATAGGGATGCCACAAGGGTCAATTCTAGGTATTGTATTGTTCTTAATATTATATATATTAATGACATTTGTAAAGTACTACCAACTAAAGAGTAGTTTTGTTAATTTTTTTTGCGACACCTAATTTGGCTTGTGTGATAAAAGTAAATCAAAATTACACAAGATTGGACTCTGTCGAGCATGTTCTTGTGGCCAAGTAGTTTAAGCAGCCCCGGTGTGAAATCAGGGAACGCGTGTTTGAGTCTCGCTTGGGACTAAAAAAATGTGCAGAAATGATTTGTAGAAGAAAATTACTACGTTTTGTAGGTAAGTATATACCTACTTACGTCACTATATTTAATATAGAACATAGAAGCAGCACCAAGCAGGTCTTTGTTATTTCATAATATGAGCAAGAAAAAAATTATACTTTAATCATAACTGTACTAAAATACACATTATGCTTTCATAAGATTAGTTTTATTATAAAGTTAGCGAAATGAGATGCAACTGCGACAAAAATGAAAAACTCTAGCGCAATAGTTGGCACCGTGCTACGAAATCCTTTGAATTTCGATGAATATAAAATAGTATAATATTCGGTTCTTACTAAAGACACGCAACGAAATATGCGGAATAACTAGTAATGTCGTATATGGAAAAATTCAACTAATATGAAAAATTATAATCCCTAGTAATTTTATTGAGATGAATTAAATGGTCAAACCTGATGCATAAATTGGTCATGCGGGGTTATTTTTAAAGTATCCTAATATCACAAAAAGAACGAAAACACAAATAAGAACACTGCAAAACTGAAAAAAAAGTCACCAATGCTACATTAGTGTAGAAAATTTAAGTCTACAACGTATTCCTTACTTTATTTACATGAGAACAATACGACGTGCTAGACCGAGAGAGATACCTTATTATAGGTATTGAGACACATATTTACATCATTTATGTATAACGAAGAATTGTACAATTATTAAGAATTATTTATCAAGCAATTATGGCTCAGTGGCATTGGCTATGGACTGCCGCGCAGCAGGTCCATGGTTCGAATCCCGCCGCGGGCTTGAATTTCACCGCATGGTGGTAGGGAATTTTGCGATGCCCGCCTGGCTAGTGACCATCCTCAAGTAGAAAATCTGTCGCCAAGCACCTAACGGTGTGTTCCGGCAGCTGTCATTAAGAGCCAGTAATTCTAGGCTAAGCCTATAAACACCTACAACCACATCATCAAATAAAATCGTGGTCAAAGGCTTAAATACCAGAAAAAAAAGGTGTCGGCTTAGGCCCCCGATGTCATCATCATCAAGTTGTGACACAATTTTTGTTTTTGGAACAGCTGCTGTACCTAGTACTTATATCACCACATCGTAAATAATAGTATTACAGTACATTGCTATTATCTTTTTTTTTTCTATATTCCTCTTCATTTATATACGCTGCACTATCGTCTTCGTAACAGTAACCGAATTCCTTATCAGTACGTTACATGTTAAGAGCTATAGTAGGGGTTAAAGTTTATCGAATAAGGTATACAGAGTGTCTTTTATGGGGCTGAGTAAGAAAACATTTTATGTTATTGTGACGGAACAAGTCAGGAGCCCACCGACACATAAAAGACGCATTTCGTCAACGACGAATTGCACTGTGCCCGTCACATTGAGACGTACAGTTGTTGGGTCTCATGTGCCTGTAATTTTACTGGCTCTCAAGGACTACCGGCGGAACACACTGTTAGGTGCTTGGTGACAGATTTTCTACTTGAGGGTGGTCGCTAGCCAGGTGGGCATTCGCAAAATACCCTTCGACTAATACCCTTCGTTAGAAGCTCAAGCCCGCGGCGGGATTCGAACCATGGACCTGCTGCACGGCAGCCCATAGCCAATGCCACTGAGCTATCAATGTTTAGAAACATGGTTCCGTATTGCATGTGCATAAGTGTCTATTTATCTTATCTAGTGCGAATTAAAAATTCAACGAGAAGTCTAGAAAGTAATAATATATCTACTTATAAAGGGGTTTTTCATTAAGAGCGCTAGAACTTAAAAATAAAATAAAAATAACCTGTTTAAGTGATATTGCCACAATTTTTATTTTATTTTAAAGGATATTTCCTGATATGTATGGAATATAATTTCAGCCAAACGGCTGCCGCGCCTCCACTGTAGGTGGTGTATATTGGTGGACCGATTTAGGATGACATTATCGCATAAATAATCAATTTCACGAAGAGCGCGAGTTATGTTGGCCTTCAGGACGGCAATTGACTGTGGTTTGTCTGTATAGACTAGAGACTTCACGTAACCCCACAGAAAGTAGTCGAGCGGTGTTAAGTCACCCGATCTTGGTGGCCAGTTGATGTCGCCACTACGCGAGATGACGAAGCCTTCGAATTTCTTCATCCAATAAATTTAATGTTTCCCGTGCGGTATGGCAAGTGGTGCCGTCCTGTTGGAACTACATGTTTGTGAGATCCATACTATCTAACCTAGGCCATAAAAAATTGTTATCTTTGTAAATGTATATTTTTTGTTACGTTATGGGGAAACTCGCACTAAGCCTTGAACTTAACTATGTTGTATTAAAAAATTATAAATTGTTCCCAAAACTGTATAATTTTCTGATTGATCTATCTTAGCTTTAACCAACTCATGTCTTCTCCAACAACAAGAACATTTCCAAAAAATCAAATCTCGTTGGCAGTTAACTCGCTGCCTATTCGTAATAAAGAACCCTGTTGTGCGCCAAATGTGTTACAACACCGCACTTACAAACTCATGCGAATAATCACAATATGATTATGGACACATGCATGCCCTTAGTACCACCTTTTAAGACATCCAACTGCAGGATATGGAACAGTATTTACTTATCTATATTTTTAAACCGCGAGCTGTCTGATACTGTCAATTAAAAAATAAACACACTGTATATATGATGACCACAATGTTATGTAAGTATACTTAGTTTATAATTAAAGTTTGGAGTGTACTTTAACTGGATGCGTACCTTAAATGTATAAAGTGTTGTGCTTGAAGTTATATTATTAAAATAGCAAAGATGAGGAGGAGTTTTCTGACGTTTGCTATCTTATTCGTTATTGCTGAGGTTGCGCGTGCGCAATCAGAGTCTAAAGTAGTGCATCTGAAGCAAGGACCGGTGCGAGGTTACAAGAATACTCAGGGAGATATCTACAGTTTCCTAAATATACCATATGCTACTGCTCCTACTGGAAGAAATAAATATAAGGTAAATTATTTCATCATTTTTTTTATTTCAGTCAGTCATTGTGACGGAACAAGCCCGAGACCTGCCTGATGTTAAGTGGAATAACCTCGGCATGCCTATAACAGAGGCATTTCGTCAACGACGAATTGCACTGTGCCCGTCACACTGAGACGTACAGTTGTTAGGTCTCATGTGTCTGTAATTTTATTGGCTCTCAAGGACTGCTGCCGGAACACACTGTTATGTGCTTCGCGACAGATTTTCTACTTGAGGGTGGTCGCTAGCCAGGCGGGCATTCGCAAAATGCCCTTCCACCATGCGTTGAAGCTCAAGCCTGTGGCGGGATTCGAACCGTGGACCTGCTGCGTGGCAGTCCATAGCCAATGCCACTGAGCCATCACTACTTCAAGTTAATCTAAAAAACAGCTAACATAAGTATGTCTTCAACCAGTGTGTGTTGCCAGTGATGACTTAAGCCACTGAAACGTGGTCCTTAACAGATATATGGACAAGTCCCTCAACGAGCTATGGAGAGAGCTATGCTCGGAGTTTCTTTGCGCGATTAAATCTGGAACGTTGATACTCGCATTCGCCAAAGAACCAAAGTCACCAACATAGCTTTCAGAATTTGTAAGTTGAAGTGGCAATAGGGGAGTCATATTGCTCGACGAACTGATAACCAATGGGGAAGAAAGGTTCTCTAGTGAATACCACATAACACCTGAAGACGTAAAGTTGGTAGCCTCCGCACTAGGTGGACTGACGAAATCGTAAAAGTCGCGGGTAGCCAGTAGGTAGTTAAGAGCAGAGTGCACAGAGCTCTTTCAATACAAACGTAGTTTCGTCATATTTTAAATACCATGTGTTCAAACTCGGTGACATTTTGCATGTACATTGCTGAGCCTGAGAGCTTGTAGTTTACCAGTTTTTCGATTTGTTATTTATTATAACCCTAAATGTCAAAATAACAATTCCCATAAGCCGATTCTTCAAATTATTTTTGAATATACGTAATTTTGCAGAAATCTGGCAAACCAGAAGCATATATAGATAATTAAGCTGAAGGACATACATGCGAAGTTTCACCGAGTTTGAAATCTTAACATTTTAAATATGACGAAACTACGTTTTTATGGAAAGCAACACGAGCACTCTAGCCTTAAATGTTTGAAAAGGCAATTTTTTCGATCAGATGAAGTCTAATAGTTCGGTTGATGACTGCATTCCGTCCCCTGTGACGGTTAAAGTTCTGTGTTTTCAATTAGAGCATAAAATTTCGGCTCAATCGAGCATGTTCCGGTGGCTCAGTTGAGTAGTCACCCGGCGAACAAAATATTTGTGCTCTAATAATTTGTAAATATCAATATCAATTTAATACGCTTCTGCTACGGAGTGAAGGAATGAAAATCCCTATAACTTTCCCCGCCGTACATTTATAAGGGAGAAATGACCAACTTTATACCATGTTTTTGACCGACTAATGAGACGATTTCTGAGTGGTGGTCTGATAAAGCTTCTTTGTTACTCTTTTTCTCCAAATATAATCATTTTAAATAAAACCATCGTAATGAAATTCGTTTTAATGCTATGTAGCAAAAATAGTTTTATTATTTCAGGCCCCTCTTCCACCTCCAGTATGGACGGAGCCGTACGACGCATCAGATATAAAGATCGCATGCATCCAATTACCTCATCCAGATCTGCCAGTCATCCTACCTAATATAACATTTCAAGAGGATTGTCTCATCGCCAACATTGACGTTCCGGACACGACCTCAACCAATCTCTCTGTGGTAGTCTATGTTCATGGAGGTGCATACCAAAATTTATTGGGCTATGCTTTTCAATTAAATCCTTTAGTAAGAACAGGAAAGGTCATTGTCGTGACATTTAATTACAGACTTGGCCCTCATGGCTTCCTCTGTCTCGGAACAGAAGACATTCCTGGCAACGCAGGGATGAAAGACAAGGTCGCGTTGCTTCGCTGGGTTAAACAAAATATAGCTGATTTTGGAGGAAATCCGGACGATGTTACTATTATGGGTTGCAGCAGCGGAGGTGGGTCAGTTGATTTCCTCACCATATCGCCAATGGCTGCTGGTTTATTTCATAAAGCTATACCAGAATGCGGGGCTGTTTTTGGATCTGCAGGAACACAAATAGATCCTCTGGAAAATGCTAAAGCATATGCTAAAGAACTGAATTTCACAGACGTGAACGATTTGAAATCGTTAGAAGAGTTTTATAAAACTGCTTCAAATGATTTGTTGGTCTCTAAGTCAGATTTTTCTGTATCAAGTGCACAAGATAGCTCACTTATTTTCGCACCATGTGTAGAACGAGACACGGGGACGGGTCAAGAAATGTTTTTAGGTGATGCTCCGTGGAATTATTTAGTAAATAACTCATACAATAAAATACCAATTCTGACAGGATTTACAAATATGGAAGGGTTGTTAAACTTCCCTGCATTTGATGATTACAAAAACAGAATGAATGCAAAATATTCGGATTTTTTACCGCGTGACTTGCAATTTGAATCCGAAACGCAGAAGAATGAAATTGCGAGTAGAGTCAAAGAAATGTATTTCAAAGGGCGAAACGTAAGTGATGAAACTAGCCTGGGTTACATTGATTATTTCTCGGACGTAATGTTTATATATCCAATGCTCAGATCTGCCAAAATGCGGATTCTAAACGGAGACATGATTTACATGTATGAATTCTCCTACGCGGGTGATACTCCACTAATTAAAGTAAGAGTGCCACACCGAAAATTCAGCGGAGCTGACCATTGTGACCAATTGATCGTTCTTATGAATGACGATTCTCCGATGCTATCTCGAACTGGACCTGAATCAGAAGAATATAAAACGTTGAAACAAAATATAGTGAACTATTGGCTGAATTTTATAACATCAGGGTATGTAATATTATTGATAATGCTACGTAACTATTAGTTGTGCGTAAAATATGACCTCGAGCTGTAATATCTAATCTGTCCATAATATTATCTAGTCAGTACACACACATATCATTTTGTTAACCTAAATTTATAACAGTTAACATGTATACAGAAGAAGCTTATGCACCTTGGATGAACCACCCTTTGGACTCCGTACTTGACACTTGAGGATAACCACCTTCGAAGTTGAGGGTTTGTCCTAAATTATGGAGTAGGTACAAAGATGGCTCGTCCGAGGGCATTATTATCAAGAAGGTGATGACCGCTTCCTGTCCATTAAATGTTTTGCAAAATAAGACGGTGTGGTCGTTTCTAAACGCGGATTTATGTTCTTTATATATGTTGTCAAAATTACTGCCAGTTTGTCACAAGTAAGTTTGTAAATACCGGATTTTAACTGTTTTTCAAACGATCTTTTCCATTACATATATGACGTAGGTTTTGGTTTGTACGAAAAGCTACATGGATGTTATATATATTAATTAAAATGGATACTTTTTGAGAGATTGGACCCCATATATTTGATAATTCTATCAAAAGGGCAAGAATACAACACTGACTTAGCCCTATTGCGTTGTTCCCTTTGATATTTTATATAATCGATCGAATATTTGTTTATTGTAGCCGTTGGAAATCCCAGTATGGTATATTATATTAAGATCCTTACATAATTGTCTTGAGTAGGAGGAACCGATAACAGTATATGGACATAACTTTGGAAAGCTGGTTATTTTAATATTTTTCTGTTTGCAATAACGCATGCTCTGCAGATTACATTACCAAATTACAAATTTATGAGAGGATATATTATAGTCATGTGCGGGATTAAAACCCGCGTCATCCACCCCTATACACCCTAAAAAGACCAAGTAATGAGGGTAGACAACGAGTCCACTAGGCGGTGTGGCAAGTGACACTAATCTACCGACACACGCGCAGGAGATCATCATTGTGAAGTATGATGCTGACAAACCTATATTTATGATTAACACTTTGTTGTTTGCCTTCCACATAGAAGTCCGAGTCCTGAAGGTTCGTCTCTACCAGCTTGGCCCGCGATGAGCAGTCACAACTCGCCGTACATGCGTTTGAGCACTACGCTGAAGTTGGAGAATACCTCGGTGCTGGGAGACAGGGCCCGCTTCTGGGATGCCCTCTACGAGCAGCACAATAGGCTGCCGGTGCCACCGAACCACCAAGCCTCGCCACCGAAGGGTCTTAAATGAAGACTTAGACATTATTAGTCCTTGTTATATTATATTATGTGGTTATCATAAAACGTTCTTAGGTAATAATATATAAATCAATAATGAGTTTATCTTCTAACTTTTGGTTGGATTATTTATTCAAACCTAACAATGCACAAGGACAGTAACTCCTTCCACAAAGTATTTATTAACATTTATGGTCAGGTATCTAGTGCGGAAAATTATTAATAATCTTACACTTTAAAGTTTTTGAAGCTTTAACATCCTAAGAGTCCAGCTTATAGACTCTTATGCCCCAGCCGTAGGTGAAGGTTACAAAATTGTTAAAACCGCGATTGGAATAATTACAGTATCATTTGACTATTTTCAATAAATTTCTAAGTAATTTGTTTTTTCTTATATGTACGCCTTTGGACTACAATCTCATCTGATGGTAAGTGATGGTGTGATCGAAGGGGTTAACATGCTCCACCTAAAATTACTGGCTCTCAAGGAAAGCTGCTGCAAGGAAACCAGGCTTGCATTCGCCTAATGCCCTTCCACAAGCCGGCGGCGGGATTCGAACCATGGACCTGCTGCGCGGCAGTCCATAGCCAATGCTACTGAGCCATCACTGCTTCATTTATAACTATTAATTTATAATAATTTAAGCAAGGGAAACACTGTATGGCAACAAGTTCAATATATTTTAGGTTTTCTGGATTTTTTGCTTGGTCATTTAACTATTGTTGGTCGAGGTTTTAAGAAGCTTTTTCAGGCTATCTATATATCTAATTTATTTTTGTAATGCTTATTGAATTGATTACACATTTGTTACGGGTAAACGTAATTTAATTAATTTTATTTAACAGTTTTATGGGTAGCGTATAGAATGTACCTAAATGTACAAAATATTGTTTCTCACTAACTTTTTAATATAATAGCAATATTATTTTAGACCACGAATAGCATGATCTTGTAGAATAGTATCTAAAAATAGCTACAATCGACATAGTGATAAAAATTGAATTCACAGCCATAACTACAAAAATACTAAATGTTTATTTTGTGTTCAATATGATGCTTTAGTAGAACTATTGTGTTGCAGCAGGACGGTATCTTCCTCGAATAATTTAGTAATAAGTATAGATAATACGTTGAATTAAGAAATTATGCTTTGTTTTGTGAGTGTATGTGCAGGTAGTGCATTAGTGTATTTTCATTTAAAAGGCACTGCCATAAGTCACATTGCCCAAGGAGATTATTGTCTAATATTATGTGCTAGGGGTTCGGGATCAATAATGCAAAACTTTTTCGCCAACTGACATCTTTGACACCGTGTAAGTTCTACAGTCAGTTCTCACTCTTCATAAAACAACACTAAAAAGTTAACTTATCGCACTTTACAGACACTAAACTGTTCGCTCTTGAATCACTTGGCCCAAAATAATCGCACTGTGTCTCGTTTCAAGCTCAAAGTAAGACTGACAAGTTAGCTTTCTTTATCAGGGAGAACATAGATCTCGGCTACCTCGGTTGCCCGTCCAACTCTACCGGACTTTGGGTGAAGGAAGGCCGTCTTACAGCCTTGGACTAGGAAGTGCTAAAGGCACTTCTCTCGAGACGGGTGTAGAAAGCAAAAAGCGCTTTCTAACTCCGTCTCCTGCGGGTGCCGGAAACGCACCGCTGCTTTAATAGGAGGGGTTGACAGCGAGCTCTGTGGTTCGCGCACGCAAGCTCTGTGGTTCGCGCCTCAGCTTGAGTCGAGAGACATTGGGGAGGGTCGAAACTAAATGCCCCGGCACAACTGCAGTATTCTACCGTTGAGTTATTGGAGAGACACTAATGGGGACCTTATTTTGTCCTCAAGCTCGCGGCTTTATACCTAAAAGCTCATAGCGAAAATACTCCACAATGTTCAATACTAATCCAGATGAAATACAATAGGGGCATAAATCACTTTCTTAACATAAACCATTTTTGATGAAAATCCACTGATTACTACTACTTACACTGTGATGTTTACTAGTTGCCCGGGAACTTCGAGAAAGAGGTTAGTTTCTCGATGCCCGGGAACAATAACGACCCTTGTTTTAAAATGTTGTGGGTCGGCAATAGTACATAATTGTTATATTAGATTTATTTATCGACGATAGATTTTTCCGGATTATATTAGAGGCCTGGTAGCTAGCCAGGCAGGAATTCGCAAAAGTCTCTACTACCTATAACTATTGTAATTCTAAGACAACAACCAGGACCTATGGCTTAACATGCCACAGGAGATGGCATTTTGCGAATGCCCGCCTGGCTAGCTACCGCCGTCAAGTAGAAAATCTGTCACCAAATACCTAACGGTGGGTTCCGACAGCTGTCCTCGAGAGCCAGTAATTCTAGGTCAGCCTGAACAACATCTTCGACCACATCATCACTCGCCATCAGGTCAAAGGTAGCTATCAGGCATAAAAAGAAATGCAAGAGCAATGTCTATTCTATACAAATTCTATAAACTTAGAATTCTTTAAGTTTCTCTAATTAATGGTAAGTTTTTATTCTGTTCATGCTGAAATCTAAATTATCGTAGTTCATATTTATAACCGACTTCAAATAAGGAGGAGTTTACCAATTAAACTTTTTTTATTATGTTTGTTACCTCAGAACTTTTGACTGGGTCCCGATTTTGTTGATTCTTTTTTTATTTGAAAGCTAATCCTTCCCGTGTCGTAAAATTTTATCAAAAGCGGCCAAGCCGTTTTGGAGTAATACTCCAATAACTGAAAAGTGTTTTGCTAGCACGATGATTTAGTAATTAACGCTGAATGACAATTGATCCCGTAAGTAGCAAGAGTAACTAAAAAGGGTGAAGTATTTTTTTATCCCAAAATGGAATCGACTTCTACTCTCAAAAGTGTGAAATAACTTGTCGAAGTCGGTACCATGCCCACAATATTGTGATAATTGGTACTTTTGAACTGTAATGGTACCAACTTCAACAAGTTATTTCATACTTTAGAGTGTTTAAGGCGGTTCCATAAAAAAAATTGTTCCTACTAAAAAACGATTGGGAAAGAAATTATAGTAAGTAGGTAGTTCTTATTCTGTAATCTGATGTAAAGCGAAAACCGCTGCTTATAATATATGCATTTCGCCACAAGACACGAACTGCACTGCATCCGTCTTGAGACATACAGTTGTTGAGTCTCAAGTGCCTGTAATTTCACTAACTCTCAAGTACTCCAGCCGGAACACACCGTTAGGTGCTTGGCGATAGATTTTCTACTAGACGGTGGTAGCTAGCTAGCCGATCATTTGAATAATGCCCTTCTACCATGCGGTGAAGCTCAAGCCGGAGGCGATAGGAATCGAACTATGGACCTGCGGCACGACAGTCCATAGCTATTACCTCTCAGCCATCAGTGCTTCATAATGCTTCATATAGCATAGTGAATAGTAATCCTATTTTTAATATGACCATTTTTGGTGTTACGCGATGTGGAATTTAGAGTGAAGAGAATAAGAACTTAGTAATTAAACAACTTTAAACGGTTTAAATCGCGAATATTTATCATTATTTTTGTCCCGACACGTGTCAAGTCACCCCGTGACCACGATCACTGCAAAGTGTTTGAAACGTCGGAACAAAAATAATGATAAATATACGCGATTTAAACCGTTTAAAGTTGTTTAATTACTATGTGTAATATTCGCGAAAACCTAAGACGAGAATAGGAACTCCTACAGTTAATAGAATTTACTAATTAACACAGTTTATATTTAGAGAATTCGTATTGATTTGACACCATGTGTGAAAGTGCAATGTGCTAATGCACATACCTACATTGCACTTGTACGATGACAGTCCTCTCACGTAACGGCCCTAGTTCACAAAGCTCGTAAATGTGATTCACGAGCGTGCTCGTTATTTCATTCCACTAAAACTGTTCAAACAGTATCGATATAATGGTTTTTGGTTTCAGACTTTCCCACTGCGCCAGATCCGATACAATCATAACATACATACCTGCTGTTTTATTAATAAATGACACATATTCACGGGATTAGCCACGTGTTTCAAGTTAACTTTTGAAGCAATGACAGCCGAGCGATTATAGCTATGGACTGTGGTGCCGCAGGTCCATGGTTCGAATCCCACCGCCGGCTTGAGCTTCACCGCATAGTGGAAGGTCAATTTGCAAATGCTGACATGGCTAACTACCACTCTCAAGCAAAAAATCTGCCAAGCACCAAACTGTGTGTTCCGACAGCAGTCCTTGAGAGCCAGAAAAATTACAGGCACATGAGACTCAACAACTGTATGTCTCAGGGTGACGTGCAGTTCGTCATTTGTGATGAAATGCATCTGTTTTAGGCAGTGGTTACCGTTTAAGATCAGGTGGGCCTCGTGCTTGTTACGTCACAATAACATAAAAAATAATATAAAGCTCATCGCATTTTGTAAAACTTATCAGAGTGCTTGGTCGATGCAACGCGATTATAATGATGGGACTTATCTATTTGGGCCAACGAATAAGCATAGCAATTAAACGGGGGAAGCAGCCAGCATGCTGGTCGCGCTTCCAACTGGTAGTGGGCTAGAGCATTAGGAACGCCTGTGGGCCTACAATGGCAAAGCCATTATGGCATTTAGTTAGGTTGCCCATATGCTTACGTTGTGGTAGATAGCTATAGTCTTGTTCATACATATCTATATGCAGCAAGCATGTTGGTCACGCTTCCAACTGGTAGTGGGCTAGAGCATTAGGAACGCCTGTAGGCCTACAATAGCAATGCCAATATGGCATTAAGTTAGGTTGCCTATATGCTTTCGTTGTAGTGGATAGCTATAGTCTTGTTTATACATACCTATATGCAGCCAGCATGCTGGTCACGCTTTCAACTGGTAGTGGGCTAGAGCATTAGGAACGCCTGTAGGCCTAAAATGGCAATGCCAATATGGCATTTAGTTAGGTTGCTTATATGTATGCTTTCGTTGTAGTAGATAGCTATAGGTAGTTGTTCGGTAAATAAGGGTAAGCAATGCATTCTGTTTCTGAGTGCGCGCGGACGCGCGTTGTTTACATGCGAATAGGTGCGTGCAGCCGAGCGCGGCGCATTCCGTTGTTTGTAGTCGGTCGAGGCGGTCGTCAGATGCATTCCGTTGTTTGTAGTCGGCCGAGGCGGTCAGATCTATTCCGGTGTTTGCTGTAGGCCGAGGCGGTCAGATTAATCCGGTGTTTGCAGTTGACCGAGGCGGTCAGTTTCCGTTGTTTGCAATAGGCCGAGGCGGCCGATTCCTTTTGAAAGTTAGAATACGTTTTTCGGGTGTGCGCGAGACAGGACGAGGTCGCGGCGACAATAGACAATAAGGTGGACGTGGGTGGAAGGCCTAGTGATAAATCGTATTTTGTGATGATAAACACAAAGTACTGTGTGTGATAGTCTAGCTTTAGGGCGTTTAGTGATAATTCCCTTTCGACGGAGCGACTAGCACGAAGGTAGGTCGTTCCCGCCGTTTTATACACACGTGCCTAGTAGCACATATATCGGCTGGTGTCTTCCTGTGACATTCCAGGAGCCCAGTCGAATACGCCACGACACAGTGGTAAAGTGTGGGACTACGGGGATTAACAAGGGCCCCTGTCCATACAGTAGTGTTGTTTAATAATAGTGATGTTTTGACTTATGTGAATAAAGGCATACCGCCCAGTATTTTAAAAAATAAAACTAAAGAATTTTGATAATTTTTGTGTTGGTTACAAACAGAAAAAGCTACATAGATGGTTTGCCTTTGTCCCCACGCACCTTCTAGTATGTTTCTTTCGTCACCTATTACGTACGTCTCCCACATGAAGATATGGGGTGGTGCAATTATAGACCGGCACCCCACGGAGAGAATAAATGCATGTGTTCAAAAATATTTAGAATGTCCAAAATTACACCAATGAAAAGATAAAATTGTTATATAGTGCGTGTCAGGCTTCGCTATACAGGGTTATTGGAGAAATTATAACAACCTCTTAGAGTTGACTTCTGTTAGTCTTAACCTAACAGACATTTTGAGATGAATGTTTTTATTGGATTTTTTGTTAACTTTTGTTTTATTTATTTTTTATATGTTATCGACTGAATAAGCACGAGGTAAAGACAATGCCTAACATTTGAATCTACGAATAAATAAGGTATATTCGTAGCTTTGAATAGAGTTTACATCATATCATATTTACATCGAGCAAAGTACATAATAAAAAATATGATATAATAAATTACACCTACTCTAATTCGTTGAAGTATCGAACTTCGGGTCCGAAAGAAAGGTATCTGCAAAACACATTTGCTTAATTGATGAGCGATTATTGTTTATATAATTTTGAATATATTTTTACGATTTTCACAAGTTTTATTGTTTTATTGCCAACATGCCTAAACAAAATTGTAGACTTATCTGTTTATTAAAATTGTATAAATGAAGTTGTTTCATATTAATATCATTAATTACAATGCTAAGTAGGTAATATTTCGATGACTATGATTGCTTTTATGTACTTAGTTTTTATTCAGTTATTTTATTTTAATTGAAAATATTAGGTAACCAATGCATTACTTATTATAGACTAATGATATTGAAATAATTATATAAAAAAACATATTTCATTGTATACTGACTTGCCTAGAATAACATTCTTAGTTATTATGGTCAATAAATGATTCCGATTCTGATTCATATTATGTATTGGCTTATTTTTGTTTAAATTCGTTCGTAGCATAGACTTGCAAGCATTTGCTTGTGTAGATTCTGAATATATTTTTTTATCGGATTCGTATGGTTTGTTCATTTTCCTAATATGAAATTATATATTATTCGTTTGCTTATAAGTGGTCAGACTAGTTTTAAATATGCAAAAAGAACACAAATACTAATGAGGATATAAATACCTATGTACATTTTACATAGCTATTTATACGTTAACGTAAATTTATAAATATCTAACCTGTATTTAATAGAACAGTACCGACACCTCTCGCTGATCTTATAACTAAGACTCTCACACTCTTACCATGTGAAAATATTCTTTAATTTCTCTGCATTAAGACTTAAAACTGATTGAGCCATAACAGCGTTCTCACAGTAGTATGGGAGATTCCATAGGAGGCAAGATTTGTGTTGAACATTGCGGTTCGACCATAAACTATATAAAACAACGAACTTCGTACCGCAAATTCATTTTTCTTTGTCTAAAGTGTATTATCATATCATCTCTTAACAGTCATTACCAATGTTTTTTGTTAATGCATACACAGTAAAACTAGATAAAAATTAAGTGGTTTGCCTGGAGCACAGAATATAAAAAGGACAGGAGGCTGGTAGAAGATTCAAATACCTACCTAAATCAATATTCGCAGCGAGTTCTAGTCTTTTACCCGGTCAAAGATTTTAGTCGACACGCCAAATACTCAGTTTTTTTAGAGTTCCAAAGCGCCTATCAATGAGACTGCTATCTGTCTGTCGTATGCTATCTGTATTCGTTTGTCACGGGTTTCTAGCTCTAGTAAACGAAATGAGTAACAAACCTAAAATTTATGAGAAGTAATATGTAAGTCGGCGTTGTCTCCATCAATCATCAGGTCGATAGTGACGTCAATGGTTCATAGTCTTCTCTAGGCGCTTGCATATGAACCACGTTTGAAAATATTGTTACTATAAATACATATTCGCAAAATTCACGTCGCCAAGATGAAGTGTTGCATTTTATCTTGCAAAAATAGTTCTTATCAAGTGACAAAAGCAGCCGATGGAATTACATTTAATATTTTATTAAAATATATTTTTCAATTACTTATATTACTAGGTATAGTACCTGTGTAATACTTTTTTCTATAGTATCTAAAATCTCAACTAAGGGAGTGATCACCATATATTACTTTTCTCTATGGTGATCACCCTACGACGTTCGTATGAATAAGCGACCGGCCAGTTCAACCAATGTTACGAGCCAGTCGTACTTTAGCTTACCAAACAAAACAGTGCTAGCTACTGCATGTAGATGGCGCCCATATCAGCGATGTAGAGGTGCTATTTAACGAATATAAGGTAACTGGTGAGTGCTACTATAGCTAACCCTAAGCAGTAAGGGGTAAAGTGACAGGGCCGGAGATTAGTAGTCGTGGGTTCGAATCCTGCTCGTAGCCAATTATTTCACAATCTAACAGCATTTTAATGTTAAGTAGAGCAATTATTCGGTTAGGCATAGAGTCAATAGACTTTGAAAAAGTGATACTTATCTGGAAGTTATTTCTTACCTTGATGACCGTTTTCGCTTTTCTCAGCGTGGCTTTCCTTACCTTCTACCTATAGGCACATAATTTCCATAAGTAGTTTCTCTAAGGAAGCATCAATAGTAGGTGCCTATCGTTATTGGAGGATTTGGTAGATCGGATAGAGTGCAGAAAGTAATTATGGTGGCACCGCCGTTGTTGTTGGTTGGTTATTGCAACGATACGTCATTGTGACGCGCACAATGAAAACGCGCGTGACAAATGTGCGGACATGCGGAAAATTGGAAAAGTGTGGGTCAGTTGCAGCCTTATGTAGTACCTACCTAGATTTTATTTTGTTTTATTCCAAAGCATGCACGCTTAGGTTAATTTCCATTAAACATAAATGTCGACATTGACTACTGTTCAAGAAATAGAAACGCACTTTGTTTCACCGCTATAGATAGTGCTATCCATGAAGACGCGCCCCACCCCTCTTCTTGATCGCTTACAGTACTAGTGTGCAATATTTTGCTAGTGTTTTAGTGTTGTCGGTACACACTTATTACCTATGAGGCACACGCACACTACGATGAATATACTAATCACGAAACAGCGTAACGGCCAACTTGAAACTTCCCTCTGTTGAAAAAGAGGGGCGCGTCTTCGTGGATGGCACTGTCTATACCAATTATTATATATTGTATGCCTCTACGCCGAGCAGTCAGTACAGAGATATATACAGGGTTATTGGTAAATAACCCTGTATATATCTCTGTAATGGTGTCCCTAAGAGGTTGTTAGTAATAAATTGCTAACAACCTCTTAGGGTTGACTTCTGCTAGTCCTTAGAAACATTACAAGATGTTTTTGTTTGTTTCGTTTTCTTTTATGTTTTTTATATTTTTTTGACTGAATAAGCACGAGGACCACCTGATGTCAAAAGTCTCTTGTGCCTGTAATGTATTATTTCGTATTGTTTATTACTTTGCTCGATGTAAATATTCAAAAATCTATTCAAAGGGAACACGGCGCGGTCCAAGGTTGCCGCGGCGGGCGCTCTTGGCTCGGAGTAGGCATTAAAACACAAAAAACAGTTTTTTTTTTTACAAAACATATAAAAGAATCATCTCAAAATGTTTCTTAGGACTAGCAGAAGTCAACACTAAGAGGTTGTTTGCATTTTACCAATAACCTTGTATAACAATTATTTTGGTAATTTGTATATATTCAGCACTAACTTATTTAAACTTAAGCGTGAAATTTTTACTATTATGAAGGGCAGTGTAAAGTAAAATTTTCAAGAATGTAATTATTGAAGGTTAAAGTTATTAATGTTGTAATATTACTACGCATTAGTCTAACAATTGTAAACTTATTGCATAAGCTATATTATTTTTATACTATAGGCATTACTTAGATATATTAAAGTGTACTTTTTTTTATGTTATTGTGAAGGAACAAGCGCGAGGCCCACCTCATGTTAAGCGGTATCCTCTGCCTATAACAGAAGCTTTTTTTTTATGTTCTTGTGACGGAACAAGCACAAGTGACGAACTGCACAGCGCCCATCACCTTGAGACATACCTGTTAAGTCTCATTTTGCCTGTTATTTCACTGGCTCTCAAGGACTGCTGCCGGAACACACCGTTAGGTGCTTGGCGACAGATTTTCTACTCGAGGGGGGTCGCTAGCCAGGCGGGCATTCGCAAAATGCCCTTCCACCATGCGGTGAAGCTCATGCTCTGGGCGGGATTCGAACCATGGACCTGCTGCGCGGCAGTCCATAGCCAATGCCACTGAGCCACCCCTGCTTCAAAAACTACTGTTTGTAGTTCCCTAATAAATAAATAAATTTCGCTTACTCTTGGGTATACCTACTACTAACTACATATACAGGGTTATTGGAAACATGCTAGCCATCTCTTAAAGTTGACTTCTGTTAGTCCTAACAAAAGTGTGATCTTAAAGTAAAAAGCTCCTTTCTAAGTTATGTTTTACTAAGAGTGTCGCAGACCACAGCGTTGCTTAATAATTTTTTTAAATTCAATTTTAGGTAAACAATGGTCAAATGTCAATAATTAGTCTGCATAGAATGGCAATCGCGAACAGGTACCTACAGCTAATATACAATTTTACAAAGAGCTAGTTATACATGCAAAGAGTACTTATATATGTATGTACAAAACTTGTTTTTGAGTAACATTTTTATGGGTAAGTTAATATCTATAAAATGTTATTATTTGTTTCCACCATCGTGTTACTTGAAATGTGATACTGTCCATACAAAGGTTGTCTGGAAGAAATCGCTATATGCGATAAGACCGCCCATTGCACAACCATAGTCTAAGAGTACTATTTACAAGATTATTTAAATGTATATTCGCTGTGCAATAAATAGTTTTGAATTGTATTGTATTATATGTATGTAAAAAAAAAATAATCAAGTAGGTAGCACAACTTACATATTATGAGGCTGAAGTGATATCAGGTTCACTAACAATTAACAAAATTAAATATACACAGACACACCACCGCACACAAACAAACACACCATAACACAAACTTTTTTCAAAGTCGATTTTGACAAACTCAGTACTTAGTACTGAGTTTGTCAAAATCAACGTAGTACTTAGTACACTCCATGTTAAAAAAAAAATTTGAAAGAGCACAGATTTCTAATACAGGCATTCTTTGCTTAAAAGGAATCTCTGGTCGCTTAATTTATCTTTGTAAGTTTTGTGGTTCCGGAAATAAACATTCTTATTATCTATAATATGCTAGCCTCTCAAATGATGATAATGTATATAATATATATGTGTGTTTGATAAAAGTAAACAGGTGTAGGTAATTCATAATAGGAACTGGCTCTTGGGACATCTCTTGGAACTTCGAACTGCTTGGTGCCACACGAACCCAATTCCACGCCACGGAGTCGCAGTTGACCGCTAATCATTTATTATAGATCACACAACAAGATAGGTACCTAAAAAAAAACAAGAAAATTCGCGGAAAATATCAAAGACAAACAAAAGGTAAATAATAAAATACTTGAACTTATTGACGTATTTCTTATCATTGTGTTTTTAGATAAAGATCTGGAATTGATGGTCTAGCCATGTCTTGACTTTGTAGGCGGGGCAGGAGGGCTGTAGTGCTCGATATAGATGGACTCCCAGAATTGGACCCTATCACTCAATAACGGTGAGTAGTTTACTCGTAATGGGACGTCGAGTGACATGTATGGGGAGAGAAATCCGTCCACTGGCGGCCATGGAGGCAAGGACGAACCTTTGGGCGTTGGATTCCTGCAAGAGATCATAAATTAATCAGAAAGGCATTATGCTGTAGTCTTTACCACAATCTCAGCTGACGGCAAGCGATCACGTGATCGAGGTTAGTAAACCTAGAAAGAGAACTCTCAAGGACAGCTGCTAGAACACACCGTGAGGTGCTTGATGGCAGACTTTCTACTTGAGGGTGGCCACTATGCTTTGTGTCAGTGTTTTCATCTCTGAAGGCCCCCGGTAAAGCCTAACGACTGCCATCCTATAACAACCAAGGGTCTTATTGGTGATGAAAATGAACTTCAATATGTCATTTGAACTCCATATGAGCTCCTGTTAATGAAACGTCAAAGTGAAGACATTAAAAACAATATAGGAGTATCAGAGGAAAAACTCCACCATAGAATCGCTGCGCTCAGCGATGTGCTCGGAAAATGATGCAATCCTACTGGTAGATTTTTTCCTCCTACACTCTTAAATTTTATTATGCTATTTTGATGGAACAAGCACAAGGCTCAACTGGTGCTAAACGGTAACCTCTGCATATAACAGATAACTGCACTACGTCCATCACCCTGATACAAAGTTGTTAAGTCACATGTGCCTGTAATTTTAAGGGCACCCGAACCCTTCAAACCGGAACACAGTAATGTGAATAGTAATTAAACAACTTTAAACGGTTTAAATCGCGTATATTTATCATTATTTTTGTCCCGACGTTTCAAACACTTTGCAGTGATCGTGGTCACGGGGTGACTAATTGGTATTATTTGTCACATGAGTTATTAAGAAAATAACTCATGTGACAAATAATACCAATCGTACAAATTCGCAGCAATGTTTCTTCATCTACATACTTACTATAGTAACTTGGTTCTGTACGTGGGAATAAAGTTCGTCAAATATCACACGATTTGCATTAAGCACACAGAGCGCGATCAGAACGCGCGCGTGCAGCGTAAATACGCACGCAGACGACTGAATTTCAGTTCACTAACTACAGCCTGGTACGCTGGATTTGGGACCTTACAAAACAAAAACTATGTATATGACAAGAACTCACCCTGTTGTTATGAAATTCAGCCATAATTCTTTTAGTGTGTCCTTCATGACCATAAATGTATCGGAATAGATCACAGATTCAGAGTCTCTAATAGCCTTGGTTTGCTCACAGTGTCCCGCACCTCGAAGATTTGTGTTCGGTATCAAAGTAGAATCATCATCAGCAAATGAGTATTCATATAAAAATATAGTGTCACCTCGAGACGCTCTTCGCATGTTGACAGCCCTAGCCATAGGATATGCAAACATCACGTCAGTAAAGTAATCAATATATGCCATAACAGTATCGTTGCTTACTATTTGGTTTCCAAAGTAAAAGTTCTTTACTTTAGCTGCGAGATGTTCCTTTTGGGCCTTGCTCTTAAACTGAAGGTCACTCGGTAAAAAGTCCGAAAACTTTTCATTCATTCCAAACATCCATTCATTGGAATCGGGTATCCGATACAATCCTTCCATTTCTGCAAAACCATAGAACAATGGCACTTTTTTGTAATTCCCTTTCAACAATATATTTAATGGAGAATCGCGCAGAAAACTTTCACCTATGGTGTTGCGCTCAACACACGGCGCGAAGAGCAACAGACTACCACGAGTTTCTTCATAAATGAAATCTGTTTGAGATAATAACATTTCATTTGAAGCAGTCTTGTAGAATTCTTCTAAAGCACTAAAGTCATCCACATTAGTAAAATTAAGTTGTCGCGCGTAAGTTTTTGCATTCTTCAAGGGATCTGTTTGTGCTCCTGTGCCTCCGAAAAACGCTCCACTTCCAGCGATGGCCTTTTTAAACAAACCTTTTGCCATTGGTGATATGGTAAGAAAGTCTACGGATCCACCGCCAGCACTGCAACCAGATATTGTAACATCGTCGGGATTTCCCCCAAAACTGGCTATATTCTTCTGAACCCAACGCAACAATGCGACTTGATCTTTCATACCAGCGTTACCTGGAACATCTTCTGTGCCGAGACAGAGAAAGCCGTGCACTCCTAAGCGGTAGTTAAATGTTACAACGACAACTTTCTTTGTTCTTACTAAATCGCCTAATGAAGGTGTAGCTCTAGTTAGATATGCTCCGCCGTGAACATTCACCAAGACTGGGAGATTTGTTTCCCTCGTATCTGGTACGTAAATATTGGCGACAAGACAATCTTCCCTAATTGATAACGAGTCATGTCTGTTGTCCGAAACATATTGGTGGCAAGAGATCTTTCTGTCCACTGCATCAAAAGTTTCTGTCCATACCGGGGGTGGGAGAGGTGCCTTGAAACAAATATATTTTTTAATTAAAATTGTAATATTGGGCATTGCAGTAACATTCTTTCCCCGCTAATATATGATAGATTTATCAACTGTGATTAGATTTGAAACCTAATAAAGTTATGTAAGGGTTATGATTTAGGGGGATTGTTTTACTTTTACGTAATTGTTAGCTAAACAAAATATGATGAATACCTAATTTTTAACTTTAGTTTTGATAGAAAATCTTTAAAAATAATAACGTATCAATAACAAGAACTAAGGTTTGAATAATTATGACATCGAATTCATCAAATTGTGATACAATGTGTCCGAAGTAAAACAGGTATAAAATTGGATATCTTTTTGTGTCACTAGGTAAGCCTTTGACCACAATCTCACCTGATGTTAAGTGATGATGCGGTTGAGGGTGGTAAGTTGGCTTAATCTACAATGTGAGGTGACCTTTCCATAATCAAAGTCACATTGAGTGGTCTATCTATACTGCACACTGATATGGTTGCTCACTTCGTCAGTGTAGTCAAATTAAATATAGGTACAATGGTCTCGTCTCCATAATAGTAATTTATTTTATTGAAGACAATGAAAATTTTCATTTTACGCAACCTAATCTAGAATAAACTCAAGGCCCACGTGATGTTAAGCGGACTAACCTCTGCCTATAACAGATGCATTTCATCACAACACAAGTCATGAATTGCACTGCGCCCGTCACCTTGAGACATAGTTGTTAAGTCTCATGTGCCTGTAATTTCACTGGCTCTCAAGGACTGCTGCCGGAACACACCGTTAGGTGCTTGGTTACAGATTTTGATTTGAGGGTGGTCGCTAGCCAGGCGGGTATTCCTAAAATGCCCTTCCACCATGCGGTGAAGCTCAAGCCCGCGGCGGGATTCGAACCATGGACCTGCTGCGCGGCAGTCCATAGCCAATGCCACTGAGCCATCACTGCTTCAAAACCTACTTCAAATGTGGTTTATTATTTTATTTATTACGTATACGACGATGTCGAAGTAGATTCAGGCGTTACTTTGCAAAAATCCATATTCAATAATAACAAATATTTTGAGAAATCATTAATTAAAATTAATATTTTTGAATAACACTTAAAAATATAAACATATATCTGGACAATTCCGCCTAATTTCCCTGTTAAGCCGACATAACATCACAAACGCCACGTAGTCAAACCGTAAGAATTTTCGACGCATTTCGCTTCTACACGAAACATCTTTAGGAGATCTTAACTCTTCGTGAATATTAATTAATGTTTTCTTAAAAATATTTGTTATTATTACTTACATACATTATTTACATGAGAGATATAAAGATTTAGGTATAAATACCTTAAATTTATAAACTCCTGTAGGTGCAGTTGCATAAGGAACGTCGAGGAATTGGTACATATCCCCTTGTGTATCTTTATAACCCCGCACATATCCTTGCTGATATGATGACGAATATAGGCTAACCACTCGCCACGATCACTGAGCGCTCCTATGAACTTTTAATCTTAAAATTAGAAAATGCCGCGAAAAGTTGACGAAAGTGCCGTTCGTGACCTAATTGAGTTAATTACTAACCTTAGTGATAAAGTAACGTCACTACAAAGTGTAATTAAGAAGCAAGATGAAACAATTGTGAAAAACACACAGGAAATAACCCGGCTACGAAATGCACTTGAGGGTAACATGCAAACCGGTGGCATCACAAACACTCGAAAATCACTGGCAACAAGTGAGCCAGCTCCCTCTAGTTCACAGCGTCCGATCCGGCAGGTGAAAAAGATAGCTGCTTCAACTACCGCGTGTACGACAAAGACAGCAACAAAACAAAGAGCTGCTATCGGCGAGACGGCGAAAATGTCCGAGGTAAGCCGATCTAACTTACTCGTACATTCCACTAACGAAACAACAAATGCTATACCCAACTATGAGTCATCTAAAGTGTTGGCCTCAACATTACCGCCGGCATCGGCTAAACAAGATGATAACGCCACATATAAATTATCTACCTCGGAAGAGAAGATCGAATGGCAAGTGGTTAAAAATAAGAAGTCGTCTAATAAACCTAGAACCATCTTGACTGGCTCCGGTAAAGACAATTACGAACTACGAACAGTGGAACAATTAAAGTATATGCAGGCATGGTCATTCAGACCTCAAACGTCGGAACAAAATATTAAGAACCATATTACTAATATTATAAAATGCGAAGAATACTTCGTAGAGAAACGTGACCTAAAAACAAGCAGGCATGCAGCATTCATAATTGGGCTACCTACAAGTGTGTATGAACAAGTCTACACGCCGACTGCTTGGCCGCCCGGTGTCAAGATTTCAGAATGGACGTACTTTCGCGCGGCAGCGCTCCGGCAGCGGGGCGCGGGCGCAAACGAGAGCTTACCGACAACGAACGGATCGAACCGATGTGTCACGAGTGCCACAACCCACTAATTTCAGTGTTGATACGTATGCATTATGTGACTCCTATCGAACGCTTGTAATTTGTCATCAGAACATTAATTCAATTGACTTTAAAATCTCAGAGATAGAGGTATTACTTGAATGCGAACTTAAATGTGACATATTAGCATTAACGGAACATTGGTTTATTGAAGCAAAATTAAACTGTGTTAATATAGCAGGATATAAACTGGCTTCCAAGTTTTGCAGAAAACGATTAGTACATGGAGGATCGTGTATATTTGTAAAGGAAAACGTCAAGTGTATTGAAAATTTAGAATTAGTGACATTGTCCACGGAACAATATTGTGAAATATCTGCAATAGATCTTTTAGATTATAACATGACAGTTGTCTGCGTGTATCGAAGCAATGTAATCAATGCTAGGGATTTCTTTGTATATTTTGAGCGTTTGCTCGATAAGTTGAGCGAATTTGGTAGGGATTGCGTATTGGTAGGCGATTTTAATATCGACTGCCTAGCTAAATTGGGCTCGGAACAGAAGACCTTAAAGGACTTGTTATCATCACACAACATGGAAAATGTCGTGGATTTCCCTACCCGCATTACACCCACCACGGCAACTTGCCTGGACCACTTATATACTAACATACCGGTAAACTTCGTGCGTGCCACTTCCGTAGTGACCAAACTCAGTGACCATCTCGCAATACGAGGCGAGATCTCGTGCGCTGAACTTGTATCAGAGCCTCAATCTCGCCTCTGTAGGACCTTTTCACAGTTAAATCGCGCCAATTTTATGGCCTCATTGGACAGTGTAGATTGGTTGGAAGTTTTCGAACGCTCTGAGTCAGCTGAGAAACTAGCTAAGTCGGTGATAAACACTATTGTCAATAAGTTTGAAATTTGCTTTCCCTTTATGAAAAAACCGATCAAAAAAAGGGGTTTTTCGTGGGTTACGACCGATGTGAAAAATATGAAATCACTTTTGTTTGACATTTATAAATTAAATAAATTATATCCTGATGACAATAATATTAAATCTGTTATAGATGAATTAAGTGTAAAATACGACATTCTATTAAAAACTCATAAATCTAATTATTATAAGAATTTAATTTTGAATAGTAAAAGCGCTTCAAAATCCATGTGGAAAATAATTAACACAGAAAGAGGGAAGAACAATGTGCCCAAAGTAAATTTTGCCGATATCTTAGTCGACTCCAACGGTAGTAGGTTCAGTAGTGCCAAGGAAGCTGTCGATGCAATGAACATGAGATTTCATAATGCAGCAGTCGCTTGCGGAGCACCAACGGCAGATATTTATGGCGTACGCTGCGCCTTATTTACTGCACGTGCACCAGCCGATCGTTCGCTCAGACTTCGTCCTTTTACTACGAAAGAGATACACCACATAATCACAACTCGCATTCCTCCTAAGCAATCGAAAGATGTATACGGCCTGTCTATGGAACTTCTGCGCATGGCTAGTACATCTATTGGACATATATTGGCGACACTCTATAATGCTTGCCTAAAAGAAGGAACGTATCCAACAAGTTTTAAAGTAAGCAAAGTGTCGCCAATATTTAAGGGTAAAGGAAAACGCAGCAATATCGACGGATACAGGCCAATCTCCATTATTCCTGCTGTTGCTAAAGTATTCGAAAATGGCTTAAGCTCCAGGTTGGTAGAATATTTGAATTCATGCAGTACTCTATCAGACTTTCAGTATGCCTATCGAGAGGGGCGTTCGACAACTTCATTAACTCGCGAAGTAATCCAACGCGTGATGGCTGCCCGGGAGTCCAAACGGCAGGTGGCAGTCCTTTGTTGTGATTTGTCAAAAGCCTTCGACGTGGCTGATCACGCCGTACTCGCGGTCAAACTGAGGCACTACGGGGTGGTAGGTTCCGCGTATGCCTTACTAACTGACTTACTGAGAGATAGGTCCCAAATAGTGGATGCAGGCGACGGCAGAAACAGATCAGATCCGCTAGCGTCAACGACGGGAGTGGCGCAGGGATCGTCAGTGTCTAATATTTTGTTCTCACTACTGTTGAATGACCTCCCAGACATTATAACAGACGCAAATATTTTAATGTATGCTGACGACGTGGCTGCGGTAGTGACGGCAACAACTGTGACCTGTCTTGAAGACAAGTTGAATGCCACAGCGTCAAGCTTAGCAAGGTGGTTCAGTATGAATGGACTCACTTTAAATATTGGTAAAACGCACTACATTAACTTTAATCTGGCTGGTCAAGCAATGAAGTCACTTACGGTCTCGGTGGCTGATATTGATATAAACCAGCTTGCAAGTACAACATTTCTTGGTTTCGAGATTGATAGGGGACTCACGTGGGAAAACCACATTCAAAAACTATGTGGGAAACTGGGAAGTGCATGTTACGCTCTCAGTCGTGTATCTCGGGTGGTATCGAAAGAAGTGGCACGCGCATGCTACTTTGCGACGGTACATTCGCTTCTGCAGTACGGAGCAGAGCTGTGGGGCCGCTGTGCAGAATGGGAACGCGCGTTCCGTATGCAGAAGCGAGCCGTCAGAGCAATAGTGCGAGTGTCGGTAGATACCTCTGTGAAGCCATTCTTTAAGGAACTGGGAATTATGACTCTGCCAGCTATTGTCATTTTCCAAGTAGCTGTCTTTGTGAGAAATAACCCCGAGTTATACGTCAAGCACAGTGACGTACACCTATACAAAACACGTAATAAGGATAAGCTCGTAAGTGTGTCCCATTCCCTTACCAAATCCTCTAAACTAACCCACATCATGGGCCCGACTGTATATAACAAGCTTCCTGCTGACATTGTCTCTGCTCCGAGTGTCGCTGCCTTTAAGAGCCGCCTAAAACGCTGGCTTATCGACCAGACCTTCTACACTTTTGATGATTTTATTAATTCAAAATGGAATGTATAATATTATTATGATATAAGTTATTATTGCATACTTCATCTCGATTATGCATATTTTGTTTATTAATATTTTTTTGACATTTACAATTTATTAATTATTATTGTATTTATTATGTTGACATTACTCGATAAAGTAATATTTCTTGTAATTTATATTTATTAAACACTCAGTGTAACATCGCATGGTATATAGGTATACCATGTCCAAAAGAAAATAATTATTTATTTTGTTACATTAAATTTTAATTTATTCTTGACGTGTAAACAAGCTTTATTAATAAATGAGTATTTGAGTATTTGAGTATTTGAGTATAGTTCCACTACCATCGATTCATTCTGTGATAGCACAATCCTTGCTAAACTTAGCAGGTACACCACTTTTCTCGTCCACATCTTCAACCAAACGTGTATCAAAAAAACACGTATACTAGCATATATATAAGTAACAGATACAAAACAAGCTACGTAGATAAAGATCCCCGTCAAATCTTATCAGAACTTAAAGATATGTCTTCAAAATCATTATATATCATCTTATTGACGCAAGGAGGGAAGCTTGAGATTATTTATTAAGTAACCTTTCGATGTCAAGTGCACTGTTATTGTTTTAAGAAAAAGTAAGTAGGTACCTACAGTAGTACTAGCTGTAAATTTAGGTACAGGCATAATTGATATTTAAATATACATACCTAGTTAGAATAAATGGACTAAGGTACTCATGGTAAGATACCATGAATATTGAGGAAGTTAATGAACTGATTCAAGCGTTACTTTTCGGAAATCCATGTTTAATAATAACAAATATTTAAAGAAAACATTTAACTAATATTGAAAGAATTTTCGACTCCTTTCGCTTTTACAAGAAGCATCCTTAGGATGTCATGACTCTTCGAGCGCACGATCGTGACTGAGAGGCCGGCGGCTCAATCTCGGCCATAAAACCCGGGCTATTAGAGAGAACAAAATCCGGTGGAGCTGGACGGCCGACAGCGGAAGCCAGCATCTATGTCCTCATCAAAAAAATCGGACGCTCTGTCTCGATCGTGGCTCGAAGAGGCAAGAACTGAGGATGCTTCGTGTAATCGAAACGCTTCGAAAATTCTTGCGGTTTGGTTGCGTGATGTGTGTAACGTCCGTGGCTTAACAGGAAAATTAGGCGGAATTGTCACTAGAAATATTTTGAAGTGTTGTATCGAAATATGAATTTAATGTTTTCTCAAAATGTTTGTTGTCATTATTGAGGAAGTCTTAAATAACGAAGTCCCACAAGGCAGCGTATTGGGACTTAGCTTGTTCCTAGTCTAAGTTAATGAACTGTGCAACCTTAGCATTAAATCCGGAAATATATTTTCATTACATGACGACACTGCATTATTTTTTGTTAGAAAAGATTGGGAAGAGGTACAGACTCGAGCTGAATCTGGATTGAAAATATTCACCGTTTGGCTGCAGGCAAACTTTCAGACACGTAGCAATAGAGCACGAAAATTAATTTAGGTCTTGAAAAATTTGCGTGATATAGCTGATCGTAAATTAATCATCAACATATATAACGCACTGTGTAGGTCTATTATTTCTTACTGCAACACCTCTTGGGGTGGTGCAGGGATATCATAGATGCTGGTTCTAGAACGTGCGTGCGCAAAGCACAACGTTGAAGGTTGCAACTGACCATACGTATCTGTTTCGTACTGCTGAAATTTACAAGGACTGTGGAGTTCTTACAGTTATGCCCTTATATATTTTACTAAATCAGCATAAACAAATTACTTCAATAAGAAATTCTAACTACTTATGCAATAGAAGAAACGACATAATTTTTCGCAGTCAAAAGTTAAGTTAGCTAAACGACACCTCATTTTTCTGAGGCCATATCTAAATAATTATGATAACAAAGTTCTCAAAGATTTGGTTAAATTAAGTTACAAAGAGGCGAAAATTGCCTTAACTAGTTGGCAAATGAAACAAAAAAATCTACTGAAAACAGTAGAATGATACTTAGTATTTCTACGCTTGGTTGTTCCACACTCCACATTCTACAACCTTACATCTATACTTACATTCAAACATTCTATTTACACACATTATAACACACTAACACTAAACTCAAATTACACTTACCCACTTTTTATACACAACATTCTCATCAGTACTCACATTTTGTTATAACAAAATACAATTAATTTTATCATTTTATTCAATTTACTTTTCGACTGTATTGTATTCTTTCTATGTATAAGGCAACGTATAATTGGTATTAAGTACATTGAAGGGTGTGCAGAACCTACGACACAAGATTAGTGTAGGATCTGAACGTCAATACAGCAACAAAAAAATTACAATCCACTATATTATGTTATGCCATATGCTCTGTTACTATATGATAATTATTATGAATATCCTTAATGTTAAGAGTTGCATTAGTACAAAACTTTGTGAAATATATAATATTAATATTAATGTACTCAAGTAACCTACCTTATAGAAGCTAAACCTAACTAATAATTCGAAATTCTCGTAATATCATCACTTTCGTAGAACCATCCAGAACTCATTTTACTGCTCATAGCACAAACTATTGTCTTAGCTTAGCTTAGACCCTTTTAAGGTTTTGTTTCTGAGTGGACTTTTAGAGTGGAAGACGTTTAGTAAAAAGTATTTCGCAAGCTTACTGGTGTCACGTCCTATATTAAGTGGAGTAAAGAGCATTTTGTGATATAAAATATGACATGTTAAGGCCCTTACAGTTCTCGCTTTAAAATCAGACCTGCCTTTATAAGCGACCTACTTTTACAGACCATAATATAAAATGTAAAAAAATATTCTCAGAATCGTCAGACATGCTGGACTACATTTCCATTGTAAATATATAACATTGTACAAGGCGCCAAAACTTCTCAAATTATAACTTTATTTGTGAAATGAAGTTGCAAAACAAAATTCGTACATCCTCTTAAATGACATTGACAATTAATAGTAGCTAGTGAAAAATGACATCAAGTACAAAAAACACAAATCTCCTTCACCGAAAAATAGTGGCCATAGATGGTGACAATGGGGCAATTACAAATAGTCAGATTTGTATTATTTGAACTTTTTTTCTGACCTAACATCAACAATTTTAAACAAGAACCGTTAGGTAGCTCACCCATTAGGTACGTTAAAATTTGGGCGATTTACTGAAGTAGCCAACCAACTATATCAATCGATAGATAATTTTTATAAAGGGTTTTTCACCTCTATTTAGTATCCTCCGGCCTGCCGGATTTAAGGTTATCTGTCCCATCCGGCCTGCCGGAGAGCGGTCAATAGTCGTGTTTACATATTCACCATAAAATCTGCGTAAGTTCGATTTTCATAATTCAAACGGTTTGTTGAGGATGGATCCTTGGCTATACGAGAAAAAATCCATAATATTCTGATATAACAGAAAGTATGTTTAAAATTGATATGAAATCTGAAACCAGCTCAAATTACATTTTGGCGCCAAAATATTGTATATATTTATGTCATTTAAAAATAATCTCGTAACTACTTCTACAGTAATTAACCTAGAAAGCTGTAATTTTGCATTTGTATAGGCAACAAGTCAATAACGATGTTAAAAGAAATTAAAAGGATAAGGATTGATAACTTTCTTTTTTATATATTTTTTTATTTGACCCCCGTTTTTGTCCCGATCGGAATTCCGGTGGTCTAAAAAAAAGGTTTAGTGTGAAGCTTGTATTTATCCGATCGTTATTATTCAAACGTTGCTAGTAAGCTACTATCATTGGCTATACAACAAAAAAAACCGCATTACTCTATGGTAACGAGAAGTTACTCAAATCATGAAATGAAAAAAAAAACTTTCACTCGATGCATTTTGCCGCGCAAACACTCACCGATCGAAACTTACGTAATAAATAATCTCGTAACAACTTTTAAACCTATAAACCTAAAAATCTGAAATAATTCAGGTGTATAGATTACATGTAAATAATCATATCAAAAGAAAAACCAAATTCGTAGGTGGTATAGTTTTTAAGAAAAAAAAAATGCGCTTATGTATAGTTTTCCCGCCAAAATTCTTTAAAAAAAATCGCGTTGTTTTCATCTCGTTACTACTTATAATATATTTATCCTTACAATCTGGTATAATTCATGGGTAAAGAACCATAATAAATACTCACATTAAAAAAAAACAAAGTTGTAGGTGGAATAGTTCCTTTTTTTTTTTTTTTAAACCAAAAAATGCTGTTTCCCGCCATTTTCGTCGTCTGTTCAAACCCCTTTTCCTGTAAAATTTTCCATGAAAAGGTCTATTTTCATTTATTTTCCCGTAAAGCGAATATGATGAGGATTGCATTGGTACCAAGAAGTTTATATGTTGATTGGAGACTGCCACAAATAAACTCGATTAAAAAACAAAATACCTCAAAATCTGGAAAAATACATTTTTATTCGCTGTTTGATCCACTCAAACTAAATGGATGAAAATGTTATTTTTGTATGGTATAGGTAATATATTAGGGTATGGGGATGTTAGGGTGACATGTTTAGGTAATGGAAAACTACTTAGTACTACAAAAAAACGTTACGGGGCGTCGCGGGATAAAAAAAAACGGTCAAGCGCATGTCGGGCCACGCGCAATGTAGGGTTCCGTAGTAGCCCGTTATCATTATATAGAATAATTCTGTTGTTCTTTTTCTCTCTCTACCTATAACTCTCTAAGCATTTTGTTCTTTTGTTTATAAATTGTGATTGCTTGCACGTGTTGACCGTGACTATTAAGTATGAATCATGGATTATCTATACGAATCTTAGTTGCTCACAAACATTTTTCTTCTCTCTATTTAACGACACCTCTCTATAACGCCATAAAATGCACAGTCCCTTGAGTTTACACTGTATATGTACAGATAACTATATATAGTGTAAACTATATATATATATTAAAGAACCAAAAAACAGAGTCACAAAATTTTACTAACGAAAAAATATTATTTTTTATAATAAGTACCTTATACCCAAGCTAATCGTTCAACTCTGTACAGTCATATCTGTTATGGCTTATGATATAGGTCATACAGAAGCATAATATCTAATTGTTGCCTCCTAGAGTTTAATTGCAATAATTTAAATTTGTTTAGCAGCTCTTCATAATGGTTTAATATTGTGCAATAAATACGTTAATTCGTTGATAAAGTTACTAGAGGACCTTATGACAAAATTAAATATTTTAAAACCACGCGCTATTATTATATATTGTATATTTACAGTAACGATTAATTTACTACCTAATATTCTTTAATCCTTTATGACTTGAACTTCATCAAAGTTAGAATCCCATAACACATATGTAAAATTACACATTACAAATCACATACCCTTCACATGCACGTATATTCAAACATACAGAAACATGCACCGACACATACACCTTTCAAACTCCTCACAAACATTCACTTAAACTCGTACACCAATACTACACCACAGAATAATGACTACACGTAAATATTAATGATTAAAAATATACAAAATAATAATATAAATATATTAAAACTGCCGTTAATTTCGAATAAAAACAATTTCGTTAAATATTTTTCCTATATGTACATATGTTTCAATGTATTGGTTCAATTTTGAATTGTTACTAAATAGTATATATAAAAGAAAAAATATAGATGTGTTACAGATTCTCTAAAGCCAGGAAGGACCTGGCTCTGTAGATACAGGCCACCAGCCTAGTTTTAGAGTCATAAACTCATCGTAAATGTATCACAATAAGGAGGAATTAAATTTATTTGTATTTGTATACAATGTATTGTTTTTGTCTTAGGAGTAAAATTATTTTTAATAAAATACACTAAAAATCTGCCCAGATCCTTTTGCAATTTTAAGTGGTCTTGATAAGTATTCATAGAATGATACATTTTAAGGTCATCGGCATGTAATAGCAATATAAAAAACTTAAATTATTTTTTAATATCATTTGACGATAATAAGTAACGGGCCTAATACTGACCCTTGGGGGATCCCAGAACTAATTGGAACCACATCTGATTCAAAGCCAACTTTCTGGCAATGTTTCGTTATATATGATTTAAACCAGCGTCATAAATTATCTCTAATAGCGTTATAAGCTCTTTTGTCTAGTTAAATCCTGTGATCAATTCTATAAACCACTTTTGAAAATCAAAAAACACACTGTTTGTTTGTTTGTTATTGTCTACGTTTTAAATATTTCAGTAAAGCTTCGATAAGGTGGGCAAAATTGAGATTGGGCGATAGTTTGCTACAACTTTAAATAATCCTTAGGTTGAATATATGGTGGACTGGAAAACAAATGGTGTCAGCGGTGTATTTAAGAACTTATGGTGAAACATTATTAACTCCAGCGCCCTTAGTTGGATCGAGCCTACGTAGTTCCGATTTGATATACATTTGATTATAGTAAAACAAACATCACTGATAATTAAATCTGACGTGTGGTTATCTTCAGAAATATAAAATTTATTATCTGCATTATAACCGTCGGTAACAGTTGAGGGTTCAAATACTGATTGGAAGTGATTCGAGTAAATGTTACTAATATCTACTGGATCATTTGCTGTTTTTGGAGCACCCATCCTCCAAGCAGTCTTGTCTGCCCTACCCCTAGAGTGTTTTTTATAAGCCAGAGACGCGGAGAGGGAGCGGCGCAAGTATACTGCGAAGGTGTAGTGTGTACGCTGCGATAAGGTTGCGAGAAGACTAAAGCTGCGTACTCACAGCGCCGGAGCTGTCATATAATTACTTCACGTCTAATAAGACATTTGTCTCTAAGCCTAACCATTTTTTGTTGACGTTTTCGTGCTTGTGATTTATGATTAATTATTTTCATGAAGAAGAAGCTAATTTTGAGAAATTTCATTAGTATTAAAAAAAATATAGGTTTCTGTAAACCCCTCCCATCAATGGGGAATATTCCGCCCTCTCTCCCCCTCCCCATTGCACAAAATATATACATATATACCATACCTAAAGTCCTTCTAATGTATGAAGATACACATTTTTTTAAATTAATATTATTTAAAAAAAATAGTTTCCGTAATCCCCCACCTATCTGGGGGGATACTACAACCCCCCTGTCCCCCCTCCACCCCTTCCTATAGTACATAACTATCTATACCGATTCTAGTACTTCATCTTAGTAACATTAAACGATTTATTGTAAGGATTTTGTATATGGTGCAAAATTATCTAATACCCAAGTTCAACGACTATTACTGCTAAAGTAATAAAGTTATTATAACCGCTATAATTTTCCTTGAAAGTTCATGAATTGCACTATCAACATGAATTTTTTCAGACTTTTCAAAGCAGTTTAGGTTTGGGGGGGGGGACGCCCTTTTGAAACAAAAATTTGCACTTTAAAGTTCCTCCTCACTCGATGGGATAGATGACGAAAAAAAATTCATAACCACATCACTTGTATGGGCGCTACCCCAAAAAAAAAAATTTCCAAATTTTATTTTACCACTTTGTCGGCGTGGTAAGTTTACATACCTGTACAAAATTACAGCTTTCTAGTACAAACGGTCTCTTAGCAAAACCTCGGACAGACGGACAGGCAGACGGACATGACGAAACTATAAGGGTTCCTTGTAGGTACTACGGAACCCTAAAAACGTGGACATTTCAGGACAACTCGGTCGTACCCCATTGACAGATTGTACATACGAGGGGGTCTCGCACTTTGACAGCGCATAGCGGCCATCTTGGTAAAGCGAAAGCTGTCAAATTTTGCATAAACACATATTTAGTCGTGACATTTCACCATGGAACAATACACGCTTCAACAAAGCGTAGAAATTGTTAAAATTTATTAGAAAAATCAGTGCGTTATTCGCCTAACATTCCGTGCAGTGCGTCCAATTTATGGCGTTCATGGCTGTCCTGCAGAGTCCACAATCCGTCGTTTAATGAAGATTTTATGGCCTAAGTTAGATGGTCAGTGTTGCCAGACATGCGATAATTATCCTAGATCCACGATATTTTTGAGTACCATGCGATATAAAATAATAAGTACGTATCGCACGATATTTTATCCAACTTCTACGATATTTTTGTCAAATACACGATATTTTTGCGATGAATTTAGGTATCTGTAACGGAACGTACATTTTTGTAATATTTTTTTATAATCTAAGGCAGTCCAGAATCATACGAATGTGGAATGTGAATTGATTTCTCCAAAATACTTAAATTAAGTTATAAAAAAGCCGACACCGTCTTATAACAACTAATGTTAATGGCATAGTTTTGGCTGATCAGGGTGTAGAAGGTTGTGACAGTGATAGCGCAACAACCTGCTGAATTGAATTTTACCAAACCGAGCATGATTGAGTGTATGAATAGGTAAGGAGAATACGGCCCTGAAAAAAAACAGAGCCCGTTAAGGCCTACATGGCTCATCCGCAGAAATTCAATCATTGTGTTCTGATTCTGAGAATTAATTACTTTTTATATACCTATCTTTAAGATTTAATTTGTAGAACAACAGAAACAATCTGCTTGTAGTTTCTTCAGAATCAGAACACAATGATTGCAGAAATTCAATCATTGTGTTCTGATTCTGAGGAAGAAATTACTTTTTGATTAACATTAAAATAAGATGCATATTCCATAAAAATAAAAAAAGGACGTTATATATACCTATCTATAAGATTTAATTTGTAGAACAACAGAAACCACCTGCGTGTAGTTTCCTGAAAATTCGGTGGGCGCCCAACATTAAAATTGCCTAATATGACAAGTAGGTAAGTCGTATCAATATCTAGAATCTACCTAAATAAATGAACGATGTCTATTAAGGTTACATACCCTAAATTTTTTCCGTACTGTCTTTTTAGACTCGGTTGAGTAACTTATAGAGTAAATTTGGACTTGCGATAAAAACACGATAATTTTGCATTAAATCTAGGATAATTTTTAACTCGCGGATCTGGCAACCCTGGATGGTATGGATCTCACAAACATGTGGTTCCAACAGGGCGGCACCTTCCCGAGTCCCGAGTATGAGAAATGAGAATAGGTATTTTTTATAATCCACAGTGCTCATAAACATAATTAGTGACTAAATTTACAAATTTAAGTAACTAATTCGTGTGCGTGTGGACTGAGTGACCACATTTTTTTTTTTGTTAAGTTAGTAACTTCAAGATTTAGTAAAAGTTATAATATAATTTGTAAAATGCGAACTGTAATTTGTAATGAATAAATAATAAAGTTATGAATCATAAACTATGGTCTCTCAGTTCACACACTCAAAATTCCAAATCTGCGTAAATACATAACTTATAGTCACGTATTGTATACAGATATTTAGTAAAACATATTTCAAAGCGTTTAGAAGATAACAAACCACAATGTGGAAACTAAAATTACATATTACAAAATTCTTCCTGGTGTCACTGAGAGACCACTTATAAAACACATATACTTTATTAATTATGCCACAATAACTATATATTTTAACTGCTAACTTTAGTAAAAGTTACATGTAAATTTGTAAAAGTAAAATAAGAGCACCGTTTTTGGCTACTTTAGTAAAATTAACATTTAATTGTGGTCACTCAGTTCACACATGGTGAATATGTAAATTAATTGAAAGTTCATGAATTATAAGTAGTAGATTAAAATTAAATATAGGTATCAGTATTTAGTAAATATTTTTTACTGCAAGGATGTGTGTTTTTATCATGTATTGATTGCTCTTAAGACAAGATAACTGCTATTCAATATGTTCTATAAAATGTATGAAGTAGGGTGACCACACTGACAATTTACTATGCAAGTGATTTAGTAATACAATTTGGGTATTTCTTAACCCGTGATAATATTTTGCATCACTTTACTGTTTTACAATGTGTTAAACCAATGCTATTAGCAATAATTATTCGTATTTTAACACTTCTTTGTAAGTTTTAAGATTTTTGTGCTATTTTCCTAATGGCGCCAAATTTCAGGTTTTTTTTTTATGGCTTTTGTGTTCGTGTTCTTACTGCCGTTGTCTAATAGTTGCTTTTTTACATCCTTGACATTTTCAACAGACTTGGGAAATTAGGGTAATAGTTAGACACATATTTTTGTAAAATTATAGAAACTACTTATTCACATTATTATAGTGATCTATTAGGGCCTCCATACAAATATTAGTACCTACCTGTCTACGAGAATTTATAGGTGTATTCAAATTTTTGTATGTATGTTTGTCCATGCATTTCTCCACAACTATGTGACGATTTTTAATGGTATTCACTTTTAGGGAACAGTGCAAGTTTCATTAAAATCGGTTCAAAAGTCAAAAGTCAAAATCATTTATTCAATTTAGGCGTCTACGACGCTCTTATGAAGGTCAATTACAAATTTTAGTATTGAAATATTCTACATTGTACTGCCACGTTCAGCAAATAAATTGTATAGAGCCACTGCGAGAAGAACGGGCAAGAAACTCGGGGCCATTCTTTTAAACATCTTTTAACAATGTGTTACATACATACTATATAATAGAGTTATTACAATATTTGTTTAAATTATGTAGGTGACAGGCAATAGCTTGGCGGAGGCGGAATTGTCCAGGCATTTTTGTCGTTTATGTAATCAGAAACTGTGTAGTAGGATTTTTTAATCAATATGTTTTTCACATGCAACTTGAATTTCCCTTCTGTGAGCGTTGTAATATGTTTGGGAACTTTATTATAAAACCGCACACAATTACCTAAGAAGGACCTTTTATTTGTCTTTGCTAATCTAAAACCTGGCACCACTATTTTATCTTTATTCCTAGTATTGTAATCGTGATTGTCACTGTTTAATTTAAATTTACTCAAATTTTTACGAACATACATAATATTTTCAAATATATACAGACTTGGTAAAGTTAAAATATCAATTTCTTTAAAAAGATCCCTCACAGATTCCCTAGGACCCATTTTATATATGGCTCGAATTGCACGCTTTTGTATGATAAAGATTGTCTCTATCTCAGCAGCAGTTCCCCACAGCAATACGCCATACGACATAATACTGTGGAAGTACGCGAAATAAACTAGCCGAGCAGTAGCTACGTCTGTTAACTGTCTTATCCTAAGAACTGCATATGCAGCAGAACTAAGTCTTCCGGAGAGATCATGTATATGTGGATCCCATTGTAAAGTGGAATCCATTTTGATTCCCAGGAAGACTGTCGCTTTGTCAATAGGGAGTTTATCTGGGCCAAGCTTTATGTTTGGTTCAACATAAGGAACATTTGGTAAAGAAAACTTTAAACATTTCGTCTTTTTTGAATTTAGGAGAAGATTATTAGCGGCAAACCATTTACAAATCTTAGATAATACATTATTTACATGCGTCAGTTCACTGTCTTTCCTATCTACTTTAAAAATCAGAGAGGTATCATCTGCGAATAAAACAATATCGCAGAAATCTTTGACCATGCAAGGCAGATCATTAATATATGTTAGAAACAGAAAAGGTCCCAAAATTGATCCCTGTGGTACTCCCATTTTTACCAATGACCCGGAAGAAGTATTGCCATTTATTCCAACCCTCTGTAGCCTGTCTGACAGATATGACTCTATAAGATTCAGAGCTTTCCCACGAATACCATAGTGGGAAAGTTTACGAATCAGAGTGCAGTGCTCTACACAGTCGAATGCCTTGGAAAGATCACAAAATACGCCAATAGCATCATGTGAACTCTCCCAGGCTTCCAGTATATGCGACATCAATTGAACACCTGCATCTGTTGTGGATTTGCTCTTGGTGAAACCAAACTGATTCTCATTTAATAAATTATGCTTGTTAAAATGGGATAGTAGTTGTTTGAGCATAATTTTTTCGAATACTTTACTCAGAACAGGTAAGATGGAAATAGGTCTATAATTGCAAGGGTCAGATGTAGACCCCGACTTTAAAATTGGAGTGATTTTACTTTGTTTCATTAAATCGGGGAAGTTTCCACTATCGACACAAAGATTGAATATTGTTTCTAAATATGGTGCAATAATGTAAATTATAGACTCTACCACTTTTACTGACATACCCCACAAGTCTTCAGTACTCTTTATGTTTAAACTTTGAAATGTTTTTATAATTTCAAATCTTGTGGTGTGTCTGAAAGAAAAGTCCGGTGATTTGCTTGGAAAATTATTTTTTAACATAGTTTCTGCTACATTGGGACAAGAATCCAATGACTTAGTGGCTTCTAGGGGCAAGGTAGAAAAAAAATTTTCAAATATATTCGCCACTTGTATTGAATCAGAGATTTGATTTTTATCAATAGTTAAGACATATGTTGAATCTCTAGGTTTATTTTTACCAGTTTCACTATTTATAGTCTTCCAAATGGTTTTTATTTTATTTTTAGATTTGCTAATTTTGTTTCTAATAAAAAGAGATTTAGCACACAAGCAAACAGATTTGAACATTTTTGAATACTTCCTAACATAATCATGAAACTGTTTGCAAGATGTTAAATTTTTCCTACGATACAGATCAAACAAATAATCTCTACTTTTTCGAATACCTGTTGTTGCCCAATCACCGAACTTCAACTTTCCATCTATTTGTTTTTTTATTTTTGGACATACTTTTTGAAACTCAGTGTTTACTAAAGAAAATAAGCTATTATAAATGTCATTTGGGTCACTATGAGAAAAATTTGTAATGCCAAGCTTAGCTTCTATGTTGGTACTGAGTATTTCCAGCCTACTAGTTGTTAATGGTCTATGTTCAATTTCATACCTCTCTGTTTTTCTGATTCCATCAAATTTTATCGCTAGGCCCTCATGATCAGATCTAATACCCTTCATTATTGACTTTTCTTTAGTCTTACAGTTTGAGTATATATTGTCTATACAGGTAGCTGAAGTGTCTGATATCCTAGTGGGCTCACAGAATAGAAATTTCAAATTAAATGACTTAAACAATGAAATAAGATCAGTCTTATTTTTAGTATTCAATAAAATATCTATATTAAAATCACCACATACAAATATGGGTTTTTTGCATTTTGAAATTTTCTGTAGTATATTTTCCAAAGTGGATAAAAATTCTGTAAAATTTTGAGCACGACCTTCATCTGTTGGTGGTCGATATACGCACAACACGAGATGCCTGTCCACCTCCACACAAGCAACCTCACAGACACGTTCGACAGAACATCTGACCAAGTCATGTGGTGGATCTCAATATTCTGTTCAGTATCGAACAGAATATTGAGATCCACCTTTGTAGCGATATGATACCGACTTTCACGAGTAATTTTACGCTTTTTAGTATAAGAAGCCAGTTTTATTTTATATTTTATTCCATATATCATTTTATCGTAATATTAAATTCAGTGAGTATAATTCGTAGTATTTAAAAAACTTTAAATGGTTTAAATCGCGTATATTTATCATTATATTTGTCCCGACGACGCGACGTTTCAAACACTTAGCAGTGATTGTGGTCACGGGGTGACTAATTTGATAAAAATAATCATAATCATTTATTTCTCCATCTTCATGTGTACAATAGATCTTAAATAATTTAATATGTATTAACAACATGAAACCCTGGTGGGCACTCTAGAGTTTATTAGACTCTGGGTAGGACAGAAGTTTTATAACTATAATCTTAATTAAAATTAGTTCAAAAGAGACCGAAATTAAATATTTTTAGCTAGGAGTCTTATCTGTAAAAAAGTCTTGTAACGAGTAGTAGCATTTTTTAATAAGATATCCTTTAAGACTGTCAAAAAAAGTTGAATCTTTTTCAATATCTTTTAGGTGTTTCGGGATATGATTATATATTTTTATAGTCATGATATGGGTGCCGGAACTGCACATTTTTAAGTTTGAATTTGGAAGGGCTAGTCTTTCTTTGTGCCTTAAATCATAAGGTCCGGTGTAGCAATCTTCAACCTTATCAAAAAATTGAGGATATTTTCTGACGAATTTGCAAATTTCAAGGATATACATGGAAGCTAAAATCAAAATTTTTAGTTCAATAAAGTGAGGCTTGCAACTTTCAATTGAATCTATGTTTACAATAATTCTTATACATTTTTTTGTAGTGTAAATAAGTTTCCAACATCGGTGCTATTTCCCCACAAAATGATGCCGTACTGTAACCAATGCCGTCGCGACGTCCGTAGTTTTTTTTAACTCCATTAACGCATATGAAAAACTGCTGAGTTTTGATTTTATTTTTTGAATATGCATTTTCCAAGTTACACATGTATCTATTTCTATACCGAGTAATGGAAAACAGTCAACACATTCTAACTTAGTATTTTTAAAAGTATAATTAATATTTAATGGTTGTTTTTGGTACGGTCGATACTGCATAATCTTTGTTTTCTTAAAGTTAATTTGTAAATTATGATCTAGTAGCCAGTTATCTATTTGGGATAAAATTGAGTCTAATTCTTTATTTAAAAGTCCATTATCACTTGGCGCCGGAATTAAAATGGAAATGTCGTCAGCAAATAAAACACAAAGTTCTTTTATTATTTTAGGTAGGTCATTAATATAAATTAATAAAAGTAAACATCCTGTTACGCTTCCCTGGGGAATCGAACTATTTATAGTTATTGGGTCAGATCTGAAACGTTTTATGCAGCCCGTATTTAATTCAAAATTTTCTATTTCGACGTACTGTTTGCGATTTTTTAAGTAAGAGGTAAACCAATCATGAGCTAAGCCCCTCACTCCTATACCATAAAGTTTATTTAATAAGATAGGGTAAGAGACTTTATCATATGCTTTGCTCATATCAAGCAGCACTCCTATTGCATATCGTTTTGTGTTAATAATGTTTAACGCTTCTTGCATATATTTATATACAGCAAGAACAGTCGACCGTCTTTTTCTAAACCCGTTTTGGCTATCATCAAATATTGAGTACTTTTCACAAAACGAATAAAGTCTTTTACATATGGCTTTCTCGAATATTTTTGAAGACGTAGGTAGCAGCGCTATAGGTCGATATTGGCTTGCATTTGTGGTATCTCCCTTCTTGTGAACAGGCTTTATAATTGAGATTTTTAGTAAGTCTGGAAATACCCCCTCGTTGAATGACTGGTTTATCAATAAAGAATAAGGCAATGATAACTCCTGTGCACATTTTTTAATTAGTAATGGTGGCAACTCGTCAAAGTCGAAACTTAGTTTATTTTTCAATTGTTTTATTATAGTATGGACCTCAAGCGGATCGACAGGTCGTAGGTATAAGCTGTTATCAGTTGGCTCGAGTACAGGGCGGCCACGCGGCTGTTCCCTGCACTCTGCTATCTCTCCTACCGATGCAAAAAACTTGTTAAACGAATTTGATATTATTACCGGATCATCTGTTAAATTATTATTTACTCTTAGTTTGATGTTTTGTTTAGACTTTGTTTTGGTTTTATTTGTCCTTTCCTTTATAATTTGCCACATAGACTTAACGAAATTATTAGATTTTTTAATTTTGCAAATGTAATGTAATTTTTTAGCTATATTCACTGAAGTTTTAAGTAATTTTTCATAGATTTTATAATAATGTTTAAGTATTTTACTATCTGATTGTTGAATTAGTATTTTAAATAATCGTTTATGTTGACAAAAATTTTTTAAGCCAGGTGTTAGCCATTTATTTTTTGTTCTATTTTGTAAACAAATTTTTTTATTTGGTATCGACTCGTTTAATATATTTTGAAGGAGTTCATGAAATAAATTATAATTTTCGTTAATATTATTTTCTATTTTTATAACATTAACCCAGTTAATATTTTGTAGTTTTGTTTTGAATAAAGTAATGTTTTTCTCGTTAAATAATCGTTTTTGTATATACCATTTACATCCCGAAACTGATGAAAGGCCTGGCACAGTAACAACTACACCATTGTGATCAGAGAAACCAAAGTCCCTAACATTAATCAAATCATTCTCAATTCTAAAATTTGCAAAAATAAGGTCAATACATGTTGAAGTTGTCGTTGTTGTCCGGGTAGGCTGATGTACCAGCTGTTGAAAATTAAAACATAACATGGTATCTCTAAGTTTGTTAGCTTTAGTTGAATTACAAGACATATCCAAATTAAAATAATGATAAGTATACGCGATTTAAACCGTTGAAAGTTGTTTAATTACAATGTGTAATAATCGCGAAAATCTACTTTAAACAACTTTTTTACATTAGAGTCTAATTCGGTTATATTTGCTTTGTCGTTATAATTTTTCTTATTAAACTTGAGAACGAAAGTTTCGCGTTATTAATTTGTTTGAAATAGGTATTCGGTGCTCGCGCGTTTGATTTGTTTTTTTTTTACTACACATACCGACGCAGCGACGACGGTACCTACAGTATTCAAAATTGTCAGTAAGTTTTTCATACTATATTTTCGAATAATCTCGTAGAGTGCATAAAGGCACTATATTACATGTTCCAAATTCAAATCTCATTACTGCCCTCCAAAACATCTAGTGGAAGATTTAGGCGGGAAAGAGTACGAGAGGAAAAGTCAATTTTGGGGACTTTGTATTTTTTACTGAAACTAGTGTTCCTTTGAGTTTTGATATGTACAATTATGATGTAGAATGATTCATTGAGTGTTCATTATCGTGCACAAGTGTAAGCAAGACTACAACGTAGAAAACATAACTTTTGGTGATTTATTCTGAGCTCCATGAAAAATTCCTGTAAAATTTCCACCACTTCAAGAAGGCATGAATGACTCACCTTTGTCTTGACCACAATATTTTACTAAGCTCTGATTTTGACTTAACCTACTTTGTACTTGAGAATATCTGTAAAACTGTTATTTCTAAAACATGACACTGGCTAAATATACACATGTATATACATACCCATAATCGTGAATTTCATCAGATTTATAACAGGTATTAGTGTGTGTGATGTCACGTGGTGAAATTTATTTATGCCATTATTAAAAACGTCATCAACGTATTTCATTACTGGAACCTGGCGGTTATGAGTAATGAAATATTTAGCGTAAATAAGCTTAATAACTCAAATGAATTTTCATTGTGTGGTCACCCTACTACATAAATTGTATTGAAATATTAAATAGCAATTATTTGATCTTAAGAGCAATCAATACATGATAAAAATACACATCCTTGTAGTAAAAAAGATTTACTAAATACTGATACCTATATTTAATTTTAATCTATTACTTATTATTCAAGAACTTTCAATTAATTTACATATTCACCATGTGTGAACTGAGTGACCACAATTAAATGTTAATTTTACTAAAGTAGCCAAAAACGGTGCTCTTATTTTACTTTTACAAATTTACATGTAACTTTTACTAAAGTTAGCAGTTAAAATATATAGTTTTTGTGGCATAATTAATAAAGTATATGTGTTTTATAAGTGGTCTCTCAGTGACACCAGGAAGAATTTTGTAATTTGCAATTTTAGTTTCCACGTTGTGGTTTGTTATCTTCTAAACACTTTAAAATATGTTTTACTAAATATCTGTATACAATATGTGACTATAAGTTATGTATTTACGCAGATTTGGAATTTTGAGTGTGTGAACTGAGAGACCATAGTTTAAGAGTCATAACTTTATTATTAATTCATTACAAATTACAATTCACATTTTACAAATTATATTATGACTTTTACTAAATCTTGAAGTTACTAACTTAACAAAAATAAACAAAAAAAAATGTGGTCACTCAGTCCACACGCACACACTAATTCAACTATTATTATAGATAAACAAAATAGAAAAAGTCACATTAATGCTATAAACTAGTTCTTTTAGCCTTCACATAAACACAAACGTAGGTAGTCGTTATTATTCGTTTAATTACAGCAGAGTATTTCACAACGAAAAAATTAGACAAGCATCTTATTTTGTTTAAAACAATGGTTACCATGATGGTTACAAGACATTCCGGTCCAAGAAAAGGAATTATTTTGAGTTTTTCCCGCCCTTATAGGTGGAAAGCAGTGTCTTCCACCAGCTACTCGGATCAAACAAACACTACTTTCCGAGTATGAGAAATGAAAAGAATCTCTAAAGTTCTCAGTTTCCATATTGACTGATTATAATACGATCAAATAATTCAAAGGTTTACATTTCCCGCTTTTTTTACAACACATTGCTGAAGGGGCTTGAAAAAAATACTGTATCTACATATGAATACGAGTACATAGTGGGCCGTTTAGATGGGAAATTATAGGCAAGTGTAAAACTATAGGACACAAATATTTCTTCTTAAGAACGATCTCATCGATTTTAGTGACAGTAAAACTACATTCATAGATTTACCTTGAAGTTCGGAAAGCGAACCCGGATGTATTGAAGAAAATAAGTTTCATTTTTTCAATTTTTTTTTTTCAACGGCGGCGGTATGCCTTCATTAACAAAATACTACGAACTATATACATGTATTTTTTGTGATATAATATGTGCCACAGTTTTTGAATCACACATAAATCGTTATGGGTTATTTTTGACACAAATCGTATAGGTTATAAAACAGATACGACTTAGGAGCCTTCAAGAAGAGAGCATAATATGCCCTCATCAAAGGCCGGCAACGCATCCTGGATACATCTGGTGTTGCGGATGTTCGTGGGCGACGATCACTTACCACCAGGTGAGCGGCCTGGTCGTATGCCCTCACACCATAAAAAAAAACACTGAAATTACTTCCTTTAGGGCTCAAAATTTTGTAACTATATATAAATTCTGTGATATAAGGAAAGTCATTATGATTATATTTAATAATAAAATAATAAATAATCATATTATGATGAAAATAAAAACCTTACATTTTGCACCGAAAACTTGTAATCCTTTTCCACGTAAACGTTGTCGACAACTAAATATTGATTACTTTAAGCAAAGGTATAATTACATTAGTAATAAAATAAAGAGGCATTTAAATTTATAAAAAAATCTAATGAGTCAAGGTTCCCGAAATCTATAATTATTTTATGTACTCGTAATACGGGCGGGTTTTCTGGTATAATGTTCATCACTGTATCAGATCGTAAGTTTCTTCAGAAAGGGTGCGTATTACACTACTGTGTTCAGACGTGAAAGGCACTGCAGCAAGCGAAATTGATGGGCATAGGAGACATAAGAACTGACGTCTCGGAGTGACTAGCGTAAGTTACACGGATGGTTACACGGCAAATGTGATGGACAGACCTGACGGTTAACTTCTCGGTAACTTGGTCATATCTTCACTTCATCACATAAAAACAATGTGCTATAATTATGTTTGTTACAATTCAGTTGAGCCCTGGCCGCCGCTGACGTAACCATATCGAGGTATCACATGCTGGGATGGGACCAGAATTTAAAAGTGAATATTTATTGAATTACTGCTAGTCTATCTCGCTTAGATGGATTTCGTAAACTGTTAAAATTGTATGGTTTTAAAGACAGGATCACAGCTCACAGTTAAACCGAATGTGGACGATTGGTAAACGAAATCGACACGTATTGGTATATATATATGAACTATGAACACTGCCAAACTCTACATGAGCACATGAATAAATCATGAGTTCAAGACAAAAATATCCATATTCTTATCATTCTTATCTCTGTCTTTCTGACGTACCTATAAATATTAAAATGTGACATACAAAAACCTAGACCACATACAAAGTATACTAGAAACGCCTAGGTAAATTAGTTATTGTTCTGATCGATACGTGCGGAACTTCATTTCTACAAAGAACAAAACGGCGACGCGTCAGAAAACTTCACATTACTTATCTGGGGCCGAGTTAAGGGGTTTTTGTAAATACATTTTCAATTCAGTGTTACATACAGGTGGAATAATAGTTGCTACTTGTACCTAGTAGCACAAGTAGCAACTATTATTCAGCAGGCAACAACAACAACGACTGTACATTTTCATTCAAACTACAACTACCTATATCTGTACCATACAAAAATGATTACATTTTCATCCATTCTTTTCGAGTCCTAACAGTGAAATGTAAGTATATTTTTTGTGATTTTGAGGTCTTTAAAATGAGTTTATTTGATGCAATATCCAGTCTACATATAAACTTCTTGGTACTAATACTACTAATGCAATCCTCGTCATATAGGCTTTATGAGAAAATTCATGAAAATAGATCATCGTAAATTTTACTGGAAAAAAAGGGTTCGACGAAAAACGGCGGGAAACAAATTTTAATTGTTTTTTTTTTATCCGTAACTATTTCACCTAAGATTTCGGTTCTTCGATATGATATAAATATGAGTCGTGAGATGCTTATTTGTCTGAATGTAGAAGAGAAAAAATATAAATTTGTTATTGTCTTTACACATGAATAATTACAGATTTTAAGGCTAAATATTTTAAAAGTAGTTACGAGATATGTAATAACAATGCATTTTTTTAAGAATTTTGGTCTGTATGTGATAGCATTTTTTTTTCTCAAAAACTATGTCACTTTACATGTAATGTATACAACTGAATTATTTCAGCTGCCTAGGTTTAGTAGTTTAAGAGAAGTTATGGGATGATTGATTACCCGATTCCACCGGTGGGGGTTTGCTATTCTTTTTTTTAATTTTCTTTTGTGTGTTTTTTAAAGGGTTTTGCTGAATAAGCACGAGCTATATATAGAAGAAGCACATTTTTTTTTTCAATAAAAAAATGTATCTCAAATATGTCTTAGGACTAGCAGAAGTCAACCCTAAGAGGTTGTTAGCATTTTACCAATAACCCTGTGTGCAAGCCAAACAAACTTGTTTCTTCTTCAGGCGACCGGGATCCCGGTCGTGACAGATAAGGAAGTCGCAAACAAAAAAAAGTAAGATCCTCATCCTTTACTTTAAATTACTTTGAAAACCGTTATTAACTTGTTGCTGATTATACACATGCAAAATTACAACTTCCTAGGTCCATTATGAACTGCAAAAGTAGTTACGAGATTATAATAAACTGACGTTATATATTAGCGCCAAAATGTAAATTGAGTATAATAACAAACAGTATCTTCGTAACGCTAAGCATTAAATTTGCTGGTAATAAATAAGCATATACTTACATATGACTGGACTGACGCAATATATTATCTAATTAAATCACATTTCGCAGGAAATACTCTGATTTATTGCAATATTTTGATTTCAAATCGTAAGAAACTGGTATACTTAGTGAAATAATGAAATATCATCTCCTATTTTTATTTTTTTATTTTGGAGTAATTATTACACGTTTGACAGTGCAAAATGTCATTGTAAACAACTATCACGTCAAAGTTTCTATTTATAATTATGCGTCCAGTTACTTAATTTATTAAAACAGTGATTTATTGTTCTTACTGTAAAAATAAATGTCAGTAACATACAAAAGAGCCTTCGTTTGAATGGTGATTATCACTGTCGGTAGTCGGTACTTGTTCAGTACTCGGCAGAAAAGGCACGCCCTAGAAAACGTATTTGTTTCTATTCTTCTATTCAAACGAATACCGACGCATGATGCACGTCCTTTTTTAATTGCTCTGAGTTCGAAATTTATTGACCGATATATATACATATACGATTATATATTGGTAATGTCATTAGCAATCCACACTAAAATGTTAAATTGCTTGGGCAAGGTTGTGAACTATGAAAAAAAAAATTACTAAAGTTTTAACTACCTTTGTCCTTCGGATATATATATCTACTAGCGGCCCGCTCCGGCTTCGCACGGGTATAAAATATATAGCCTATATCATTCACTGAAAAAATTATCCAGTAGTTTTGATGTATTCATTACTGCCCGTGGCCCGCACGCGTTAAATTTAGAGTAAAACAATTCTACTTTCCCTAAACCATGAAGATTTCCTGCTATCTTTGGAATATCCAAATTCATACACTACATTTTTACTTATTTACTTTTTACATTTTTACACTACTACACGCTCCCGCCGCCCGGGCCAGCCGGAACCGCCGCAAACGCTACGTCCCGCAATTTGTAAATCTGTAATATCTTCGAAAATATTCATTTAAATCATATGCTGTAAAGGGCAATATAGATCTATATTAAATCAACAATCTAATCAAGGTATTTAATTAGATAAGGATTAATGTAGTATTGGTTAAAATCGCTGCGAAAATTAGCCATTATTTATCGTAAAAAGTAAATGACAAAAAAAAAATTGTGGGATATCCATAAGAGATAGACATATACCATGGCGGAGTTTTCTGTAGACCTTTTCAATGTGTATAATACTTAGTACATTACTTTGATAAATCTCGTAGGGTTCAGCCTGCGTTTGCAATGTAAGCGGAAAAAAAATAATTATTTACGACATGACATTAGAAACCTCAAAAATAACAGTATTATACATATAAACCTTCTTCTTCAATCACTCTATCTATTAAAAAAAACCGCATCAAAACCCGTTGCGTCGTTTAAGATTTAAGCATACATAGGGATATAGGGACCGAGAAAGCGACTTTATTTTATACTATGTAGTGATTTAATGAATTGTATTATACATAAAAACCTTCTTCTTCGATCACTCTATCTATTAAAAAAACCGAGTTCTGGGACACTGTATACTACGAGTGTTTGAATTAGTCGTTCTTTTCATTGGAAGTTTTTATTTTTGTACAGTGGACATTTTTCGTTTTGACATTTTTAATATTAGTAATTTTTCTTGATGGAAATTTTTATCATCAGACTTTTTTATTAATTGACACTTTTATTTTTGGACATTGGCTTTGAACATTTTTCTATTTTGACATGAGTCGTGCAAATCACGTTAATGGCTGTTACACAAACAGTATTTCGTAATTACCTACGTAATTATTGTTGTTAAGCCAGTCTTTGACCAAGTGTCACTTTGTCACATCTAAGACATAGAGAATGTTTCCTAGTAACTTTGACAATATTTTAAACCCTTAAATAAATTCAAAACCGAGAAATATGACATCAACTGTCAGGTTGATATGTCATATCTAAGACATATTTCTCGGTATTTTTTAGGTATTTGCAAGTCAATAATGAAATAATGGTGTCATTAAAAGGGTGCCAACGCGTCTTGATTGCGAGTGACACCATAAAGTAACTTTGTATATACTTTCGAGTGACACAATCGCCCCTTTTACACCTGATACGATTATTTCCCTAATAGAAAAGCATCCGCCTGCAACTGCAGGTCTCCCGAACCTTTTGAACAAAGTAATTACATTGTTGAGATGACTCCACAGGATGTTTCTGCAGCCAAGATGACAATCTTTTCTAGAAAAGATGACAATCTTTTCTAAGTGGCTCAGCTGGTGGCCTAGATGGCTTCACGCCTTAGCACTTAAAAGATATTTCATCTTTTAGTTTTGGTGAGGTAGGTGAGACACTTCTGAGGGATGTGACGGCTTTGGTTAATTTGATGTTGTCGGGTCAGGTCAACAATGAAACTACCGAAATCCTGTACGGTGTGATTGTTTGTGTCCTTAATAAAACGATGGTGGTACCACCTATCGTCGCCTCACAGTCAAATGCAAAAAAGCAATCAGAAAGCCCAGGGGCGATTTAACTTATTCAAACAATTCTATGATACCTACCCGAAAAAATGGAAAACAGCATTTGCCATGGTAGGTACCATAGAGGTAATGTTACTACAGAAAATATAAATTGCCGTGGTACCATCAAAGGAACCGGCTAATAGAACCACGGCAAATGAACGGATCACTTGTGAAATGTATCTGTTATAGGCAGAGGTAACCGCTTAACACCAGGTAGGCACCATACATTTTCCCTCACAATCACATAAAAAAAATTATTATACTTTTATTTACTTACTTTGTGTCCTCCTCCTCTATACTCCTCTTTATAAACGTCAAATAAGTACCCATTGAAAAGGAGGATATACTCGTATGTATAATGAACTTAGTGCTCTTTTTTTTTTTCCTTTAATTGTGAGGAATTGGCGTCGCACATTGTGCATTTGCCAGAGTCATGTTTTTTGTCTTCTATAGTTTTCAGATCACTATTTACAATAAAAATATAATTAAAATAAAAAAATAATAAAAAAAAAACAAAAAACAACTTAGTTTTAAGCTGGATAAAACGTCAGACAATTCTTCTACCACAGACAGGTTGTTGCGATGCAAAACCCTAAGGACCGCCTCGCAATTGGGTGGTTTAGTTTTCATATGCTGAGGTTTTACTTAGCATTTAATTATACAGGGTCGTGATTGTTTAATTTGTTCGAAACTGTTAGATTGCTAGCTCAATTGATCAAACAGTTTGGAATGGAAAATTCCATTGAGTTGGATTATTACATTTCACCTGTTACAACACAAATAAACAATGAAATTCATCGTCATCTTATAAAAATGCCCCCTGCGGCTTCGCCTTAGTGTCATTCATTATCTTAAGTGCTGATATGCTCCGCTTCGAGCACTTAAGACATCTAGATATTCTGTCTTTATATGCTGACAATGCGGCTTTCTTCTGCTGATGAGATAAAGACAATCTTTATCCAAAAAAGCGTGCAATTAAAGCCATATATAGGGGAAAGTGGTACATGATGATCCCTTTAAGGGAGATTGATTATAAGTTTAAAAATATTTAAAATAACTTTGATATTATTGCGCTATCTAATAGTTAGTATATATATCCTTCAAAATAATAATAATAATAATAATAATTTTATTGTATTTCCACAAACATCGTAAAATTCATAAACAATCATATAATTACAGAACATAATAGTTTCTTACTGATTAGAAAACATTGGTACCCAAACTAGGAGCCCTGTGTTCTGTGCTTATAATAGCAAATTAGTATTTTTGAAATTGATATATTTTTATTGAATTATTGTAATAACCCCTTAACCTAGCCTACTTTATTTTTTTTTATTTTTTCTTATTGAAGAAATTATTTTATTATTCTAATGAATAGTTTTATTATTAATGTAAATGAATAGTTTAACCTATACTTGAATGTTGGACTGATAGTAGTTTTGGCCAAGTTGTGATCGTCTAGTCTAATGGTAGAACCATACATTATGAACCGTTGTAGTAACCTAAATTCTTTTCGGGACGCTAAGACAAGCTAGATACCTATAAGTTCAGAACTATAGTACATCCACATCCTAGTATACAAATAAATATAGCAGTATATGAAGTTTCCTAATAAGATTCTAACATTGTCAGTCACTAACAATTCTACTCTATATTCACATGTAGTTATTCTATGATTATATACTTATGAAATCCTAAGTTAGTCAGTAGTTGTAAAATTCAGCTATCATTAATTGACCTTATTTATCTTATATTCCCAGCTATTCATCATTGCATAAAATAACTAAACCTTAAGAACCATTATCTAAAGTATTCAGGGGAGATGAAGGTAAATTGAAGACAACTAATATTATAATAATTAAGGAACATAACAAATTTTCGTGCTTCGTCAACTGAAGTTTGTAAAATAAAGTAAATTAGATAAAATTAGATTATTAATAATGATGAGTAGTAATAAAGGATATATAATTTTAAACTAAATGTAAATAGTTTGCATAGATTCCATATGTACTGCAACTGTACCTGATAGAAGATTTCTCTGAAATATAAAACGTTATATTTATGCTATCATAAAGTTGATAATATATTTTTAGAACTAAATGTAAATAGTTTCCATAGATTCTGTATGAAATGCAACTTATGTAAGTGTGTAAATTCTCTGAAAATTACATAAATTAAATATTCTATGATTAGTAGGTATTCTATGGATTATTTACATTGTAGGGGATGAAGCTAGAATAACCCCATGGGCTTTCGACCATCTGGGCGGCCGGATTAAGGGGCCCCTTTGTGACTAAGTCAACGATCTCCGTTTATCATTTTAGCTTTAACCCCTCCTTGTTATTTTGTGTCGGTGGAGTTTGGAACACAATGCTAGAGCTTCGTTTAACTTTAGGCTTAGTTTTAAGATATTGTTTTATAAGTTAATTTATTGTCTCTCTTACTTTTATTTTGCATGATAAATATTTTCTGTTTGTTTGTTTTATTTGAATTTCCAATTATTTTTGGTAATGATTATATTTGGCATACTCTGATGTAATACTCAGACAGATCTATGTCTTCAGGATTGTAAAAAGTTAGTTGTTGTATATTAATTAACTGCCGCGATATACAGATGATAATATCAACCAGTGACCTGGATATCTCTAAACTGTCTTTTAGTCTGCGAGAAATCCAAAGAGCATGTGTCTCTAGTCAATTGATTAATTTCATCAACCATAGCTTAATTATTTTAACGGAGTATCTCATTTAGTATCTTGGAGGTATTTTATCTAACCTGAAAGAAAACACCCTAAATACCCTAGTTAAAACATAATAATTTCAGAATGCTGTCCTGAAAGAAAACACCCTAAAATTCACAGCTAATTTAATAACTATGACTTACGTAAATAATCTCTAACATCCGGTATCTCACTGTAATCCCTTTATTTTTCACTGCACTAGAACGCACCGCACTAGGTTCACTTTTAATTAATTTTGAATTTTCCCCTTTGCCTCGGCCTATAACGCCTGTAAACTCGCGAACTAAACGAATCCGAAATTCCGCGAAAGCCTGGCAATATGGAGAGACTATAAAACACTTTTCACTTCACAGTTTACTTCCTGATCTTTAAGCTCCGAATTTGTAATGAAAACTAATTTGAACTGCGCGCTTGTTCCCTATTTATACCATTTGAATGAAGCCAACTTGAAGGCAGCTTTAACCTATCACAAGCCATGAAGCTGATCTCCCTCCCCGTTCTTCGTCCAATCAGAAATAAGATATTTATTGTTCCAATTTTAAATTCAAATCTAGAATGAGGCTAAGTCGAAGTCATTCGATCCACCAATCAGAACTCCTCAACTTGGCTTCATCTCAGCCTCACTCCCGATGACGTCACACACTGATTCAAATTTGGAATGAAGCTAAGTGGAAGACAACCTATCTACCAATCAGAGGCCCTCATCTTGGCTTCATTTCAGCCTCACCCTGTTGACGTCATGTGTTTTAGGCAAATGCCTCGCTAGAGTTAGTATAGTGTCGCGTCTTTCGAACAAGTCCTCTTTAGTAGTTGTCCCCATACATTGTTATTAGCCTTTTTGCATTATTTTATGAAGGTTGCGTAGCTTTTGAATGATACCTCACTAATAGATACCTTTTTCTAACCAATGGTTTGAATGGTAGTTAGAGTTTATTTATAATATTCTAAAATTGTATTAGCGTCTGCTTTTAATCGACATAGTCTTTCATAAATAAATTTAAGTCTATATTTGTGGACTGAACGAGACGCTCAGCGGTTCGTTACAGCATGTATCATTTTTTAAAAAGGTACTAAAGGATCATCTTGTACATCGGGGTGGCCAAGATGATTCCTAGGTATGGGCAAGATGATCCACTGGGATCATGTTGCCCCTATTGATAATACATTTAATTAATAGGTATCATATTTAGTATAAATATTCAGTAAAGAAATAAAAACATCATGGTTTAAAAAGTAGGTCTTTATTGAATCAGGTACAATCATTTAACACAAAACAGCCATTTGCGTACAAATCAATAAGTTAAAGCTTAAATTTAAGTTCAACATTATTCTTATGAACTCAATTATCATATATTATAACCCTTCTATTACTTCTTATTCTTATTTAACAAACTTTTAACCAGAATGAGATGAATAAAAAATTGAGGGTAGGCACAATCAACATCTTAAGTAGAAAGATTTTCCAAACATCGACAAATAACGTTGCTTAAATTGTTTCCATGTATTTTATGTGTCTAACAAGTTCACGTTCTTGCGTGAAAGTGAACAATGGTCTTATGCCGCCCAAATATTTCACTCCACCTACAGCTTCTTAATTTTTACCCTTTGCACGTCTTTTCAGAGACATTACGGGAACAGAAAATTCTTGACTCGCCGTTCTATAATAGCATTCCCGCTTTCACAGCATCTAAAGCCTTAATCATTGAGCTTTCATCCCAAGCTCCACGTTTGGTTTTCCTTTTACAATTACCCGGCATTTTTCTGTGAACAAGTTAACAAAGCTATATACTTATATGCATGAGGCAAGATGATCCGCACGGATCATCTTGACCGCAAACAGAGGGATCATCATGCCCCGTACCAGGTTTTAGCACATTGAGGTCAATAAAGTAACCTCGTAAGTTTTTTTTGGCTACCAAACCATTTCTACAACAAAATTAAGTATTTTCTGAAGCCGCAAATGTAACAATTATTCCATATAACCACATACGAAAAATGTTGCATGGTCTCAAAGTCAGACTTACCTTAGATCAACAGTACACAATTTTTATTTTTAATCACAACACATCACACTTAGCTCGTGCCGCCATGACACTTTAACTAGCGGCTGGGTAATGCTGGGCCTACACTTTACCTAAAAATCAGGTAGATGGCTTTAGTTGTTTTGTCATAACAGAGAAGGATCATCATACCCCAAGGGATCAACTTGTACCACTATCCCCTAAGAATATGAAATGGATCCTAGCGAATCTCACAGGTATATTTCAAAGAAATTGATATTTTATCTTTACACAGTCTGTACCTATATATTTAGAAATAATATATGTATGTTCCTTCGATCATAAAAGGTATGTTCTTAAAAAATAAAATTTAAAATAAACAGTGACAACCACTATTATAATACTAGGCATATAGATAAAATTCAGGTTTAGATAAGCTGGGACAAATAAAAGCTCCTTATGCGGCGGTTTTATTACAAAGTTCCCAAAGTTATTACAACGCTCACAGGAGGAATATTTTGATTAACAAATTTTGAGAAATCCTACTACACAGTTCCCGTGTGGTGCTGAGCTAGAATGTCAACGTGACTTTGTCTTCGAAAAAACCACCGCTAGAAACTAGTGCAGTGGGTGGAGGGGGAAACTTGAATTCCCCGTCCACCCACCAGTGGGAAAGTCCAGTGGGTGGACGGGGCATCGCCCAAATTTTAATCGTATCATATGATCATAGAACACTGATGCCTTAGAACCATTAATCATCATCAGCCTCGTCATCGTCGACGTCAGCAACGAGAGGCCTTTAAGTGTAAACATCGAAGCTTAATTTCATCAAGAGACTGGGCACAAACATGTTCGCAAGGAAGAACTTTAAACTGGATCACATATGAGGCAATACGCCCCTTCATGGAAGAACGCTGGATTTCATGGGCAGAAAAGCATCTAAACCTTATCCTAGGGACCTATTTACCTACTAACAGATGCACCACCTTTCAAATTGAAATACCGAAAAATAACAAAGTTAGTTTCAGCTTATAATATAGTGTTTAATATTATACATATATATAATTAGCATACCAAAAGTTGCGTCTCCGGTAGCGCACTATTACTAAATCATTAAAACAGTAACATACTAAATGTATACACCCGACAGCAAAAACCTACTTTTGCTTGAATTTTACAGTAAATTCTTAGATTTATTTGTATTATTTTCAAATTGTATATGTTTTTGGTATTTTTTCATTTTTTAGGTAAAAAGGTTCAATAGTTACAGAGATATTCAAATTTGTTTGTTATTTAAATTCAAAATTTCGTGTTTTTTGGCAATTATAATCTTGTTTTCAAAAATTTTTTTGGGTTTCTTCAACACACGCGGGCTGCGATCCCCGGTCGTCTACCGTTTGAAGAGTTGCTGAGTAAAAAATTACTCTGATCATGTCAGAGGGTCTTTACATAGGACAGCTCGCTGACTGGAACACTGCTCCCGGAACGGAAAAAAAGAAAAAACCAACACCTTCGCATTTAATCACCTACTCTTACATACTCTCATGAGTACATTCAGAAACGTGTCTAACGCGATTGACTTAGCGCTACTTTTGCTGCGTACAGGCCGCGATTTGCTAGCGGCCCACCAGGAGCCTTCAAGAAGAAAGCATATTCCTCCTCAAAGGCAGGCAACGCATCCTCGAGAACTCTGGTAATGCGGATGTTCTTGGGCGATGAATGGGTGTGAACGGTGACCACCAGGTGATCCGTCTGCTCGTTTGCCCTACTATACATTAAAAAAAAATGGTCTATGATCATAGGACTGATGCGTGTGTTAGGGCTGTTAGGGTCTGTGTGTGTGTGTGTGTGTATGTGTGTGTATATTATGTCTTTCTGAGATATATTAACTAACTGAAATAGCTGTACACAGATTACCTTCTAGACAAAGCAGCAGGTAGGTAGAAATCTTTATCTTAATCATAGTAGAAAGAGTGGGAAGTAAGTTCATACAAACGCACCGCGCGCGGCTTATATGTGTGCGCCATAATATCTATGCGTCCCGCACGCACACTCTAACAAAATCTCGACCCGTTTCGACCGTGCGCCAGTCGGGGCTAACATCGCACAAAGTTTGAGCGTCACGGCTTTTCGGCACCTCTAAATCAATTAAAAATGTGTGATAATCGCAGGAGAACTTATTGCTGTGTTTGGCTGTTTAAACAGTTCATCTATTTCTCGAGTTGTCTCTGTTCAGATTACCTACTGAACAGGAAAGGTAAGCAAGTTATTCTAGCATACCTATAATTTTTAATTGATGATGAGTGAGATACCTATAGATTTTATTTGGTAGTTTTCTATCAGGCAGACGAAGTAGGCAGGCCTACTTTCCCACTACAATGTATTACCTAGGTATATTTGATCTGTCAATTGATATGCCGCTATTGTTTTGTTTACATTTAGTCAAGCCGATTTCTCAGTATTGTAGGTAAGTAGTAGAGAGTAGTAAGATTGAAACAAAGTTAATTGAATGTGTCTGTGTCGAGATATTGCTATCAAAGCCCCATTTTTGACATATTTTTAGTTCCACCAATAACTCCCATAGTACAACTTTTAAAAATGTAAGTTATAGTTTTCGAAATATAAAGGTATTTAGCATCAAATTACAGAAGCAAAGGTATTTTGGTATTTTCATATAAAATGTATGCGAAAACAAACAAAACTTACAAACAATAAAAAACTAACGCAATAACTACACATGAACTACGAAACCTTACATATGGGCGTGTCCGAAACGGCGCTTTTTTATAAATAGTACTGTTCTGAATCTTGAATACATTTCTGTATTTGTTAGGAAAACTATTGTTGAACTTTATTGAATCACTAAATTAGCTATACAGAGATGTGTCATCTTTGGCAAAGGCCGGGCTTTAAACTAGTGAATTGGTTGACAGTACTATCAGTAAACTCACGTAAACTACCGTAGGTACTCGTACACATCACCGCCCCGCGTCGCCCGTCTCTGGCCCCGCAACCACATAGGTATCTTCTGTCGCTCTTTCTATCATCGTGAAAGGCTTCATCATGGTTTAGGTAAAACCGACCTCACTTACCCTGAACCCACACAACATAAGTAAAAAACACATCTTCCCGGCCGTTGCCAATTTCTAGGCACTGAATTAAAATTTTGTTAAAAGTGACAACCCTGAGACAGACCAGTGTGGTAGGTAATTATATCGCGGATTGGGCCGGAGATGGCCTACTTCCTCTCTTTCTACTATGTCTTAATGACATGACCTCAGTTGGATTATATGCATTAAATTATTTATTCTTAAAGGAAGAAAGCATCGAGAATGCAACCTATTTTAGCAGAACAAATTAATGCCACGCCGCCTAATTAATATCCTAAAATAAGATGAATCATCCAATTTAAATTATTCTGCTATCTATATGTTCCTACATAAAACATATGCTACATAAGTTCCTACGTATGTAGTGTTTGGAATCAATCCATTACAAAATAATTTCCTCGTAGGATGCCGGGCTAGAATATCCCCCCCCCCCCTCCCATTGCTACCTATGGGTGTCAGCTCAATCAAAGTAAAGTTATCTTACCCAGGAGGATAATTATCCATTTATTAATAACTTAACAAAGTTCAAAAGGAAAGAGATTGCACTACTGTTATAAAGGTGGACCACTAGCAAGAAACAGTGCCCGTGGTCCATCTAGGTAGACTGAGGTGTACTACCGACAAGAAAAAGTGCCTGTGGTCCACCCAGGTGAACCAAGCAAGTGGACCACGACCAAATCCCGGTCGTAAGATGCTACTAAAGACACAGTACAGTATATAATAACATCATTAGAAATTTAATAGAATTGCAAATGATTCTGCGCATCATCTTCATCAAAGGTACATCATCCATGATCCTTGGAATCATCCCATCATAATTTCCCTTCAAAAGGTGGTGGTATCTTTTGACGTAGATAATCAAACTTGAACGCAATCCTGGGAAATCTGAGTTATTTTTGTATCTACAGATGTTTTTCTTCAAATGAAGGTATATCACAATTTTGTATAAAATTTCTACAAGTACTGGTAGAAACTAGTGAATTTCAGTTAGGTACAGACCCACCAACTTATCTGTTCAGGCGGCAGAAAAAAGAACTACAACATACCTTCAAATTGTGACAGTTTGTAGTAGATTTCCATGACCAGTAGCGCCCTCGAAAACTGCACAGTTAAGTTGGTGGTACTATAGATTTTAAGAAGGACCACAAAAGCTTATTCCTAAAATTCATCTTAAGACTGGAGGGAAGTCTCGAATTTTCATACAAAAAGAGAAAACCTTTCTACCCCCCTAAACAATCACCGATTTTGATGATTTTTGGAAATGTTGTAGATGTTATCAATATCCAGGTTTGTAGGTTTTGATTTTTATACTTTTATAAAAGAAATTTGAATTAATGGTTATTTAAATGCCGATGTTTTCTTAAAAGTTGTATCTCTAGTTTGTGAATTATTTATAGGAAAAATAATGATAAATAACATAATAACAACCTAGTTTATTCTGTCAGTTATAAAATAAGACCAAACTTTTTTTGATTTGATTAATGTTTACTATAGGAGAAAAGTTTTCACCCAGAACGCAAATTATGCCCAAATTCTAAGTCAAAACTTAAAAAAGCTGCAATTGCCCTTATCGCACTATTCTGTTCGGACGTTTGGCGGCGAGGCAGCATCACTTTGTTAAAATACCTATTTTTCTGTAGGAGCTTCTCTTCCCGTTCCTCTTAAAATACTTGAATTTTCTTAATATCAGCTAATGTAACTTTTTGTGCATAGAGATAGCAAAACACGTTGTTATGACCGGTCAAACTAACGCTAAAGCTTTGACGTTTGTAAAATGCGTCTTCAAATAACCTTTAGTTTTTAAACTAGATTTAGCGTAAATTTACATCTGCGTACTCTTTATTTAAAAGTAATAACCTTATTACTTTTAAACGTACTCTTTATTTAAAAGTAATAACCTTATTACTTTTAAATAAAGAGTATACGCCAAGTATCATATTATTTGGGTACCATAGTAAAACCGATTCCAATGCCGGCGCGTTTCTTAAATTTGGAACAACGTGCCGGCAATGTTGTATATGGAAATTCGTATACAAAATATGTACATACTTGCAGATTTTTTTTAATTACTATGAGGTAAGCAATACTTACCTAACAGTATAATTCTTTAGCTAACCATTTGACCTCAAGATCTTGGCTAAGAATATAATCTAGCTGTACAGTTCTAGGCTTACTTCTATAGATTCACCAATGAATAAATTTTCGTAATTGATATCAAAGGTGAGAATTTCAGTCACAAGTGAGTATCAAATTATTGGAACTATCGGTCATAGTGATGATATTTAGTCACTGAATGAGATTCAAAAATCCAACCCGGGGGATTTTTTAAAATGGATTCTGATTTGGCTACCCAAATTAGAATCAAAGTTATAGAAAGAGATAATATTACATTAAAATGTATCGTAAAAATAATTGCAAATAAAAATGCTTACATGTTTTTAAATTTAATACTATGAAAAAAAAATGGAGCAGTTTCATATAAACTATTCCATGACGACCTACGAATAAATTCGTAGATGACGACACATCATAATCCATACTGTGGTGATTTAAAGAAATACGAAGGTGATACGGAACTATAAAAATCAGATGGTTCATGTAAAAAAGGAACACAAAATTCAAGCCTCTCATAGTTTATTATACAGGGTTATTGATAAAATGCTAACAACATCTTAGGGTTGACTTCTGCTAGTCCTACAAAACAATTACAATTACAAGTCCTACGAAACAATTTAGATATTTTATTTTTATTTAAAATAAAAATGTTTTCTTTTGTGTTTTTTTATATGTTTTTGACTGAATAAGCACGAGGACCACCTGATGTCAAAAGTCTCTTGTGCCTGTAATGTATTATTTCATATTTTTTATTACTTTGTTCGATGTAAATATTCAAAACTCTATTCAAAGGGACCACGGCGCGGTCCAGTGTTGCCGTGGTGGGCGCTCTGAGCTAGGAGTAGGTTTTTTTGTTTTTTTTTTCAAAACAAACAAGAAATCATCTGTAAATGTTTCTTAGGACTAGCAGAAGTCAACCCTAAGAGGTTGTTAGAATTTAACCAATAACCCAGTATAAATTAAATATTCGTAATTAAAATTGTAGATTGAATCTTTATTGATAGACGTTAAAGCTCAATATGCGGTGGTGTCGGTGGCGCCACGGGCACACGGTAGTATTTAGAATAGATACCGTCCCAGAACTGGGCACGTTCTTGCATCAGAGGACCTTTTAGCTCCACTATTTCCCCCAATGACATATGTGGAGAACAGTCTGCACCCACAGGAGGCCATTGTGGCAGTGGAGAAGTTTCTGGCACTGGTTTTCTGCAAAAATACAAGTTATATGTTTTTTGGTAAAATAATTAAAACAAAACACAAAATTATTATACCAAATTTATTACATGTTATTCAACACAAAGCTACGTCATCGTCCGACATCATGATACGAAAGCAGTCCCGCTGCAATGATGATTACAGTAATAGCATTACTGGAAGTAAACTGTGAGTACTACAAGATGAGGGTTAGAGTGGCTATCGGAGTAGGGCCTTTGGGGGATAACCCCAAACATGCAAGTATAAAATAAACCAAATGTCTTAATGATTTTCTGTATTTAACAAGCATTTGCAGGATACTCCTACTCAATCAGTCTTGGCGAAATCTGTCGCCAAGCACCTAACGGTGTGTTCCGGCAGCTGTCCTTGAGAGCCAGTACTTCTAGGTTAGCCTGAACAACATCTACGACCACATCATCACTTACCATCAGGTGAGATAGTGATATCTCACCTGATGGTAAGTGGCAGTCTATCAAGCATAAAAAAAAAAAAAAAAGACAATGACACCCTACACGCTAGTGTGGAAAATGTTTCTTTTCGGATAATTTCCGTTTTTTAACGTTGTTGTGTGTTGTGTTGTTGTTTTGTAACGTGTTCTGAACTGTATTGTATTGTATTATCAAAATCAGTTGTGTAATTTGGTTTTCAAATAAAATAACTTGAAAATATCAAAGCTTTACTCATTAAACTTCAATTTTAAATATTATAAAAACTTTGATATTTCTATCTATTTTATACCCTTTTCAGTGAGCAACATGATACATATCAAATACACACTTACCCAGTTTTGATGAAGTTGTACCAAATTTCTTGCATTATTTCCTTCATATGTTTGTATTCTTCTGTCACATTAACGTCGGTTGGATTCAATAACTTCCTCCCATCAAGCACGTGGATTGTCTGAGCGCAGTGGTTGGCACCACGGACCATTGTATGAAGCACAGGTGGAGTATCATTGTCCACAAAGGAGTACTGATATAGATATATCTCATTGTGACCGGCCTCAACATGCAACTTTACTGACAGTAATGTAGCATACCCAAATTGTATATCAGTAAAGAAATCAACATATCCCATAATAGTATTTTCATCAATCGATTTGGCACCGAAATAATATTCTTTTACAATCTTGGCTACTTTTTCCTTTTCTTCTTGACTTTCAAAATGCAAGTCTGCAGGCAAAAAGTCGGAGAACCTTTCATTCATTCTATCTTTCCAAGTTGCAAAATTAGGAGTTTGGAATATGCCTTCCATATTAGTAAAACCGAAGAGCATAGGTAATTTTTTGTATTTCCTGTTTCTTATGATATTAATTGGTGCATCTTCAAGAAATATTTCCGTTCCAGTATCTCGCTCCACGCAAGGTGTAAATCCGAAAGTTGAATTAGGATTAAATATTCCGGAATTTTGGAAAAATGAATCAATTGGAGCATCTTTGAAAAATTGTTCCAAAGCGTAAATATTATCAACGTCGTTAAAACCAAAATGGCGGGCATAGTTTTTGGCATTTTCTACAGGGTCAATTTGCAAAGCTATGACACCTACGCCAGCTCCACTTTCTGGTACAACTTTATTAAACAATCCTTTGGCTGTTTTGGATAGCATTAAAAGATCAACTGATACCGATCCAGCGCTGCCACCTATTATTGTGACGTCATCAGGATTTCCGCCAAAGCTAGCGATGTTTCTTTTCACCCAACGTAACAGAGCTAATTGATCCTTCATACCAGCATTTCCAGGTGCATCTTTAGTGCCGAGACAAAGAAACCCATTAATACCTAGTCTATAATTAAATGTCACACCAATCAGATTCTTGTTTTTTACAAAATCAATTGGTTTTATCATATCTCCATATCCTATTTGAAAAGCTCCTCCATGTACGTATACTGCAACGGGTAGATTTTTATCTTCTGTGTCTGGAACATAGACACTGGCGACGAGACAATCTTCTTGCATCTGCTTCTGAGCGGTGAACGGGTTTGTGGATTGTGGGCATACTATGCCTTTATCGACTGCATCCCAAGGCTGCAACCATGCTGGTCCGTGCATAGGAGCCTGAAAATATATTATAGTGAACTGGAAGTTTCTTCAAGTGTAAGAGATTAATTTTACTCGTAGGCGCTTTTAAATTTAAAATCAGATCACCTATCAATGCGAATGATTTCAAGGTATAAAAATATGATACAGGTTGTATTTGCTACTATTTACAAACTTGCATAACGAAAGAGTTTCTCTGTAAATTACCTACGATTTATATTTCGTACGAAAATCTATCTAATCCTTACTTTAAGAGTTTTAGTTACTCTCACCTACCTTAAACCTTTGCGATCCAACAGGTGTAGTAGCATAAGGTATGCTGTAAAAAGCAAATACTCCACTGCCAGGGTCCCTGCGTCCACGCACAACACCTTGCGCAGTTTTCACTAAACGAACATTTTCATTATCTCCTTCAGATTTGGAACTAGCTTGCGACCTACTGGACATAAGTATGCATAAAAACAACACCGTTCGCCACATTTTTTACCACTTTCACCGTCAGTTAACCTTGTCACTTATCATTCAAAGACTTTATTCAACTGGTGTATTACGTCGTTATCGTCATTACAAATTTAAAAACCATTCCATGTGGCGACTTATCAGATTAACGGTTCATCAAAATTATTTATATCAGATAATATATTATCATATTTATGGCAAAACATCTGAACATTGTTACGCCTCGTTAGTATATATAACAAATAAATAAAAATAAAAAGATATTGCCGCTAAAATAACAACATATTTACACTATTCATTTACTTAAATATTATGAACTAATAATTAACATACTAATATTAATTTAATAATTATATCCTAGGGCAATAGGGATATACTCAGCATGTGTTATGTTCACACTGTGATGTGATCATAACGCTGTTTTTCAGTGTACCCCTGAGCTCGGGCTAAGGTCTTGGCCGAGATACTATAGTAATAGAAGAATACAGGTGACACACAAAATGACATTAATTACCTACTTTATATTAGTTATTTTTTTGTACAATCAAAACAGCCGCCGACATAAGTGCATTTATTATTGTTTAAACGACTGAGGTGTGTGCGTATGTGTGTGTTAGGGTGTGTGCGTGTGTGTGAGAGAGAGAGAGAGAGGGTGCGTGAGTGTGTTTGTGTTTATGAATTAATTATCACTGACCTACAATTACTTGCGTTTTTTTTTTTTATTAAGTGGTTCTAGGATTTTAACGGTTGCTTCAAATCTTATATCTATATAATAATTAATGTTTATTACGGGTACAATTACTTATTTTGGAGAAACTCAGTTAGATAGACAATCTATATATTTCTTTTATAAGAGATTTCAATATTCAAAGAACCGTATTTCTTCGACAACGTAAGTACCTAGTTATCGGGCATTTTGTCAGGTATTCACATTTAAGAAGTAGGACGTTTAATTTTTTTTATCCTTGGCTAGACTATGAAATCACATCTTCAGCCCTTTCATTTCCTTTCAAAACTTTTATTTAAAAATATCAAAAACATAAATATAAGAGAGCGCTGACCGTTTATTTTATACTTTTCGGTGTTGGAAGTCGCTTATGTGTTTTTTAATTATTAGTGCTTCCCACTTCAAAAGCAAAAGAAAACTCCTGATAACGGCAAACTTATAGGTGCAACCACCTGTATTCAATATACGCAAATTCTACGCCAGTGATATTGCAAAATGGCATACCTAATGTCTTATTTTCGCAACCGTGACGCAAAGAATATTAATTATGATACGCCCTTTTTAGGTTAATTTAGGCTTGAAAGATCACACACATCTTACTGAATAGAGCGCAATTACAATAACAGGCCTTTTAAAATCTTACCTTGTTATAACACAAAAAATGTGACACTTTCCACTCTGCGACGAAGAGGACATCCAACACCTGAAGTATGGCCGCTAGCGGATTCATATACAAACCTGCTTATTGGTTTAACCACTATATTGCCAGATATTAGTAGCGCATTTAAGAATAGCGCAAAAAATATTGTTTTTAAAATGAATGAAATTTAATGGTTTTCTTATGAACGTAAGCTTCAGCAGTTAGTTTAATTTTTATAGTAGATTCAAATGAGTGTACGATTCTCCCTTGAGTTAAACACTGCTTGAGCCAGCGCCTTTTTCAAATCATTTTTCTTTAAGGTTAGGGCCATTGTTTTGACCCTTAAAAGTTTACTACTAGGTACCTATAGCTTTAACTTTATATAAATATATGACAAAAGGTGTTAACGCAGTTACGATTCACGTGCTAACGAAATTAAGATTTTATGTGTAGGTAGGTACATAATATTGAGATGCAATCTCGCGATCATTAGGTATAGCGATATAGGTAGACATTATCGCCATCCAGATTGTCGATAGGCTACCAAACTTGACGAGGCTGCGTGTTTTTCGTCTTCTTTACACTATTTTGCATGTAGGTGTAAAGACATTGGAGACGCGTGCATTTTTAGACTGACTTATTATATAATTAATTTGATGTTTTCAATACTTTTAAAATATTAGTATTTACTAATATGGACTTTACGAAGCTCAAAGATATTTTGAAACTTCCGCAAGGGGGTGATGACGCCGGCACCACCCATCACGTCTCGTTTCACGCAAGGGCGAAAAGCCGCACACACAGAGCCATTTCGCTACATTAAATGTAAGGAGAAGAACAAAAGAGAAAATAAAGGAGGTTTGTAAGATAAAAAAAACTGTGTGTGAAAAACAAAGGGGAACGAAACTGACACCACCAAGCAAGATACAGAGATTACGCTTTACTTGCTACAACTAACACCTTAGTTACTTGAGCACACTTTGAGCTAAAGCCATGTCCATAAAATTTACTCCGTACAAGTAGAAACAAAGGAGATGATATATTTTTTTCCCGGGGGACTGAATGTGTTAGTGAATTTCAAATGAGTGAAAACCAGAATCTCGTATGTATAATATGTAATAAACTTCTATTAAAAACATTTTGTGAAACTAACTAATCTCTAACTCATTTATGCTGGTAGGTGATGCTGAGGCCAATGATGTTAGCAGACCTGGCCTAGAATGGGTAATGTGCGTATGGTATGGCGAAGAGAGGTACCACAAGATGCCGCAATTTTTTAAATTACAGAAAGGATAAATATTAAATAATTGTCAAGCCGCTTGATATATTTTATTAAGTCATAAAGCTGTAAGTATAATATTGTTTACATATAAACACACAAAATACATACTCCGTATCTTATATAAATTAGAGATCAATTTATAGGTGTTGTTGCAGTGGTCCAACTATTTGGAAAACAGGTCTTCGGTAGGAGCAGGGTCTAAAAATAAGGGATACTGTACAATTTCATTAGATTATAATTCTATACTTAGCCCTTTGTGTTTTTTAGTTACAATTTCATTCATATATTTATTATAAACCTAAAAATATGATCACACATCATATTTACAAAAAATCGTATAGATTTCAATGATCATTCGTCCTCCTTGATTCACTAATTGTAATTTGATTTTGTTATTTAACGACAGAACATTAATATACAATTTCATGAACAACTGGTTTTACGCTTTATATTTATAGATAATAATAAACGAGTTCTCTCACTGGCAGGAACACGAGGATATTCTATTACGTGAACTATATTCTCAGATTACTATTCCTCGTGAGTTCTACTGAGTAAAAGTAACTAATTATAACAATTAATACAATCAAACCTAGCCCATAAAAAGTTATCAAAATAAACAAAAGGAAGAAATAAAATGGCAAATCTATTTTATAATGAATTATCTTTAGTGCCTTAACGATGAGTCTAGCTAGGTATTGGGAACCGAAAATAAGAATTGGACTACTGTAGTTATTATTTATATTAGAATTTAGACTCGTAGTGGGACCAGTTGAGCAGAATAGTAGGACCACTGCCACGTTACTAATTTATGTTTATTCGTACACTTAATTATTTGAATCCCACTTTTAATTTATATTAATTAATCTCATAACCTTAGAATTAAATTAAGATAGTAACAAATCAAATTTAAATATTAAATTCCGCTTGTTATCTATTTATGGTTGAATACATTGGTTATTTGTATAATTATTGTGATGGATAAATAACACATAAAAGAGGTATTTACAATACAGTAATAAGTGATGTTGATATACTACGGCGATATAACCGACAGAAAAATATCTTACAATGTCTTGTTTCTCTATTAATTCTTTCTGAGATACTTATTTCAACCGACAAGCAGTAATGTTCGTATTATTTTATTCCTTGTTAGCCACTTATGAATTTCATTAGTCAAGCCATTGTCCATTAGGAACTTACAACTCATCAATTATATTGGTTCCTTATGGGGCAACTAGTGCTTAAAGTTATCCTATGACACAACTGCTGTCGAGATATAAATAAAATGTACGGTATAAGTCTCTATTTATTTTATTTTACTTTAGATGGCCACCAATTCTTCAAAGAGAAATACTGGTTGAAACTAGATGTCTAGCAAATGGCATATTAATAGCTGCACCATGGTCAAAATATCTGTGCATCTCCCTTTCCTTTGGCCTCCAAGATTTTCGCAATATTTTGACCTTATGTTGCAATAGGCAAGCCGGTGGAGTTACCTATGGACCAATTAATATGCACAGCTGGTTATGCCATCAAAAATATTAATCCTTTAGGCACAGCTTGGCACAACTCGTAATTGTGTTTAATTTGTTCGTTATATTATGTTATGATAACTACGCAGTCGAGGTCTAACTAACCTTTCTAGTAAATACCTGTGCTATTCTGATCCACATACATAGAGGAATATCTAGGCGTTCTTATATCTGGGCATAAAGTAAAAAGTGACATCTGTCAAAATGACTGATCGTGTATCAATCACAATAATTTTTAATATATACTTTATAATGATTTATTTATTACTTTCAAAATTAAATTTGATAGTGTAACGTCTTGGATGATACAGCTGTCAAAGTAACGCTTGATGTTATATTACTAGATACTGATTACAAATTAAGTTTGCAATTGATTTAAAAATATTACGATTGATATCTCCAGTAAGTTATAATTGAAAAAATACAAACCAAAAAAATACGTCGTCTGCCACTTTGACAACTGTCACACGACAGTTGTTGACATCAACACCAATCTGAGTGAATTTTTAAGTTGAAAGTAGTGTCTAGCCAGAAAATAAAGTTCAATCACTTTGACAGCTTACTTATATCTTCACATCTCAAATATATCTTCGGAAGTAAACAAGCAAAGTCCGTCACTGGAAATCACTTGAACTTAGTGGTCTAGTCCAGGCTAAATCATAAAGAATACAAATCCTACTATATACCCAGTTGTGTACGGGAATACGGGAAATAAATCTAATAAAAAAATACTAACTGTGCCCACAGGAAAAATTACTTTGTATTTATTCCTTATAAGAACTAGTTGCTCATGCTGATTGGTCCGTAAGGAACTCCTGCACCGAAGCCCGCTACTCAGTAATTTACATCAAGAAAAAGTCAATTAAACATAGCGAAAAAGGTCTTGTACGATCCTAATCGAGTGTACCGTTCGTTCCAGGATCCAAACTCGAAAATTAATGCTTTAAGATATGTATTATTATGAATAATGAAAATGAACTCCGTTAAAATGACTATAACCATCAAATAGATATATGGATTTTAACATAAGGTTGATTCTGATCACATTGTTAAACTACTTACTATCGTAAAACACTTACAGATTATGCGTTATTGTTGTCTCGTTCCTCGATGAAGATTTACTGAGTAGTGTGTTCAGTCAATATTCACCACAATATAAATTTTAACCCTTTGGCATCGGCAATCCTGATAACAATAGATTTCATTCATAACTAGAACGCCGGGTATAATTTGATAACAACGGGCTCAACGTTTTGTATTATATATTTTTATTATAAATATTTTTCGTAATTATTTACGTCATACGTGTTTAATATCATAATAAACGCGCCTAAATATTTTTCGTAAATTTGTTATAGTGCCCTTGTTATCAACAGAGTCGGCGAGCCATAAACGTCAATAACCGTAGGAATGTGCAACGTTTTGCATCTTTTATCGATAATAGACGCAAACGCGCCACTTCGACCAAAATCTGTAGTAAATACTCTGAATTGATGCCCGATTTTAAATGCGGGCAATACTTCCATGATGAATTAGTATTGGATATACATTTAAGAAAAAATGCTCTACTCAGACAAAGAGTTATTTTATAATTTAATAATATCAAACCTTAAAAATTCAATTATGAAATCTTATCGATATTGACTACCTGCTGTTACTTAACAGGACATCACAAAAGGGGACTACGTGGTTTATTGCTTATATGAGGCACTGTACACAAACACAGTAGCTACTCTTAACAGGCTTGTGTACCTGTATTTTACAAATGCAGAATTTGAAAGTTCAAGTCAAGTCCTCTTCAAGAGACAGGTATGGAAGAGGAGGACATTATCTTACTTTCTCGGTAAGGTGATGACATTTTAGATGAGGATGATAAACCTCTACAGATTTCAGAGCAAGATATACCATGTGAGGACACCTCACAGATAATTTCTGTAGAAGCCGAAGAAGTCTTAGAACTTGAGGTCTTGGGTATTCTGGGAACAACGCCACCCAAGGAACAAGAGAAAATTTCCCTGCACTCGGACATAAGTAGCCGCTTTAAAGACATACTTAGAGGGCAAAACTCGAGATGAGCGTCAGGAGATTAGGAAAGAAAACCCTCATAATAAAACTTGAAAGAAATTATGCTTCCTAAACTGAATCCAGAGGTAAAAGCTTCATTGATAGAAATGTGGATGAAAAGACATAGTGATGAAATCCAGACAGATGCAGCTCAGTACAGTTTTGTCTTGTGTGGGTTAAGCTCTACAACTACTGATAAATAATAGAGATAAACCAGATACAATACTAACAGTTACTAATAAAAAAAACAATAAAGCATCAAGATAAATATGTATTTATATTGAATCCACGTCTAGACGTTCAGGACAATCTTTAATCTTTATCATCAGTTATCAATAAAGGTACGATTATATTTCCAAAAATTAGACAGATAGTACTTATTTAGAGAAAATTTGTCAGAGCAAATATAGATAGCAAAATCTGTTATTAAATCTGCTGAAAAATTAAGGGCCGACACGAAGCCTACCGTTAGACAGGCCTCTCAAGCTAATGTCAAGAAAATTTTAAACGGCGGGGCCCTCCTTCTCAAGTGAACAAGGCGAGGCCTTCGGAAGCAGGAGGGCCACCTTTTCAAAAGGGAGAAAATAGCAAACATGCATGCCACACCAGCACATGCCATCTCAGAACATGAAGAACAAAATCAGAACAGGAAAAAAAATTAAGTTGAACTATAGATGTCACTCCAACCCCATACGATGGTTAAGAACGAAAGGACAAATTGAAGTCATACGTCATATGCCATGTTGCCTTAGCGGTTAGAGCATAACCCGGCTTTAGGGTCTAAATGGCGGGTTCGAATTCAGCACATTATTATAATTGTAATATTATGATATCCGCGGACCATGCGTCATTGAAAACTAAAAATATTACTATATTTGTAAGAAAATTATTACTATATTCAGGAATTTTAAATAACGGTTGCTATTTTTCGAACCTCAAAACGATGCCGGTGGTTCGGTGTTATTGATCATTTTAGTCGCAACATTGATAATATGATCAAAGTTACCCCAGCGTTTATATATAAACTGGATTTTGCTGTCTTATTTGATTTCAACTGTTTTTTTTTTGTTTACAGGACAATACGAGGTTCTATAAAAAGAAGCTTGGGTCTCGAGACTTAAAATTATTTAGCAGCCCGTATAAACGAGGCATTACAGCAAATTGTTGATGGAAGATTTACCATAAGAGGCGCTTCTGAAAATTATTATCTACCTAATGGAACCCTGTATAATAAATACTTATTAATGGCACCTTACTTAGAAAAAGAGTTAAATATTGTTCAGGGGGGTTTTTAAATTTATACTTTGTACTCCAAAACACATCAATACTTAGGATGTATGTGTTTCACTGAAATTTAGTCACCAGAGAATGATTTAGTAGAAATTTCGTTGTATGTACCAAAAAGACTGTAACATTGTTAACGTTGGCCACAGGTTATCGTGCACCAACAATCTCGCTTAGTGATATCCGAAATATAAGTGTCAAAGATGATGTAGATGACATTGATAATTTAATAGAGACCTGCCCCTAACAATAGTTCATAGTTATTTATTGATAAAATAATTTACATGTCCTATATGGCTATAGTTACAAAATAATTTTTAATACAGGGACAGGTATACAATAGTATACTTAACGTCATAATCTCATACATTAAAATAAATTATACAATTATGTATTGTCATAAATGTAATGATGAATAAATTAATTATAAAAATATCATAATTAGATGTCAAAAATTAATTAATTAATTGAATTATTAAAATATAATAAAAAATACAATTAATTAAATTATATTTAAATGTCAGATAGGTGCTGGTCAGGCACAATGATTTGCTCTTTGAATTCAAACTCATAAGGAGCCTGTTCTATAAGCCATTTTTTCAAGGCATTTTTAAAAGATTGCGTCGTACTAGAAAACCGTACAGCCTCTGGCAGTCTATAGTAGACTGAAGGAGCCATTACATGCACTAGCCTCGATGACTTCGCCAACCGCCGAGGGACTGACCTCAGCCTCTGGCCGTTTCGTATGTAGTATTCAATACGCCTTTGTGATTTTTGTTGAAAGACCAGTCGTTTGTCCAGCAAAAGCCATCAAAAATTATTCAGACTTGACAAAAGATCTCAGATCTACGATTAATTTATTTGTTTTAATGAACAAACCCCATCAGGGTGTACCTGCCGTTGGATAAACTACTATATATTATAAAAAGGAATGATTTGTATTTTAGTATTTTTCTATTTTTGTATGTAACGTTTCAACTTAAAAACTAGTGGACCGATTTTAAAATTTATTTCACCATTAGAATCCTACACTATTTCTGATGAACATAGCTATAGAATAATTTTAAAAACTTAGGGATCCGCATGAATATTTCGATAATGTAACCAATACCAATAAAAATTGTTGACATTAGAGCAAAGTGATTTACTGCAATTTTGTAGAAGATATAAATCTCTACAAAAAACTCCGCAATATAAAACAAATTTATGGGCTAACACCGCAAGCTTTACGTAGAGGAGTTTATCAATATGCCGATAGAAATAAAATTAAGCACCCATTTAACAGAGAGAAGGAAGAAGCAGGGAAGGACTGGTTTTATGGTTTTCTGAAACGCAATCCAGAAATCAGCGTCCGAGTACCTGAACCTACCAGTGTGAGCAGAATCACCGCTTTCAACCAGATTGAAATGGAATTATTTTTCAACAACTTGATTAACATACTTGAAAGACATGCCATACCTCTAAATAGAATATTTAATGTCGATGAAACGGGCATTACAACGGTCCACAAGCCAGGCAAAATACTTGCACCCAAAGGTCAAAAACAAGTTGGTGCTGCTGCTAGTTGGGAAAGGGGCAAGAACGTCACAGTCTGCTGTTGCATGAGCGCCACAGGTCAGTTCATTACACCATTATTCATTTTCCCGCGCATTCGAATGGCAGCAGCATTAGAGAGAGGTGGTCCTCCAGGTTCAATATACGAATTCCCAAAATCAGGATGGATGGTCGGGGAATTGTTCTTGGACTGGCTCAAACACTTCGTTGAACATACTAAGCCAACCTTGGAGGATGTCGTGCTCTTGATTCTCGATAATCATGTGAGCCACATTTCTCTAGATATCTACGATTTTTGTCGTCAAAGTGGCGTAGTGATGCTTTCACTACCGCCCCATACATCGCATCGCACTCAGCCACTTGACTTGACGTTTTTCGATCCACTTAAGCACCAATATCACAAAGAATGTGATCTGTACATGAAAACCAATAACTACGAAAAGCTGACACCGCATGACATTGCGCCTCAACTTTCAACAAGGCATATTTAAAAGTTACCAAAGCAGAAAAAGCAGTCAATGGATTTGCAGCAGCTGGGATTTGGCCTGTGAACCCTGACAAATTTGCTGATCAGTACGTTACACCAATATAAATTATTCACACTGATCAAAACATATCAGAATTAACCAGCGAAGATGTCAGCTAATACCCTCAACTAGTAGACCCTCACAAACCACGCAGGAAATAACAGAAACAAATGCTGGCGAAAAAGGCGAAAACGTTCTCTATGCTTCATTTGGTGAATGTTCCATAGCCTTGCCGCAGAAAAAAGAATCTGAGGCAGATAAAATTTAGGAAAAGGGAAAGGCAGAGGAAAAGGAAGAAAGCAACATTCTGAAATTCTTACTTCGACTCCTATCAAAGAAGCGTTAGAAATAAAAAAGACTCTAAAATCTATCAATATAGAAAAAGCCAAAGGAAAAGAAAACCTGAAACCTAAAACCAATGAAAAGAAAAAGAAAACTTCTGGGGTAGAGAAAAAGAAAACTTCTTAGGTGAAAAAAAGAAAGAAAGCCTCTCTTACAAAAGAAAGATTCTAAACAGCTTGAGCTCTGACGATGAGACTCTGATGCTAGGTGACAGTGATGACAATGACAATGTGTTTTATACAGAAGGAGAAACGGGTGTGACAAACGAGCTTTGTCTGATTTGTGGTGAATTCGGAAAAACTGTGAGCTCTGGTACCGATGTATCATGTGTGGACAATAGGTCCATGCACTGTGTAGCGATAAAGATATGCCAGATGGCTATATTTGCGGGTTTTGTCATGGCAAATAAGTGAATTAACTTTCTAAGACAATCACCCGAAGGTGTCGGATGATTCCGTACTTTTGACTTTTTGTTCCAAGCAATAAATTTAATACTTCTACTTATATGGTTTTATTTCTTGATTGTGCATTTAGTAGTAAAATATTATCTTTAAGTATGAGGCTTTTGATGAACCATATAAAGCGATTAAATATTGAGATATAAGTGTTCTCCTTAAGTGTACGGCAACGCCCTCCGCTCCCCTTTGCAGGTTCCTAATTGGCGGCGGTATGTTGTGGCGGTATGTATGATTATGTGCTACAACACAAATGGCGTGAATGTGGCCGCGTTTTGGTAACTTAATATTTTAGGTCTGTGCCTTCGGCTTGACCTTTCGGAGATTACCTACCCTACCTAGAGTACACACATGCTTGCTACTTACGTCCATTCATGTTTGTGTGAGCTGCGGGCGGGCCCAGAGACGACCGCGCGGGGGGATGAGGCGGCGGCAGGCGTGCGATCGCTACTCGAGCGCGCGGCTTTCGTCAGTACGCTATCATTACACGAGTGTGCGCACGTGTTGCTACGAAACGTAATCGAACTGCCCGCGTGTATTATTTTATTAGTTATAATTGTGACCTGAATGTGATTATAACGTTGTTGTAACGTTTTCTTCAGGGAAAGGCAGTTAGAACGGTAAGTTATTCACTAATTTGTTTTGTGTGAGTTGTTTGTTTTAGGTGGGGGTTAACTGTAAACAGATTGCTGAGGTTCTCAATCTGCATCCGCATTTAGAGCCAATAAAAATGTTTGTCGGACATACCATCCACAAACTGCGACCGATAATGTGCGATACGTCGGCCACCCAGCCACTATCGTACGAGTCGCGCTGCGAGTTGCATGTTTCGTTTCCACAAACATTGCGGCCCGAAATCCGAGCAGCGCGGCGCAATACTCGGGACGATGCGGCTCAAGATTTGGGCGGCGCGGCTCAACATTTGAGCGGCGCGTCTCAAATCTTTGGCGGCGCGGCTCATCATTTGAGCGGCAACGGTCGGGCGGCGCGCCCCGTTGCCTGGTCGGCGCCGCCAAACATTCGGGTAGCGCGGCTCGATATTTGAGTGGCGCGCTATATGTTAAAACTGTAGAGCAATTTGGTGAACTTTTTCACTTTGCTTCAGATGACCCAGCTTGGAGGAGTGGTGACACTTGGTGAGCTCTTGGATGAGCATGCCGAAACGGAAGAAGATGACGAGATTTTAGAACGGGTGAAGGTTTTGGCACAAGAGCATCTCCCCGATGGATGGACACAATGGGAGGTGACTACAGCGACGAAGGCAGAGGTCTTTGGGGAGAAAATTGAGCCGAACGTTCTGAACAAACTCCTATTCGCTCTGCCAACCGTGGGATTAGCTCGCGCGTTCATACCAGAGGCAGATCACCTGTCAGAGAAAAGGTACAGGGAGATGCGTCACAAGCTCTTGGACTGGGCGTTCACACGAGCGCTCATAATTGGACCACCTGCTATCTCAAACCGCATCCGGGGATCTGCGGCGCGCACAGAATTCGTCAAGCAATCGGTTGCAATACTCCAACCCCTATTCCATACACGATCCGAGACAGATAGAATTCTGTCAGGCTGTCTCTCTGAATCAGAAGAGACTAATCGGAAGAGGAGGTCGACGTCTCGGTTCAAAGAGCCTCCGACACGTAGACGCAGGTCAGAATCTCCACCTTCTTCCACAGCGACGTCACGTCAGGATGAAAGATTCAGTGCATTAGAACAAAAGATGGAAATGCTACTAGAGATGGTCGTCCGAAACAAAAACAAAGATTCGGACTCTGAATCTGCCAAAGAAAACTATTTTTCCGATGGCGAGGAAGAAGTAGTTTCAGATAGGTCGGACTCTCCATCGTGGAAGGCCCCTACCTGGGGCTCATATCCAGACGAGCATGACGAGCGAAACGAAAAGGAGCTTGAGTTTCGACCCTCGACTAAAGAAGCAGACCCTCTCGTTCCGGAGCCGTCGGCTCAAACCAAAAGGGAAGGCATTGAATGTCAGAGACTGGGCACTGATAGCTGGAATCGCATCAGATACAAAGACGTAGAGAAGCAATTACACGCCGCTTCGCCATTTAGCCCGCTAAAGGTAAACACAGAACTAGGTGCTTTAGCCTCGCGACTCTCTCCGTGGGTGACAAAGCAGGAAGGAATTTTAGGCACGATAACTCACGGACTGTTGCTCCAGCGCAAAGCGCTAGCGGACGAGCTCAACGTTATTATTAAAAAGTGCCCAGACATTAGTAAGGACTTAAGGCGATTGGTGGAGGCAGAGGACTCCAAGTTCAAGTTAGTATCAGATCAGCTGCTACAGTACGTTTGCGCTAACAGGGCTGAATCCATTGAAGTTCGTAGAAAGACTTTCAGGCCTAAGAATGAACTTCTCTCCAGTGCCCTCAACAACATACCTCCTTCACCAACCCACCTGTTTGATGAAAAACTATTCAGCACGCTTATTAAGGATAACGGTGGTACATCAGGAGTTTTTGCTCCATCATATATAAATAAAAAAGAAGCTACCCATTCATTTCGCAAGAACTCATTTCGTAAAGAGTCTTCACACACTTCCAAAAGCAAACAATCGTCTGGTCGCGGTCAACCTTCAACAGCTACGCCAACCACGTCCAATCGCAGTGCAAACTACCGCCGAACCGGAATGTCTAATTCGTCAAACAAGCATCCCAACCGTCACGGAAAGGGCCAAAAATCACAAAGAGGTCGTAAATACTGACAATTTTCACGGGGGACAGTTGGAGAATTTTCAAACCCGGTGGCAGGAGTTAGGAGCTCCAAACAAAATTTTAAAAATTATTTCGGGATATACAATACCCTTTGCAGCAAAACCTCCTTCAGTTCCCCTGCGCGAGAATCTAGTAAGGTTTTCAACAAAACTGTCCGCTGCTATGTCGAAAGAGATAGAGTTATTGATCAAGTCAGGTGTGGTAGAGAGTTGCGACGTTGCGAATGGATTCCTATCAAGAATATTTCTAATACCCAAGAAAAACAGAAAACTACGACAAGTCTTCGATTTACGACGCCTAAACCATTTCCTGAAACCCCCGAAATTTCGACTGATAAATCAAAGACAAGTCCCCAATTTTATGCAGGAAGGGGATTATTTCGGAAAGCTAGATATCAGCCAAGCCTATTTTCATATCCCCGTGAAAAAGAGTCATCGAAGATATCTTGCGTTCGGTTACGCGAATCAGGTTTATCAAATGACATCCTTACCTTTCGGCCTGTCCACCGCACCGATAGCATTTTCCAGTGTCAGCAAGTGGGTGGCAAGTTACCTGAGAGAAAAGGGTCTACGCGTTCTAGTCTACTTGGACGATTTTCTATTTGCAAATCAGAACCCAAACACGCTGGAAAGTCACATACGGTATGCAATAGAAATTCTACAGAGCATGGGTTGGTGTGTCAACCTAGAAAAATCAGTGTTAAAGGCCACACAGAAAATAGAATTTCTGGGAATAGATTGGAATGTATCGACAAATCAAAAGTCACTTCCGAAAGACAAAATAGAACGGATTTTAAAAGATGTCGATCAAGTTCTAAAAACAAAACAGTGGTCATGGAAATCGGGCACGGCATTGATCGGAAGGCTAGGGTTCGCATCACTTGTGACCCCTCTAGGAAGGCTTCACACCAGGCATATGCAAAGAGCGGCCAGAAAACTGTCACAAGACATACCCAGGAAAAAAGTCTTAGTGACTTCACAGGCTCTTCAGGAATGTTGCTGGTGGGCTCAAAATATCATAAATCCCGGAAGGATTTTTGTACCAGATCCGACGTTGTTTTTGAGCACAGACGCCTCCAACGACGGCTGGGGCATTCAAGTGAGCGACCACCTTCTTTCAGGTCTGTGGACAGAAGATCAACTAAAATGGCATATCAACAGAAAGGAGCTTTACACAGTCCTAGTAGCTCTGAGGGAGTTCCAAGAGATTGTCCTAGGCAAATCAGTAATGGTTCAATCGGACAACAGGACAGTGGTGTCGTATCTGCGAAACCAAGGGGGAACCAAGTCTATCGCACTGCTAGAAATGACAAGGGAAATCTTGGTCTTAGCTCAGAGTCTAGATGCAACTATTCACTCGTTTTACCTACCCGGTCGCTACAATTCAATTGCCGACTGCCTATCCAGAAGAAAAGTCCTGCCCGATTGGCACATCAAGAGCGAGATCACGCAGAAGATATTTCTAAAATGGGGAGTCCCTCATGTAGATCTCTTCTCTTCAGGTCAATCGAATGTAGTACCGGTCTATGTCACGATAGACGCAAAGGACACTCAAGCTCTCTTCGTGAATGCGTTCAGCCGAACTTGGAACTTCGAGTTGGCTTGGATTTTCCCCCCTCCGCCCCTTATCCCTCGGGTGCTCCAACACTTGAACAAGTCATCCGGAACGTTTCTGATCGTGGTACCTCGATGGGAGACAGTGTTTTGGAGAAGCGATCTCAAACACAAAGCCCTAGGCGCCCCGTTCCTGATACCGAACCTGAAAGAGAACCTAATCGACTTATCCACGAACCTCCCTCCTCCGAAGGTAGAAGATCTCTGTTTGGAGGTCTGGAAGATACGGGGTGGTCGGATTTAGTAGCTGGATTAGACCAAAGTGACGTTAATCTCATACAGTCAGCATGGCGCGATTCAACTTGGCGTACCTACGAATCCGCTTGGAAGCAATGGGTCTCGTGGTGTAGACAAAATGGGAGAAAACCTAGTAGTCCTCGACCTCTGGATGTTGCTGCTTACCTAGGTTCCCTTTCTCGAGTAAGAAAATTAGCTCCATCCACAATTATGGTTCACAAGTCTGTAATTCTCACTTTTGCGGACCCTACTCAAGAAAAACAACTAGGAAATCATCCTGTAGTAGCTGCAATGCTTAAAGCCATAAAAATTCAAAGATGTATGTCAGCACCAGTACCAAAGACTCAGATCTGGAACATTCAAGACTTATTTCAGTGGCTTTCGTCAAATATACCTGATAAGGAAAGTATTTTTCAAGTATCTCGTCATGTGGCGCTTCTTCTACTGTTAGCTTCAGGCCGACGTATACATGACCTCACACTTCTTATGGTAGATGACATGCATTGTGAGAGATCAGATTCTTCGTTAACGTTTTGGCCTAAATTTGGCTCAAAAACAGACAGTGACAGGAACCGTCAATCTGGATGGCATCTAACATGCTCAGGTGATATGGCTTTGAGTTTAGTAAAATGGGTGAATTGTCTCATAGAAGTGACTAACAGTAGAAGACAGGCACGAGACGGCTTGAATAATTTGTTTATTACAACGCGAGGGAAGGTTAAAGCAGCGTCTAGAACCGTTATTGCAGGTTGGTTGAAGAAACCCTTCAAGGATATAGGCATAGACTGCAGTCCAGGCTCGGTTCGATCAGCTGTAGCATCTAATGACTTCCAGAACAATGTGCCGCTGGACGAGATCTTGAAACGAGGGAACTGGAGAGGTTCGACAAACTTCTTCAAACACTACTGTAAATCAGTGGAGCAGCCTCGAAGTAGAAATGTAAATTTTCTTAATGATTCTTTTAATGCAGTCTAGGAATGAACGTTTGATCTCAGTGATGATCTTTATTATTATTATTTTATAAGGGTGAGGTCCCTTGTTATGTTAAAGAGGATTAGGGCTCCAGAGTCATTTTATGTTTGTTAAATTGTTAAAGTATGATTAAGAATTAATAATTCCTATTAGTCATAAATCTTAAAAAACATTTTATCGTTATGAGAAACATGTGCTGTGATCGAGCAGACCGACTTGTATAACAGTGGTTGATTATTTTCATAATTTTAATAAAACAATTTGAGTTTGATTATTAAGACCAAAGGTTTTATTTCTCAACTTTATCACAGTACGCTTAATAGCGCCGGCAGATGGTAGACACATCTCCGAAAGGTCAAGCCGAAGGCACAGACCTAAAATATCACCGTTTTCCACCCCGAAGGGAAGAAAACGATTATTTCAGGTCTTGCCGAGGCTTGACCTGAGCAAGTTCTTGCCGGCTTTCGGAGATAGGTACTGACGAAAGCCGCGCGCTCGAGTAGCGATCGCACGCCTGCCGCCGCCTCATCCCCCCGCGCGGTCGTCTCTGGGCCCGCCCGCAGCTCACACAAACATGAATGGACGTAAGTAGCAAGCATGTGTGTACTCTAGGTAGGGTAGGTAATCTCCGAAAGGTCAAGCCTCGGCAAGACCTGAAATAATCGTTTTCTTCCCTTCGGGGTGGAAAACGGTGATATTTTTGACGTTACCGTATGTGTATTTTTTTAATGTACACATAAGCTTTATTTCCTTGTTCAACACATGTGGGGTCGGTGACATATTTCTTTCCTAACAATACTGAGGATATAATTGTAAAAAGTATTGGCTTCGGTTTTATGGCCGGCCGTCTTCATGATGCCAACCCTTTTAGGGAATGTTTATGTAAGTACAAACTTAAAAAATATAAAAAAAATAAACGCATGGGTAACCCTGGAAAAGTTTAAATAAATAAAGTAAAATATGATCGACATGATAATGATTCTGAATAATTTAAAGTCAATACACAATAAATAGGTATGACTAATATATAAACTTAATTTTAAATTAATATATTAGTTCGTTATTGTTAATTAAAGTAGCCTTTTTCTACAATCAGCTAATGTTATGATGTAATAAACAGGCATGACCTAGAATGGGTATTGGCTCTCAATTAAGGTTTCTGGAACCACCGTTAGGTGCTTGGCGCCAGATTCTCTACTTGAAGGTAACTAGCCAGGCGGTCATTAGTAAAATGTCCTACCACTATGCTATAACGACTGCCACTCTAAGAGAGCAACAGATATCGACGACGCCTTAACGTGCCCTTCGAAGAACGGAAAAGTAGTAGATACTAAGTATTGAATGCCACTAGCGGTCATCCATCTCAGTAATGACCGCAGCGGACGTTGCTTAACCTAATTGATCTGTTAAGAACGACTAGGCAAGCACCGCTATGATGGCTTAGTGGCATTGGATATGGACTGACGCGCAGCAGTTCCATGGTTCGAAACCCGCGGCGGGCTTGAGCTTCACCGCATGGTGGAAGGCCGTTTTGCGAATGCCCGCCTTGCTAGCGACCACCCTCACGTAGAAAATCTGTCACCAAGCACCTAACAGTGTATTCCGGCAGCGGTCCTTGAGAGCCAGTGAAATTACAGGCACATGAGACTTAACAAATATGTCTCAAGGTGACGGACACAGTGCAATTCGTGACTTGTGATGAAATGCATCTATTATAGGAAGAGGTTAGTCCGCTTAACATCAGGTGAGCGTCTTGCTTGTTCCGTTACAATAACATTAAAAAAAAAAATTAAATACAGATATGTTTTGGAATGTTTAAATTGCATCTGCTATACTACTCTTATATCTTAGTTTATTTTTTTTCTATATACATAGATTGCTTACGAGTAAGCATGCGAAAACTGCTTGCAACAGAAAACTGTTTTACAGTGTAAGTATGGTTAGGGAATAAGTATCAACAATGTTGATGTCATTCGCCTTTTTAGGACATGTTCGCGTAGTTGATTTCAATACTAATAAGTCTGGTACATGTGACATGCGCATGCGCAGTGCGATCGACATTTAAGGTTGAACTGGCCGGTCACTTCTCCATACAAACGTCGTTGGGTGATCACTCCCTTATTTGAGATTTTAAGTCCAGACTTAAGCATAATACCGATTGATATCATCATTATCTAGGCTTGTATGATGCCAAAATTTTAAAAATATAATAAAGTTGTAGTTTATGAGCCTCGAAAACTTTATATGAAAATGTTTCGTGGCTAATAACTCTCAAGTTAATTATTTTATTAAAATTTCGGCATCATACAAGCCTAGATAATGAAAAGATCAATCGGTATTATGCTTTATTTTGGACCTAAATCCTCAAATAAGGGAGTGATCACCCTACGACGTTTGTATGGAAAACGGGCCGGCCAGTTCACCCTTAATGGACTTTGTTTTGCCGCGCTGCTTTGGTCAGTATACCTTTTTGCAGAACATACATTAAGCTCGCCCGAGGGTAAGTTAGTTTGAGAGTACGACATCCCTTTCGTCACCAATAATATAGACAACTACAACTCAACACAATAATTAAATATCTGAGAACATATTCTATATCAATACACATTACCTCTATTCGGGATCATCTATTCAGATTCTGAATACTTATATTATGCTCCAACATGGTTCTTATTATAGACATGTAGAATACACACTTGCAGATTAATAAAAATAGATTTTCACACTAGCAGTCTCATTTGTCCTCCGAAGCCTTGTAAGTCCGTAAAGCACTTAACACATAAGTGTCCACAAATTTATGTACTTTGTTCATTCTGTATTTGTTACAGAAGCGATTGTTCCACCATGATTTTCTCAAATCCCGTTGGCGGCGGGTAGAGGAAATTGTCCAAAATTATATCTAGGATGGATCCATCGTCAACTGAAAAGAGTAAGATGTAGTGGTTAGAAACGATACAAAACCAGTCCGTTTTTTAAGCTGATAGATGTTCAGGCTAACCTAGAATTACTGGCTCTCAAGGACAGCTGCCGGAACACACCGTTAGGTAGCTAGCTAGGAGGGAATTCTCAAAAACCCCTACCACCATGCTATAACGACTACCATCCTAAGACAACAACCAAAGCTGCAATTGTCCTTATCAATCAACTCTGTTCGGGGCACGGTGGGCATGGTCACAGAATAAAAAGGAACAGAAGGATCTCTCCGCAAAGACGTTTAAATAATTAAGCAACTCTGCTACGACGCATTAAAGAGCAATTCAGATCGCACATAGCTGAGTACTTAACTTTATATTCACCTACAGGGCGCCTCTCCTTCTATCCCGTAGTTCTCATCTCCTCTGACGCGGTACGTGGGTTAGGGTTAATATATTGTGCTCAAATGCTATTACAGCTCTGTATGTACATACTATAGTACCTACCTTTAACTATTAAAACAATTAAATACATTTTAAACATAAGGTACCTCGGTAATGTTTGACTAATTTTAGCAGAATCATAGAACATATAATAATACTACGTATAGAATGGACACTCCTCTCCCCCCACCAAAACGAGCCGTCCTCACCCCGCCACCGATTCTGAGCTGTCGCTGAGTTGACTTGAGTACGGGACGCGCAACTCTCGCACGATGACGTGACGACGAAGCGTGACGATTGTACGAGTATTTTAAAAGTTGACAATGGGGTACAGTCCCACCAACTTATCTTTTCAGCCGGCAGAAAAAAGAACTACAACATTCCTTCAAATTGTGACAGTTTGTAGTTGATTTCCTTGACCAGCAGCGCCCTCGCGAACTGCACAGCTAAGTTGGTGGTACTATACTCTTGTGCTGTTTACAGCTGTTGCTTATCAACTAAACGAGAAAAGGATGAGAGTTTTTGTAGATTCCCTAAGGATAAAACGAGGTAAGTCAATCTTGGTAACCTACACTAAGTACCTACCTATTTGTCGTTCTTCAGTTATACAGTAGGTAACTTATAAAAACCGGTAATTTAAAGTAGGAATTGAAAAAAAAAACATAATACTTTATCTTTGTGTTTTATTCAAACTGCTATTCAAAAACCTACCTAATGATTATTTTAGAAGATTTTCGTCTGCAAAAACTATCCGTGGATATCGACTTCGTTTGCAGCGAAACAAGTTTAGTGTCTTTGTAACCTATACCTATACCTACCATAGAGAAAAGTAATACATGTACCTACCGACCTTCGCTACAGTTGACACGCGGCACACTTCATGATAGTTTATTATACGAGAAGAACATAAATTATTATTCTGATTGTAATTATTATCATTACCTACTTGTATAAAATGTGAACTTGAAATTATACTTTTTGTATAGTGTAGGTATCTATTATTGTATGTATAAGTAATGGAGTGAAATGTGAAGTAATGTTAACTACTCGGTTGTGTGTTGCATATTCCTACGTTGTACATGGAGTTGGATTGTTGTGCTTGTAAATGTTTCTGAAGGTAGGTAAGGTACGCATAACCTACGACAGCTAATAAACCATAATCAAAATATTGTTAGGTAGGTAAGTACAACAATTATTCATACGATGACAACCTTAGACTTCACGCACACATTTACGCGTGTACAAAAACAACATTTGTGTAGTGTCTGTGTAATAGGTAGTTAGAACGCGGCTTTTGTATAGAGAATGAGTCGAGTGTCCAGGCTGTGGCAGAATACTATTTCACTATGTACCTATGTACACGTATACCTAAAAGGCATACCTATAATGTTAGTCCGATTTGTTTCTGTACAAGCTTATTTTATCTGAATTCACGTTTTATTTATTTAAAGCTGATAGGCTATCTTTCGACCACTAACTCACCTGATGGTAAGTGATGATGTGGTTGAAGATGTTCTTAAGGCTAACCTGGAATTATTGGCTCTTAACGACAGCTGCCGGAACATACCGTTAGGTGCTTGGCGACAGATTTTCTACTTTAGGGTGGTAGCTTGCAAGGGCTACGCATTCGCAATATACCACCATGCTGTAACGAATGCCATCCTAAGACAACAACCTGGCTTAACGTGCCCTCCGGAGCACGTGCACGCTCAGTAGTATTGCCACTTGGGGTCACCCATCCAAGTCATGACCGCGGCGGACGTTGCTTAACTTAGCTGATCGGTTAAGAACGGCTATAAGCCAACTTCGCTACGAGCGCTTTAAACTTATTATCCCCATTAAAACACAACTGGCACTAGCTAGGTATATATGTATATGTGAAACTGAAAATAGTAATAAAAGTTAACATTAGAAACCTTTAGGTAGCCATACACATTCTTATATTTCATTCTATTCTTATATTTTGAAGCAATGATGGCCGAGCGGTAATAGCTATGGACTGCCGCGCCGCAGGTCCCTGGTTCGATCCCCACCGCCGGCTTGACCTTCATCGCATGGTGGATGGGCAATTTGCGATTGCCCGCCTGGCTAGCTACCACCCTCAAGTAGAAAATCTGTCGCCAAGCACTTACAGGCACATGAGACTTACCAACTGCGTCTCAATGTGACGGGCGCAGTGCAATTCATTACTTGTGATGAAATGCATCTGTTATAGGCAGAGGTTAGTCCACTTAACATCAGGTGGGCCTCGAGCTTGTTCTGCCACAATAACATAAAACAAAAAAAAACCTTTGGATGTGTGAAAAACGTGAGGTTCAGATGTTTGTTGTTATTTATGCAGTCAAATGCAATGCAGTATGATCTTGGCCTCATTTCAACCTACTAATTAGATACTAGCCTTATTATTCTGTGCTACTAGGGGCCTATTCCATTTGACGCTAATTTCGTTATTTTCGATAATTTTTAAAATTTGCCGCTTCTGTCACTTTTGATATTAGATGTAGGTAATTCAAACTGTTCCAGTAGCTTCATAGCATTTATGTCGAAAATAACGCCAAGAACCAAGTGGAAAAACTTTTTGGGAGTGTGATCGTTTTTATCGTTTTTGGCGAATTTAACTTCAAATGGTACTTACCCTAGGTAGGTAAACAGACTCAACAAATACAAACACGAAATACGGCGCGTTAATACGCTCAGTAGTAATGTCACCAGCGGTCACCCATCCAACTCATGTCCGCGGCGGACGTTGCTTAACTTTGATGATCGGTTAAGAACAGCTAAGTAAACTTCGCTACGAGCGCTTCAAAACCTATCCTTCTAGGTATACCTATGTCGTGAAATCTTAGTTTCAAAAGCCTACATTATGACGAACATCGATTGAGCCGATGTTGTAAAACATGCCGATAATGTATAGTACCACCAACTTAACTGTGCAGTTCTCGAGGGCGCTACTGGTCAAGGAAATCAACTACAAATGTCACAATTTGAAAGAATGTTGTAGTTCTTTTTTTTGCCGCCTGAACAGATAAGTTGGTGGGACTATAAATAAAATGTCACAGCATTTTTTAATAGATAATCTAATCTGAACAAATATTGTGTGTGCAATTTCTCTGAACATACTATTATTAATATTATTACTGTGTCAGACGGATTGTCCACTGCTGAACACAGCCTCCCCCATTATGGGGGGATTTGCCGTAATCCCCACTTGGCAGACGTCTTGGGGATCGCAGTGTGAGATATCAGTTCCTCAGAAAGCGCTGCTGCCCACCTTCTAGTGTGTTACCCTTAGTCGCCTCTTACGACACCCACAGATAGAGATGAGGGGGTGACATTCTAGCCCGGCATCCCACGGGCTTTTATCAATACTATTACTACTACTTTAATTAATACTTTTAGGCTCAATTTGATCTCTCTTCTCTGCCTTTTCGTAAAACTCGTTGTAAGATGATTTCTCCTGACACGAACCTGCCAAATTTCAGCTTCATAGGTCAAGTTCATAGGTCTATATTGCATGTATAGTGAGTGATTGACCCTTCTATTATAAATATAGATACATATAAATATATAAACTCACCATATAGCGCAGGATAAACTGTCCCTCTGACATTGCTCACTGGAATTTCCATACTCTTCCCATTCAAGAAGAAGTTCAATTCAACATGGTCATACGCAACTCCGATAGTATCACCCTCTACCGGCATTACTGACGCCTTGTTTACTTCTTTATCACTCTCAGGTTTCTCGTTTTCGTGAATAGGTGACTCTGTAGAAACTAGCAAGTCGGCTGTGGGCGATTCCCGAGGTGCTGGGGATAAGTGGTACAGTTCTATGTTGGAATGCCGTACTGTACCATCGCTGTTGAGACACCATGACTCTTTGTCCATTCCACCTGGAATGTGACACATGGAATTGCTTTTATCATTGCAGCAGCAATAGAATTTCACTCATAAAAAAATCCCGATCGGTTATTTCGTGATGTTAAAATGTTTATCTAGTACTGTTACAACTACAATACATAATGATTTATGCTACAAACATTTTTTATGGGTTTGTTATATTGATTAGTATACCTAAAATAAATAGCCTACTCACTCAAGTGACCAAGAGCTTTTATCAGCCGGACGAGAGGAGGACATGCTAGTCGGCCTCGTAGCGATAAAATCAGTTTTGTCTTCCGCAGCACCCATTTAAGTAGGAACGACGCCATCGACCTCAAAAAATATTTTTTTTTGCAATTTTTTTGGTGAAGATACAATAATCAGTGCTGAATCATTTTTAGAAGGATTCTGCGCCTTTTAATAAAAGAGATTGTAATTTTCACTAATCTTAGAAGATTTTCGCCACAAATGGAAACACTGTGCGACTATACAAGCAGGCATTCCACAGGTAGGTAGTTCAACTGAAGGCTGCCATGGAAGAATGCCGGAACGATTGGGAATTACCGAATATCTTATTTCTCCACATAACTAGTTTCTTGATCTAAATTTCAGACGACAAATCCAAAAAAGCTTTATTTAGGAATATATTACTAAATTTTGAAAACAGCATATGCAAGACGCCTGAAGATTTGGTTATCTACTATAGCCATGAATATTTTAATGTAATAAGCAGTAGGTACAAGACTCCTCGCGCATTCAGGCTACCACAGACGTCATTTCCCGCTTATTCGGGCTAACCTTTGGGATTATTTTATGTTATGTTTTCAGGGTTCATATATGTATCACAGGTCGGATATTACGCCTTAACACCATGAGTGCTAGCCAGACGTTTCAAACACTTTGCAGTGATCGTGGTTTGCTGTGACCACGATCACTGCAAAGTGTTTGAAACGTCGGGACAAAAATAATGATAAATATACGCGATTTAAACCGTTTAAAGTTGTTTAATTACTATGTGTAATAATCGCGCAAACCTAAGACAACATTATAACATTCCTTTTTTTGGGCAGTAGTGTAAAAAAATCCATTATCAAGACTTCTTTTTTAATGCTCGAACACGGATCGGATATTATGACTAAACAACGTGAGTGCTAGCCGGTATATTTAGTTAATTATTATGACAAATCGCCTTACTTTTTATGACCTTAAAGGTGAACTGGCCGGCCCGTTCTCCATACAAACGCCGTTGTGTGATCACTCCCTTATTTGAGGATTTAGGTCCAAAATAAAGCATAATACCGATTGATCGCGTCATTATCTAGGCTTGTATGATGCCAAAATATTAAAAAGATTACTAAGTTGTAAGTTATGAGCCTCGAAAACTTTATATGAAAATGTTTCGAGGCTCATAATTCTCAGGTTAATTATTTTATTAAAATTTCGGCATCATACAAGCCTAGATAATGACGAGATCAATCGGTATTATGCTTTATTTTGGACCTAAATCCTCAAATAAGGGAGTGATCACACAACGGCGTTTGTATGAAGAAGCGACCGGCCAATTCAACCTTAAGATGTCATATTTTCATAATTTGAGGAAAACATTAAAATCTGTCGCCAAGCACGTATCAGTGTGTTTCGGCAGCAGTCCTTGAGTTTGACACCTTCGACCACATCATCACTTACCATCAGGTGAGATCGTGGTCAAAGACTAACCTATCAGCAATAAAAAATAAACAGTATATGGTAGTACTTTCTGTGTGCCCAATGTGCAGCAACAACACACTAATATGAAAAAGTAGTGTTTGATCACAACATATCCATATCGATTCTTAATGTAGGAAAAAATGATAAAACATTTTGCTTTATAAAACTGTAACCTTGGGGCCCATTGTTTTGTAATTCATATCATGTAGCATTTATAATTTTTAATAACCTTTATAATTTATATGAATATTGACACTCACATCACATAAGTAAACCGATTGTCATACTCAATAAAGACATTTGTTACATAACCAATCTTGACCCTTGACCATTTTGGACAACTAACATTTTATAAATTCTATTCACAAATAATGCAAATTTTGCTGGAAGGTCAATATGTGATTAATTTTTGTCCAACATGTTTCTAAAGTAACCACTTATTATGTCACATGTTTATATGACCGACTGCATCAAGGCAAAGCAAGGGTTCTTCTTCTTCTTCATAAATGTCTCTTATTGTTGCTTTGACGATATACTGCCAATGTCTTGTCTGTGTGGCCAGTTGAGGGGACAAATTGATTTTATTGAATACCAATTATTATCAAGTAGATTGAGTGGTAATTTCATGGCAATTCTTGGTTCTAACACATACCTAAAATCAATACCTGTGAGCAAATGGAAGATGGGTACCACAACACTACACACTCTTGTGTGCCTTTATTTTCCCTAAGGAAAGTGTACTCAAAGCGCTTTCATAAAAACATAGTTTTGTCACATTTTAGTTTGAGCTTCATCGCTTACAAACCTAATATCTATGTTCCAAATTTTTATATTCAGTGCTTCTGATTTGCCAGTTTTCAATTAAATTATGTGTATAAAAAAAAATTCAGAAAAATGGTCTTGTATGGGAATTCTTATTTTCATATTTACTGATAAAATAAATCATGAATCCAAAAACCAGAAGCATTGATAACAGGCTCAAGGACAAGAATGAAAGACTTCAGCGAGTTTGTAAAATTAATATTTAAAATAAGAAGAACTATGTTACTTCTGCATTTAAATGAAAAGTTGTATGAATACATATTTTTTTAATTATTACTTATGGGCCAGTTTTTGTCAACAATCTTGCTCTGAAAGCGAAGATGTAGTCTAGGATGGAGCAAGCTTGCCCAGAAGAAGCCTAGTGTACTTGTACTTTAAAGAGTTTCGGGTTAAAGGTTTGCAAAAATATAGCAGTAGGTAGCTACTCCCACTCCCTAGCTAGCATTAAGACGCTATGGAGCGTTTTGTGCTAAAGGAATGCTATGAAGAAAAAGGGTGCACCAAGCAGATTGCAACAGAAGATTACTTCTTCTTCCTATCCTCTCAAATTATATGGAATGGCACCATTTATATCATAAGCTGTATTTTACTGTTCAAAGTTCATCAAGATGTTATCGTACATTTTGATATGACGAGTGATAGCCTATATTAATTAAAGCTTTGAAAGACAATGAAGCTTAATAATAAACTTTTAACTATCAAGATAAATATTTTGAGTACCTATAACATGGTTTAAAGTTTTAAAGCAATGATGGCCAAGCGATTATAGCTATGGACTGCGGAGCCGCAGCTCCATGGTTTGATCTGCAAAGCCGGCTTGAGCTTCACCACATGGTAGGAGGGCATTTTGCAAATGCTCCTTGGCTAGCTACCACTCTCAAGTGGAGAATCTGTCACTAAGCACCTTACAGTGGGTTCCGGCAGCAGTCCTTGAGAGCCAGTACAATTACAGGACATGAGACTCAACAACTGTCTCTCAGGGTGATGGGCACTGTGCAATTTGTCACTTCTGACAAACAATAAAAACAATCTGGAATAATATGAGAACACAAGGCCGAAACATTGTGCCCATGACAAATATAGGCAGAGAATAAATGTACTAAACTATACAATCCTATTTTCAATGCTTTGACACATCTGGGCACAGCTGGAGTAATCGATTTGGTGACTCAGCCCATCTCATTCTCCACTGAGCATGTACTTGTGCACCATTATGCCAAACTTGTCTTTGAATATAAAACTGTTTGGTGTTTGAGTCCAGACTCATATTTTTACATAATGAAGTTTGAATTTAAGCTCTAACTCATCTCTGAATGTCAGCCTCATATCGCCAATTAGTAAGGGCATTAATTATGCCAAATCACATTAATTACCACTTCAGCTTTCCGTGAGGGTTCACCGATAAAAAGCAAACCTGCAGCCATGGATAACACACAAAAAAATGCCACTTATCATCCATATCCCAGAGTTGCTATCTGCTTCTCCATTAAACAGGAAAAGATCCCACCCTTCACTAAAGTCCCACACTAGCCTTAAGTCTAATTTTACAACATCAAACTGAAAACTGGAACAGCTTTTATCTGTGACCTATTGGTATTGGAAAATGTGGTTGAAGATGATGGCTAGAACTAGAAGTTTAGGTCTAGTTCTTTACCTAGCTGGCGATACTCAATCAGCCTAGAAGCCAGTCAGGGTTGTAATTTTAATGGACTCATGCCTCATTTCTTCTTAAACCAATACCAAACACAATATATATATATATATATATATATATATATATATGTAGCATTCTATATTATTGCACAATGTTATCCCAGTGTAAACATAGCCATAAATAAAATTTCATACCATAAAACTGAAAGGATGTGCCATACACATTTGATGTGTAAAATTGAGCCAGAAATCAAAAAGTGGTTTGTAACATACCATGAACTCTGTTGAGATCTGTTTCTCTAGTGGCCACTCCAACAGCCCAGACTCCTCCTTGTTGTAATTTAACTTCAAAGTAAGACTTGTTTTGTACTAGTGGTGCATTTCCGAGGGCACAGCCTGAGCCACAAACTCGCTGCCCACCTTTTATAATCACCATTTCATGGCCTGCAGTAAGATATAGTAAACAACTTTCTGTTATATATATATATATTGTCATACAACTTCACAGATTTATGTCATATTTTGATAAAAATAACTTGTTACAGGAAGATAAAGTAAGAAGTTGTGTATCTGTGTTATATGAGAAAAATATTGAATTGTAATAAGCAACAACATGTGTTGTATCAGAATGTTAGTAATGGTAATCAGATAATTGCATTGCTTGTTTCAAGGTTATAACCAACTGAAATTATGAGAAATCAACTGATTTCACAGGTGGGAAACAGTATACTACCCACGCAATTTTAATGACAAACTCTAGACTATATCTTTAGGTTTAATATGTAATGCGAATGTTGTTAGTCTTTAGAGTAACAACATTAATTTGCATTAAAATGCTGAGATATTTCATCCAAATTACATTTTGACCAGAATTACGGATACAATTACTGTACGCACCCATATGTAAAGTATCCAATTGTACGGGGTTTTTCTTGATTCTAATGGGTACACTTGGAGTAAGACTAAAACCATTCATACAACTTTTAAGGCAGCAAAACATTTTGTCTCGTCCACAAACAATTTTAATAAATAAAATCAATAAAATTCGCAACAAAAACAGATGTATTGTTAATGAAAAAAAAAGGGCCGCAGCTATTTCCCCGCAGTAATTTTAGCACAGACTAAATATACCTGTTCGTTCTTCAGTGTAATGTTACCATTACTAAGATTTTCAAGTAACTCAGTATTGGCCATACAACTGACTTGTAACCGTGAATGGGATGCTTTGCCAAGCGATTTATTATCTGTGTGATACGTCTGTCTATGATTAGGTTTGTTTACAATATTGTATTATAATGAAGTTCTGAAGTTCTATAAAAGCTAATTTAGATTGATTGTTATAAAAATCGTCCGTCAAGTCCGATCCCATATCAAATGTAAGTAAGTCGAGTATAATACAACAAAACGTCGTAATGAAAACCTGTAACTGTTGCATGGTAGGAATCACTGCAAATACTAACAATTTGCCATTAATAAAGAGATGCTTTTATTTTTTAATAATGAAACGCCCTCCTAATCTCGAAATAGGTCAGTTGAAAACGTTACTAATAGTCAATTGGTCACCTATAATAATATAACCTATATGGCCAGTGTCGCAAAACTTGCCATACCTATCTATCTTATTATAAAATACATATGAGGTTATAGCTTCGCCATGTACTAATGTATTTCTCATACCTGGATTCGTCTTCCTGTAGGCTGCTAATTCTTTGTTTCTGCTTCGCCTTGGTTATGGGTTGTTGATGTGTCTCAGCCTGCTCTCTACATCCACCTCCTATAGATATTAATGCAAGATGAGTATACCTAATCACCCATCGTGCCACGGAGTCACGGTAAGCCCGTGGCGCTCCTTGGTGCACTACTTGGTCAACTGCAAACATAACTAGTATCAAGGCAATGACTAAAATTCAATCACCGTTGCGATACACGGGTTAACATATAATCTCACTCTCAAAGGCGCGAGTGATATACCACACGTCTCCGGCAACCCATGAAACGTAAACTTGTTCGAGTGCGCAGCCCAAGATTCTGAAACAACCCAGATCTCACCCCCCGCCTTGGAGACGAGATTTGTGCCTGGGTCAACTTTGGAGCTGTAGTTAGCATAAGATGAATACCAGTCAGGATTGATCCCACACAGCGTGTGCAGGCAACCATCCAAAATGGCATTCCTAATAAAGATGAAACAAGGGACGAGACCAATTTACTTAGCATTCCATGGATTCACCGTGTGGGTGCCGGGTCCATAGCGTTGCAGAGGAAGAGGCCCAAGTCAAGGTGCCTGGGACTTGCAACCTAGTGAGTAAGGTTAAGGGGCCCCTTTATGATGCATCAATGCTCCCTTTCACCGCTCGAGCCTCCTCCCCTGCCCAACCAAATTTGGTAAGATCCTACTAATGCCGCCTTGGATGCACATTCTAGGATGGAAGTTACGGTTGTTCTTGACAGGCCAAGGTCTTTTAGTAGGTTATATAGGGATTTCCCTTGCTCCGACTTCTACAGCATATAAATTAACCACATAACCGTTTTTGGTTAATTCATTCGTTAAGTCATAATATTTGTTAGTTTTTATTGTGTGGTCTTTAGGTATGTTTGTTTCCCACGGCACAGTAAGTTCTATAAGTACTATGCGTTTTAGATTTTTTGTGTATAGAAATATATCCGGGCTGGATGACGAAACACCAACATCCTCAGGAATTTAGTAATGTTTTTCATACATGTCCATCAAAAGAGTCCAATCGGGAGCTGCGCCTAAGATGGAGTAAGGCTAACTTCGACAACATATAAATTAACCACATAATTTTTGGTTAATTCATTTGTTAGGTCATAATATTTGTTTGTTTTTATTGTGTGGTCTTTAGGTATGTTTGTTTATCATTATCATCATAAGCCGAAGACTTATAATTTTGAACAAATGCCTCCCCCATCCACATATTATGTACTTAATTATTACATTAGATTGCATATTCTGGGATTTTGTCCTTGTGTCTGGTCTAAAACTTATTCAAGTTTGAATTAGTGGAATCAAACGTCTTTGTCAGATAGATTTTAATAACAATCAAAACCCAATGTACACAAATGTTTTTTACCATGGCAGAGGTTATTTACACATCATTTTCTTTAAAAATGTATTAAAAAATGGTCAAAATTAGTTGATGTTTTGTTACATGTCAGGAGACACACACTCATATAGTATTTTAGTCGGCAAAGTACTTGAGTCAATAACTTATTTTAAATTAACATTTGAGCTAAGTGCTTTCATTAACTATAAGTTCAGTGTCAGTCAGAACTTGTAAATGAAATAGTCTATCAGGCAATGTTTCAAGGTTCTTAGAACTATTTACAATAATTATATAAATAGGTACTTATTTTTGTACAAGAACTTCAAATGTATTTAATGATTTACCTGTATTTTGATTCGACGACAATGGTGTTTGGTGTATGTTGTGAATTTAATCACTACTGCCATAACGAGGGTACTTTTCCAATGTTTTAATAAAAGTACTTGTAGAAACGTGTTGGTAGAAAGATATTGTTTGGATTTTACACTAATTCATGTACAAACAAAAGGAACGAGATTTTAAGCTAATGTACTTTCTACTGCATATCAGAAGTTTTTTTTATGCTTGATAGGTTAGACTTTTGACCACTATCTCGCCTGATGGTAAGTGATGATGTGGTCGAAGGTGTTGTTAGGCTAGCCTAGAATTACTGGCTCTCAAGGACAGCTGCCGAAACACACCATTAGGTGCTTGGCGATAGATCTTCTACTTGAGGGTGGTAGCTAGCCAGTCGCCAACGTCCGCCGCGGTCATGAGTTGGATGGGTGACCACTAGTGACATTACTACTGTGCGCTTCCGTACTTCGGAGGGCACGTTAAGCCGTCGGTCCCGGTTGTCGTCTTAGGGTGGCAGTCGTTATAGCATAGCGGTAGGGCATTTTGCGAATGCCCGCCTGGCTAGCTAACCACCCTTAAGTAATGTAATCCGCATAGCAGGCGTTATTGCAAACCTAACAATATTAATCTAACATACTTATGTATATAGGTACAATTACTTAATCTGTGATTTGTTATACTGTTATTCATTAAACTATAGTAGAGCAATATTAATGAGTTTTTTGTTACATTTTTAGGGTTCCGTAGTCCTGACAAGGAACCCTTATAGTTTCGTCATGTCCGTCTGTCCGAGGTTTTTCTAAGATACTGTTTGTACAAGAAAGCTGCAATTTTGTAAGGGTATGTAAACTTATCACGCCGTTAAAGTGGTAAATATTTTTTTTAAGGGTAGCTCCCATTCAAGTGATGTGGGGATGTTTTTTTTTTCGTCGTCTATCCCATCGTGTGGGGTATCATTGAATAGGTCTTTTAAAATGACTTCAGGGGTTGCTTAGTATTAGCAACCCCAAGTCTATTAGATGAATGTTTGTGTTTATTGAAATGTTGCTCCTGTCCAGCAACGCGGCTGAACGGCAATGCAGGCTAGATCTTTGCAGTATTATGTTTATAATGCATGTTTCTGTTTCTTAGGGGGTAACTTAACTTACTTAGGGGTTTCTGCTTCCTAAGGCTGCATGTCTAGTAAATAAGGTGTTATTACAAAATCACAAATATACGATAGGAAAAATTTAAGTCATGCGCGGGATTCGAACCCACGTCCATCCACCCCTTGAGCCGGGGTATGCTCTAACCAATTGAGCTGTGTGAGTGTTTGTGTAACTCCGCCTCATAATGTTGAATATTGACATTTATGATGCCGGTCCTCAGCCCGGACAAAGGAGGAAGGCACACACTTTACTAATCATCCTACAATTACTGGATCTCAAGGACAGCTGTCATTTTGCCAAGCACCTAACATCTGTTGCCAAGGTAGGTGCTTGGCGACAGATTTTCTACTCGAGGGTGGTTGCTAGCCAGGCGGGCATTCGCAAAATACCCTACCACCATGCTAAAAACAAAGTCAAAAGTATTACTTAGTGCTTCTTCATAATGGTATGCATACTGTGATTGTGGAATGTGTACAATAAGATACCATGTAACCTATCAAAAGGTACTATGTTAAAGTGCAAAACATGGTTTCATTGTTGTACTGTCACGATTGATTTTTATGTATAACCACGCATAGTAATGCATCTAGGTTAGTTAACTACACTAACTGGATCATATGTTTTTGGTGATATTTTTTGTGGGCTAGATTATACCTTCAGTATTTCTTATTAACTTTATCAATTTAATTTCAATAGTCTATAATTATCCTCATTCATAGATAAACGTGGCTAGGTGATAATGTAAATGCCATCATTAACAGACATACATATAGTAAATAATATTCATACATAGGGATAAGTGAACTTAAGTTAACATCTGTCACAACCGGTAGATTGAAGTGGAAACCTTGGTAGGGGTAGGTGTACAAGCCGACTATAATGTAGAGATTTTATATTCCAGTAACGTAAGACCAAAACCGTCACTCCAGTAACCAACCTGGAGTGACGAGGGCAGAGCAGTGCACGCACGTATTCAGATCTAAGCTCCTGGGTGACATTGCAACGGGAGCACGCGTGGTGCTTAGCTTCAGGCACAACTTGATGCTGCTCTACAGATTTTATTACGCCAGTTGAATAAGATGTGTGCTATTGCTCTAGGGCTATGATAGCAGTGTTGTGCTGTGATCACATCGCAGCTTTGTATACAGTCAATAAGAACTTGTTGAGACATAGGTACTGATGAATATAATTTCCATTCTTTTTCAGGAACGTAAAATCTTTCTCCATTGACGTCTTCTATCAAGTCTTTAGTCAAGCCTGTGTACAGTCAAGCATATTCCTGTAACGTTTTTGTGATAATATCAATGTGCCTGTGTTTCAATACCTAAATAATTTACTATATAGAAATTCTTTATAAATATTAAACTCTTCCTGTAATAACTGAACTGCTTTATTTATTCCTTTTCCATTGCCCATTAGTAGTATGACATCAACAAAGTGTTATCCATATTCCGTTACCTTTGTATAGGCATATAATTATCATGTTTTAATCCCATAACTTCTCTTTGGCTAGACTGATTTAGATAAAACAAAAACCTAAACCTCATGACTCCTATAAATATATAGGTATTAGAATTAAGAAAAAATATTAGTTTCTAACACCTTCATATTTATTAAAAAAGATTTTTGTTGGTATATTACCATGAAAAATGTTTTTAATATTTTTTTTTATATCTATGATAGGCTAGCCTTTGACCACTATCTCACCTGATGGTAAGTGATGATATGGTCGAAGATGTTGTTCAGGCTAGTCTAGAATTACTGGTTCTCAAAGACAGTTGCCGAAACACACCGTTAGTTGCTTGGCGACAGATTTTGTACTTGAAGGTGGTAGCAAGCCAGGCAGGCATTCGCAAAATGCCCATCCACCATGCTGTAACGTGGGACAACAACCGGGACCGATGGCTTAACATGCCCTCCGAAGCACGAAAGCGCTCAGTAGTAATGTCAGTAGCGGTCACCCATCCAACTCCTGACTGTGGCGGACATTGCTTAACTTAGTTGATCGATTCAGAACGGCTAAGCAAACTTCGCTACGTGTGCTTCAATTATCTGTCATGTATAGACATGACGTTTATTACAGATTTATTACATGTATAGATGATAGCTCCAGACGGAGAACTCACTTACAAGACAAGCGATTTCACAGGTTCAAAGAAGTAAAGAACTTGAAACAATTTAGCCAAACATTGTTATTGTCATAAGAATGTGCGTATAGTCACGGAAATGCTATCATTACCGTGGTGCTGTCAGGAATTACAGCGGTGAGCGGAGTTATTAACCGATTTCCAAAAAAGGAGGAGGTTCTCAATTCCACATGTATTTTTTATTCTTATGTATGACCAGGCATAACTTTTAACAGATTGTAGTCCGATTTCAATAATTCTTTTTTTTATTAGAAAGGATATACCATTGTGGTGGGCCCGTATAAATTTCATTAAAATCGGTTGAATAGTTTATAATTATGTTATAGTCAATTAATTGAAAAATGTATTTGCTTACCTGATGATTTAATGGTATTTGCTATTGTCGACGATGAACACTATTTTAGGCGAGTGAATGTTATTAGAACTTCATGAGTTTGACCTACAGCTTCGTTAGTTACTCTCATCAGCTTTTGGCGTCGTGTCGTCGATTGAAAGCTCAATAGCTTTTTTTTTAATGTTATTGCGACGGAACAAGCTGTGTTAAGTGGACTAACCTCTGCCTATAACAGACGCATTTCGTCAACGACGAATTGCACTGTGCCCGTCACGCTGAGACGTCCAGTTGTTTGGTCTCATTAGCCTGTAATTTTCTAGCTCTCAAGGACTGCTGCCGGAACACACTGTTAGGTGCTTGGAGACAGATTTTCTACTTGAGGGTAGTCCCTAGCTAGGCGTACATTCACAAAATGCCCTTCCACCATGCGGTGAAGCTCAAGCCCGCGGCGGGATACGAACTATGGACCTGCTGCACGGCAGTCCATAGCCAATGCCACTGAGCCATCACTGCTTTAAAAAAGCTTCGGCCCTGCTATAGGTAAACCCCATAAATATCTTATATTAGTAAGTAATGGATAATAAGAATATATTAGGGTTTGCATATAGAGCACATGGGGTACTTATCTTCCCGGAAGAGTGATGTTGTGGGATAGCCACTATGCACGTGTATGAAGTCGTGGGTGGAAACTGAAGCATTGTGACTACATAACTTGTGAACAAATACATAGATAAAATAAATTATTACCATTACGTAATGTCAAATGGTTTGAATTTCCAAATATCGAACATACATTTACATCTTAACAAGTCAGCATCGCCACCCGAATTCAGGCATAGGTACATATGAAATTCAATTGTTTTCATTACCTATGATGCGCAAGAATTAATGTATTAAAAAATACCGGAGATGCCTATGAAATGAACAAGATAGGAAAAAGGCCATGATCAACAAAAAAACCAGTAAAATATATACATTTTATTTCACTAGTGTACACAAATTCTCACTACCCTATTTGTATGTTAATATAATAAAACATTTATGTATGATTTTTTGATGGGATAAAAATACTTAAATTGTATATCAATCGAACTAAATTGAAACTAAAATAATGTACGTAATTAAAATATCTAATACTAGCTTTCCGTCCGCGACTCCGCCCGCGCGTAGGTATGTCAATTATCGTTTTGCGCTATCTCTTTTACCAAAAAATGGAACCGACATCAACACTCAAATGTGTGAAATAACTTGTTGAAGTCAGTACCATGATGGTTAAAAAGTACCTACTATCACAATTTTGTACGCATGGTACCAACTTCGACAAGTTATTTCACACATTTGAGTGTTGAAGTTGGTTCCATTTTTTGGTACCCATACATTATTTTTCACCCTTTTTAGTGACCCTTGCTACTTATGGGATCGATTGTCATTCACTGTCAATCACTATATCATCAAGATAGGAAAATATTTTTCAGCTATTGGAGTGTACCCCAAAAAAGGCTGATCCGATTTCTGATTTCCGATGATGAAATTTAAATGGGATGACACGGCAAGCATCAGTTTTCAAATAAAAACAGAATCATCAAAATCGGTTTACCCAGTCAACATTTCTGAGGTAACAAACATAAAAAATAAAAATACTGAAGAATTGAGTACCTCGTCCTTTTTTGAAGTCGTTAAAAAATACGGCTGTATTTTGAAAATATCAATATAGACCAAAAGATTGTGTTTAAAATTTGTTAGGCAAGAATAATAAATAAAACAACAACGAATTCAAGAAATGTATGTTTGGAGTTTTGTAATTTTTTTTACCAACATTAAAAAAAGGAGGACGTACTCAATTCATATATATATATTTATTTAATTAACTAGAAATAATATACTGGCTACAGAAACATCGTAATTAAATAATTGATTGTACAAGAGAGAGAGAGAGAGAGAGCCTATCACTTATAGGCATCTGACGACGTGCGTATCGGAGACATTGCCATTAAATTTAGCGCAGGAATTCATACTTTCAACACCATAATATAATGTATAATCATATTATAATTTACTTTACCTCTCTGTACACACATTATGTTAAATTACAATCTAGTTCAAAATTTGTATAACAGTTATAATTGACATAAGATAATGTATGACATAATTATCTGTAATTTGTTTTGTGTATCTAAATAAATGAAATAAATATTTCCGTCATTATGAAAAATTTCCAAAAACTTAATCGTAAAAAATATTTGATGGACTTATCAAACCTGCTTACAAAATTTCGTGAGAATCTGTTGAGAAATGCGACCTTTATAGAACAACCGGACATACGAAAGCATTTCTAGCAGCGACTCTTCGCTTGAATTAAGTTCTCGCTCGGTTAATTAGTGTATGTGTAGTGTATATCAAATTCTCATGTCAAAGTGTTAGTAACAAAACTCTACCGAAACGGCTTGACCGATTCCTATGAAATTTTGTGTGTATATTCAGTTGGTCTGAGAATAGGACGTTAACTATTTTTCATACCCAACATTTTATTTTTATCTTTCGGACAAAAACATTTTTTTTAATTTATCTACGATTTGGCATTAAAATACAATAAACCTTAAAATTTCACCCTTCTACCACCAACACCTATTTTTAATAGCTATACAAGTAGGTACTTTAATCATTTTCTACTCTCGGTGGTCGATAGTTGATCAGGAAATGAGCCTAGAGATGAATTGCTGTGGCCGTTTTAGGGCTGCTATTACGTGCTGTGTTCTGTTATTCCCGCCAGGCGTCTATCGGTGTCACTTCTCACCCCGTAAACAGCACGGAGTAGGCAGGACTCCTGTCTTATGCACACAATAAGCTTTCTATCACTTCCTAAAGTTTAGGGCTTAAACAGTTTTATTTCCTAAAATTTCACTATCTATACGGTCACAAAAGTTCACCGATATCCAAAATAGCATAGCATGTTGAGTACGATGAGGAGCAGCAAACTTGCAAGTAATTGTGAATGAAAGAATTAACGCAATACAAAATAAGGCTGTATTTTGTATTGAAAATATCAATGTAGACTAAAAGATGTAGTTTAAAATTTATTAGGTAGTTAAGATAATAAAAGGACAATTAATTCAAGAAATGTATCTTTGGTGTTTTGTTATTTTTATATGCGGTTATCGTTAATAGCGCTTCTTTCCTCTTCCTTTTTTTACTTGCTTACATAAAATAAGATAGTCATTTTATGTGACTAACATAATATATTCACTAGATATAATTTATATAGGCAAAACAACGTACAGACCCACCAACTTATCTGTTCAGTTGGCAGAAAAAAGAACTACAACATTCCTTCAAATTGTGACAGTTTGTAGTTGATTTCCATGACCAGTAGCGCCCTCGAAAACTGCACAGATAAGTTGGTGGTACTATATACCGGGCCAGCTAGTATTCATATAATATGTCTATAAAATTTCTTATATTTTCTAAATTTACTTTACTTTAAGTATAAATTTATACCTAATACTTTTAAAAAGCCATTTACATATATTTACTAAAACAAAACTCGTAAAGAATAAGAACAACTCTTAATTCCGTGTCACGGAACGTATATCTTCGTAAGAACGTAAAAGCTTTATACATACAGCACACTATAAAAGAACCAGTCTAAAAGACCCCTACAATCTAGAAAGGCGAACGGTGACAAAGGTTATTTTATGCTGGTACTGCGGGGAAATAGCCAAAACATTGCCCACGCAGTAGCACACATACACAAAAACCTTAACACTTTCAAAGAAATACATACACACATACACATATTTCTGACACTCCGGGCACCCATATTGCCATTTTTTAGAATATTCAGATTTCGTATTTATCTAGGACACTGTGAAAATAATATGTTTATACAAAAATCAAAAGGAACGAAAAAAGAAGCAAAGGGAATTGTTAATGAAATATTTTTCATTAACTTTGGGATATTTCTATGCTCCCGCAGCTATTTTTCGTCAGTAAAAAGCAAATAATAAAAACTATGAAAAGCTGCCCATTCACGCACTCAGTTTTACAGGGTTCATTCAATCTTTTATATTATCTATGCAAGGTTCCACAGGTAATATATGCCTGTCATTTACTGCGGGGAAATAGCTACTGCGAAAAAAAAGTTTAGTGTTGACCTTGACGTCGTCAGTCTGACAGCATTGACAGTGACAGCTGGGTGTCCTTCCAAACCTCGGTTACCAAAGATTACTAACCTCTAGCGCACTCGGAGTGCACTCGAAGTGCAACTTTTCACTCTAACGTCGTTCACAACCTTCGAGTAGAGCGCAACTTTTTAACTATCAAAAACGGTCGTTAATAGGTTGTATCTTTAACTGTCATGACCTTGACATTTCTTGATCAGAGAATTATAGGCACTCTTTTTTATTTTGTAGGTAACGGTAGTTATTGCTTTTCAAACACCATAAAACTTCTATATGTTTTGCTAGGTCCCCGCCAAAAATCAATATTTGAGGTTCTAAAAGAAACGAGTCGTTCCAAACCTTCGAGTAAGTTAAAGCAACCGACAACTATACTCTGAGGCTTGGAATGCAAGGCCGTGTTCCAACTTATGATATTTGAAAAGCAATAACTACCGTTACCTGCGAAATACAAAATAATGCCTAATCAAGAAATGTCAAGGTCATTTCAGTTAAAGATTCAACCCTTTAACGACCGTTTTTGATAGCTAAAAAGTTGCGCTCTACTCGAAGGTTGTGAACGACCGCGACGTTAGACTAAAAACTTGCACCCGAGTGCACTCCGAGTGCGCTCTAACCGAGGTTCCGAACGACCCCCTGCAGCAGAGATGACATTGAGGCCAATTCGAGATTAGTTCGATTTTAACTTAACTATATCTTAATCAAAAATAATATTCCGTGAAAATAAGCTGAATCATAGTTAAACCATAGAACATATAATAATACTACGTATAGAATGGACACTCCTCACCCCCTACCAAAACGAGCCTTCCTCACCCCGCCACTGATTCTGAGATGTCGCTGAGCTGACTTAGTACGGGACTCTCAACTCCCGCACCATGACGTGATGACGAAGCGTGACGATTGTACAAGTATTTTAAAAGTTGACAATGGGGATTACTCCATTGTCTGTGTTGTGTTGTGCTGTTTACGGTTGATTATCAACTAAACGAGAAAAGGATAGGAGTTTTTATGGATTCCCTAACTAAACTTAGTACCTACCTATATTGATCGTTATTCAGTTATCCAGTAGGTAACTTATAAAAACCGGTAATTTACAGCAGGTATTGAAAAAAATACAAACATAATACTTTACCTTTGTATTTTATTCAAACTGGTATTCAAATAATGATTATTTTAGAAGATTTTCGTTTGCTAAAAATATCCGTGGATATCGACTTCGTTTGCAGTGAAACAAGTGTCTTTGTAACCTATACCTATCCCTACCATAGAGAAAAGCAATACACATACCGACCTCCGCCACGGTTGACACGCGGCACACTTCATGATTGTTTATTATACGAGAAGAAGAAGAACCGTCAAATAAATAAATGATTTGATTTAATTTGATTTGAACATAAATTATTATTGTGATTGTATTTATTACCATTACTTGTATAAAATGTGAACTTTGAATGATACTTTTTGTATACTTATATGTGAGTGAAATTTGCAGTAATGTTACCTACTCGGTTGTTTGTTGCATATTCTTACGTCGTACATGGAGTTGGATTATTGTGCTTGTAAATGTTTCTGAAGGTAGGTAAGGTAACCTACGAAATCTAATAAGTCATATTAACAACATCAAAAAATTGTTAGGTAGGTAAGTAAAACAATTATTCATACGGTGACAACCTTAGACTTCACGCACACATTGACGCGTGTACAAAAACAACATTTGTGTAGTGTCTGTGTAATAGGTAGTTAGAACGCGGCTTTTGTATAGAGAATGAGTCGAGTGTCCAGGCTGTGGTTAAACTGTATTCTATTTTATTCAAAGAACAAGTGAAGTGACCATAGAGAAATACATTAGATTCGAGAGATCCTCAGCGACCGATTGTATTTAAAATTATAAATCGATATCATAATGACTGATCATATAATCTGTTTAACGAAATTCTGATTGTAAAAACACGGGTAATTTTTTTTTATTGCTGTTAATTGAATTTACGTGTCTCGTTACATTATATATATATATATCGGAGATTTCGTATGGTTTTTTTTCGCCATCATAAGTTTGAATGGCAAAGCTCCCTTAACGTGGGCGTACGTGTGGGGTATCGCACAAATGAGAAGACACAAACGACTAAAAAAACACTTGGTGCATAGCCATTCCAGTCCCCGCCTTGCAGAAACTTCTCTAATCTCCTGATTCAGGTTAGGTTACCTCGTCATTATTGTGGTACCTCCACTATCACGATGTCATCTTTAGTACACTTTTCAAGGTTCTGTTATCATCTGGCGTCATCATGATCGCCTTTGATAGCATGTGGCATGGTGAACAACTATTGTAGAATCTATGAAATAAGATCAACTTCAAATATTATAGGCTTGTGCCAATATCTTCCAATCATAAAATCACCGTTTTGTAGTAGGATCGCACTGATGTAGACTGATTAGTTCACAGTCCTCACGTCATATATTAACTGTCATAGGTTTCACGACATAGATGGTGCCTGTTCCTATGGTCGGTAGAAGAGTGCCGAATCCACTGCAGTGTCTAATGACGTTAGTACCACTGACTGAAAAGACACACTAGAAATAGCACCGACAAATGTTAGTGTTGCCAGTCTCGTAGAAAACTAACTCCAGTTACCCAATTGATGTTTATAAACATTAGTTATTTGAAGGCTTGATGTGACGATGTGTTGCAGTCTGTGTTACCTACCACCCTCAAGTAGAAAATCTGTCAACAAGTACCTAATGGTGCGTTCCGGCAGCAGTCCTTGAGATCCAGTAAATATAGCAGTATAGCGGAAAATCCCATCCACAAAAATCAACACGCGTACCAATCTGGCAAGTCAACAGAGACTGCCCTCCACCATGTGGTACACAAAATCGAATCAGCACTGGAAAACAAGCAGTCCTGCTTAGCTACCTTTATTGACATTGAAGGGGCCTTTGATAAAACCACCTTTTCCAGTATCAATCACGCACTGAGAAACAGGGGTGTTGATGATGGGGTGAACACTTTCGTCACCAACATGCTCTCTAAGAGAGCAGCGAGTATAGAAACCTCGGGGACAGCTCGCTGTCGTGTAACACGAGGATGCCCACAGGGGGGGGGGGGGGGGTTTTGTCACCTCTGCTATGGGTAGTAGTGGTGAATGAACTGGTTGAACTCCTGAACAAAGATGGCATGGTCACAATAGGATACGCTGATGACCTTGTTATAATGGTATCTGGACTATTTGAGGCAACTCTATGCGAAAAAATGCAGAATGCATTTCGCGTAGTCGAGATGTGGTGTAAACGCCACAGTCTATCTGTAAACCCACAGAAGACAGAGTTACTTATGTTTACACGAAAAACAAAGTTAGGGAATCTCAAACTTCCCACACTGTTTGGAACAAAATTGACCTTAAGTAAGGAGGTCAAATATCTAGGGATTTGGCTAGACAGTAAGCTTTTGTGGGGAAAACACCTAGAGCATATCACAACAAAAGCTACAAAAATTTTGATGCAAAGCACTAGAGCAGTAGGGAAAGACTGGGGTCTTAAACCGAAGCTCTGTCGATGGATCTACACAGTCATAGTACGACCTGTCCTCACCTACGGCTGCGTAGTGTGGTGGCCACGAACAAGACTGGTAACTACAATAAAGAAACTGCAGCAAACCCAAAGACTGGCTTGCTCGCTGATCAGCAGCTGTATAAAATCAACACCATCAGTTGCCCTTGATGCGATCCTGGGGTTGACGCCATTGCATCTTCATATACAGCAAGAGGCAATGGCGGCAGCCCTAAGGATAAAGTCAACCGATCAGTGGATAGGCACGGGTCAAATCACAAACCATTGTCGAATACTAGATAGGGCCACAAAAATAATACCGGAATCGAGGCAAGGCACTGACAAAATAGCTAGTACCTACCTTGACAACAAGAAGTACAAGCTGGTTACTGAAAATAGCGCTACGGCAGACATATCACCGTCATACAATATTTACACAGATGGCGCGAAAAACAAAACAGGTGTAGGCTGTGGCTACTACTCACCGGAACTTGGAATCCTGGACTCAAAGGGACTTTATAAGACGACAACAGTAATGCAATCAGAGGCTATGGGATTACTGCTAGCTGCGAGGGCATTATTACGTCTAGATTTAAAACCCATTTCAGAAAGTGAGCAAGAGGGTAAGCTCCTACTTTTCACTACGGATAGTGCGGCAGTAATATACGCACTCAGAAAACCAGTAACCAGGTCTAGAGTTATTGCTGAGTGCCATGCTGCCCTACAAAAATTATCAAACAATTACAAAGTAATAATAACATGGACGAAGGGACATAACATGTGCCCGGGTAACACCATGGCAGATACTCTGGCCAAAGACGGGGCAAAAAAACAGGTATGTGATGACGCAAAGACCTTTGCAAACCATCAGTAATGGAAATACGAGAACTATTGCGTCGTCACACCGAGAGAGAACAACAAAACCTGTGGGATAAGTTAGAAGACTGTAAACATACGAAGGCCATGTTTCCAACTCTAAACAAGAAGCTGACAAATAACTTGCTAAAGCTACAGCGGGATGAATTGCGCCTTGTTGTAGGCCTCTTTACGGGTCACTGCAACCTGAACTACTTTCTGCATAAAACGGGAGCAACAGACAGTCCTCTATGTAGAGGCTGTATGCGTGAAGAAGAGACCGTGGAGCACGTCCTATTGCACTGTGAAGCCACGGAACAAATAAGAGTTGAAACGGGTCTATGTGAGCCATTCTCACCATCAAAATCCTTTCCACCACCACACACGTCACTGGAGCAGCTATGCCAGCGACCCAGAGTCCTTCTCCGCTACGTTAAGGAGTTGGGATGGCTTGGGTAGAAGCTGGCGGGGGAAATGCACAATACACCCCAAGCGGGACGTCAGTGCAGGACATATCGCCCCCAATTAGAATAAGAATAAGAATAAGATCCAGTAAAATTACAGGCACATGAGACTCGATAACTGTGTGAGTCAGGGTGAAGGGCGCAGTTTAGTTTATCACTTGTGTCAAAATGCATCTGTTATACCAATTAACATCAGGTGGCTCTCGTGCTTGTTCCGTCACAATCACAATAAAAAAAAAATAGAATGGATACTGGCTCTCAAAGACAGCTGCAGAAACACACAGGTTCTTGGTGACAGATTTTCCACTTGAAGATAATAGTTAGCTACACAGGCATTTTGCCTCAAACCAAAATGCGCTACCATCACATTGAAATGACATGCCATTCTAAAATGACAACCAGGACCGATGACTCCACTTCCCCTCAAAGCAAGCCCATTATTTTGTTAGTTCCACTACAATTTAAAACATACATATAAAGAAATGTTTTGAGAATATTGGCCGCAAACCTCTTAGAATAATTTTATTATTTACCAAACATATGATGATGTACTACTATAACTATGCCTGCAATCATTATATTCGATTCGATTCAACGCTCATCGATTATTCTCTAGAATATCTCTGGTAAAATAAACAAGAAAGTCAATTTTAATCTTGGCGATTAAAATTTAATTAGTTCAACTTATTCCGAATACCAAATAATAGATCTGACAGGACTAAGACCAATTATAGTTAAGTTTTAATCAAGTTCGTGATATAGAATCGACCCCATTAGTGAGACGTTCATATAGCCTGTTGGTAGCAAAAATAATATCCACAAATGCTAAAATTGATCACATTGAGCGTTCCATTTGGGACGTTCTATGCAAAAATAGCGTATTGAATGTTTTTTTACTCCACCGTTCGGAAAGCTTTGAAAACAGATGCAAGCTACATCGCGAAATGCTATTTTGCGTGCTTCCAACGCTACTAAAAAGAAAAAGTCTGCAAATGATATTAACAATTTAAAAATTGCTTACTTAAAAAGTGTAAAATGACTACATAGTATAAAATAAAGTCACTACCCACTGTCTGTCTGTCTCTATGTATGCGTAAAGCTTCCCTATGCATCATTAAAATTACGCAACAGATTATGATGCGTTTTTTTAGTAGATAAATTGATTCAGGAGGAAAGTTTTTATGTATAATACATGCATAACATACTAGAAAAACACTCTTAATTTTATAGGTTTCTAATGTGATGTAAATAAACAAAGTATTTGCACTTACATTGCAAACGCTCGCTGAACCCTACGAGATAGATCAAAATAATGTATGTACACCTTCAAAGTCACAAATAAGTGTTTAATAAATTGCAAGGCCAAACTTTCAACGTTGCAGGCTTAGATTTGGGCGTTGAGTCTTTTTCATATGGCCAATTATATATCGGTCTTTCACAAGTAACTTCTAAAGAAAACATGTTTGTATTGTCTAATGACTAAGAAGCTGTGAACGTTGTATATAAACACATTCTGAAGTATATTAATGGAAGTACTAAGTACTACGTTGTACGTAGTACTTATTACTTCCATGAGTATATTAAGTACCAGCGAACCATTTCACCCATGCGAAGCCTAGGTCGGTAGTACCTTTATATAAAAAGACAAATAACATGTTTGAGAAACAGCTACTTAAGCAATGATTTTTTTTATGTCTAGTAGAGGACCATGGGTCACAGCTTTAATAACAAGGAAATAACTTTTTTCCAACTCGAGTAGTTTCAAAGTAATGTCGCTAAATCACTGTTTTCTGAAATAAAATCCTTAGAAGAGTATCCCATCTACAAAATGAGTGGCATTTTCCAACCAAAATCATATAGATTAAAAAGTTGTAGGCTGATTAAAAAAAACTAAGACTTGCTCCACTGTAACCCATTCCAGAGTTACTTTGGATCAATACATGGGTTACGGTGAATCGACTGAGGTACACTCAATTTAGAGTTGTAATAACAGTAAAATATTAATATTTCCAAATATTGCTCATTATCGTAAAATATAATTACAAACTTCAGTCACTAAGATCAAAACAACAGTATAAAATCAGAAATCAAAAAACTCCGAATTGAAAACATAAGTAAACACATACCAAGAAACCTAAAGTAAAAACTATACATTGAACGAACTTCTTGAAGTTTTCATTTAAATTAATCATAAAAGAAAGCTCCAAGGAGTCATAGGTTTAGGTTTAGGTTTAAAGATATTTATTATCATAAAGACAAACACTTTGTCACTTACATGATAACATAATTACAAAATATTTTACAATTTTAGTCGTACCTATTTATCACATTTAATTATCAAAATAAATTAACTTATTGAACATAACAACAATACAATGAATAATATAGACTTACTTCACACTTCTTTTCTTTTACTTACAAGTATAACGATACTTCTTCTGTGATGTATTCGGCTAGAGTATTTTTAAAGGCATGAAGTGAGTTAACATTTTTTATGTGTGAGGGTAGCGAGTTATAAAGTCGGGCACCTTCATTTGTGAGCATTGTCTTACCGTAATTTGTTCGATGCTTTGGAATGACGATATAGCTCGCCCGGCGAGTTCGGCAGTTAACAACTTTTTTTTGTTTTGTAAACGTTATGTTAGTATGAATAGTTTTAGTTAAAGTTTTTCGAATAAAGATACATGTGTTATATTTGTATAGTTGTTTTATGTTCATTATTTTAGTTGCTGAATAAATTTTTTTTGTTGGTGTTAGGTAGTCATAGTTAAAAATGATTTTTATAATTTTATTCTGCAATCTTTGTAATTTACATATTCTCGTTTTAGAAGCGCATCCCCAAATCTCGATTAGGTATAGAAGATGTGGTTTAACTAGGGCGTTGTAGATTGTCATACGTAATTTTCGCGGAAGGCATCGTGCTATGTTTCGGAGTGCACCACGTACTGCTGCAAGTTTACTTTTTATGTGTTCGATATGTGTACTCCAAGTTAAATGTGAGTCTAGGTGCAATCCGAGATATTTCTCATTAGATTTCTGTTGAAGGGGAACATTGTTAATTGTTAGAGGTGAAAAGAGGGGAACATAGAGGAGTCATAGGTGTCACTAACGTAAATCTTTATTAGAAAAGTCAACTTCCAAGGTGAACATGCTTTGCTTCGTATTGCTATACTGATCCGCTGTAACCCAAATCGGAATGATCCATTGTGATACAAAAACGGTCAGTCAAAAAAAAAATATAAATAAACTATCACTTTCAATCACATATCGACATAGTTTCATATAATAAGTACTGAACATTACAATATATCCTAACACTGTGATTTTTACACCACTTGATGACAACACACGAGAAAATAGTTTGACACTTGCCAGTTTGTAAGTCACATAGTATTTATATATTATACTATGTATAATATGCTTTGTTTGCAGTGAAGAATGAATAAACTGTTGAATAAACTTCAACCCAATACGATGGTTAAAGAACGATGGGAAAGATTTGAGTTATGACCTCATGGCATGTTAGCTCAATTGGTTAGAGCATACCCCGGCTCAAGGGGTGGATGGACGCGGGTTCAATTCCCACACATGACTTAAATTTTTCCTATCGTATATTTGTGATTTTGTAATGAATAAACTGTTTTTATTCATTAAATCATATTACGCATCCGCGTTATCCTTTGAGAATGACAGCTATTGGCAAGAAGTGTTAACTGTCCCTCGATTTGGAGCAATTCAATGGTGAGCATATATAACAAAATTATCAAAAGAACGTTTTCCGAACGCTAAGAAACGTATGCACGAATGCCAATTGTGAAACTGTCACAAACGCTATTGCCTCAAATCGAACGCACTATTAATAATAAGGGCATATTCCATTTGACGCTAATTTCGTTATTTTCGATAATTTTGATGACATTCTGCGTCTATGGTTGTGATCACTGTGATCGTTTGCAACAGTTCTCCCCTGTTCCATTTAGGATAAGAACGCTAAGAATGCCACTAAAATTTGCCACTTCTGTCACTTTTGACATTAGGTGTAGCTAATTCATCCAGTAGCTTCATAGCGTTTATGGCGAAAATAAAGCCAAGACCCAAGTGAAACCACTTTTTAGGAGTGTGATCGTTTTTATCGTTTTTGGCGAATTTAACTCCAAATGGTACTCACCCTAAGTCTCAGTTTTGACACTGACATATAAATATCGTCAATCATGTCATGTCATGAATCAAAGGCATAAAGGGCCTATTTCATTTGACGCTAATTTCGTTATTTTCGATAATTTTGACTACATTCTACGTCTATGGTTGTGATCACTGTGATCGTTTGTAACTGTTCTCCCCTGTTCCATTTAGGATAAGAACGCTTAGAATGTCACTAAAATTTGCCACTTCTGTCACTTTTGACATTAGATGTAGGTAATTCTAACTGTTCCAGCAGCTTTATCATAGAGATAAGAAAAAAACATGGAGACGCCGCTATATTCCTACACTACATTTGCTTATACAAATACGGGTGAAATATGTAACAGAATGTGATGTATAGTTTTGTTCCATTCTTTCTAATGTGGCTACCGTATTTGATAAAAGAGACAGCAATATTTCAGTTGTTGCTCATAATGGCAACATTTTGTTGTGACGTAGTGACAGTCGTAGGTAAGTGTCCTGTCCGCCATATTATGCGACGAGTTTCGTGGTAGTTTTGCTGTCAAATAGGTGTTTACTTTTTTATTATTGAGATTTGTGAGAAAATTACGAGGAAATTATCTTTGAAATTGCACGTGTATGGTTGAAAACATCCATTCAACATGCCTATGTGTTGTATTATGAAGTGTGGTGCAAGAAAGAAGGAAAATCAACCTCAATTGTCTTTGCATAGGTTAGTGGCCGGTTTTCATCCAATATTACACATAGAAATAAATTTTTCATTAAAAAAAAGCAATCATCAGTTAATGGCTGTAGTGTTCATATTTGGGATTATTTCCGTCCAACAGACCTTTTAAATATCATACTTTCATTCGTTTGTTTATAATAATATGACATGGTGGAATAGTGTTGTACCGTTTCCGTACTAGTTTCCGATACTAGTTCCTTCGCTTAGCTGAAACGATATCGGTCTAATACGTGTGCTACGGTTCGAGTGACCTTGCTAGGTCCGGCCTGAGGTTCACAGCAATGAGAGAATGACCGTCCCACAAACTTTTATGATCGTTGGTTATACATATTCCGAAAATTAGACGATAGTATTCTGTTATTTGTTTTAGATACATATTTTATTTAACAACTCGAATTAAAATATATTGATAAAAATATTAACCTTTTATAGGTTTCCTAAAAATGAAGGATTAAGAAAAAAGTGGTTAGAGGCTATTGGTGAAGAAAATATTAATCCTCGACATAAAGAATGGTACATCTGTTCACTTCACTTTGAAGAAAGTTGCTTCAATAGAACACTTGATGTAATGAGATTACAAGATAACTCTGTTCCTACAATATTTTCGGTAAGTGTGTATTAAACTTTTTGATTAAAAATAGCCACATAGGGCCATTGGATCTCTGTTATCATTCTTGGCATAGGCCAAGAATGATAACAGAGATCCAATCAAAGAGTATTAATTAATAACCCCAGCATGCCGTTTTATACAAAAATGCTGGAGCGTTGTAATGTTTCAAATTTTAAAAACGCTCCTGCAATGGATTTTATTTTCTTTGTCCGTGAATTCGATACTTCGCGTGTTCCATTTTTTAAAATAGTGGCAATATTTCCATGCATGTTTGAAAAAAACATATTTAATAATGCATATCAAAATATAATTTCCATTTTTTTTCAGGCATCTAACAAAAAACAATATCAAGAGGCACCTGTTTTCTGTGAGACGAGCAATATTAAACAATCTGATGTTTCTTGTACATCTACTGCAATGCCTCCATTGCAGTTACCCCATCTAATTAAGGAAACGGTGCACGAAAAGGTATGTGTACATCTATTCAGATGTCGACTGTTTTACGGTTCGCTGGTCTTGCAAAGTTCTAAATTTTTTGAGGTTCTTACGACAATTTTAAAATAAAGCGAAAATGATGTTACGTGTTAATTCTCTAAAAATAATCTTATTGGCTGATTCTGGTACCATGTCAATGACATATCCTCTCTGTTCTGTAGCCGTACTACAGATACAAACTATGTGTAAACAGCATTCTCGATATAACTTAAGGATTGAAGTAGAATTTTTTTTTCAGGTTGTACAAAAAGAAGAAATTAAGGTTTTAAAAGAAAAATATGTCAAGCAACAGAGGAAAATTAAACGCCTCAACGAAAGGATTCGAAAGAAAAATAAAAAAATTGCCAATTTGAAAGACATTATAGAAGACCTTCGAAGAAAAAATTGTATCAACGTGGAACAGTCTGCTTTGATAGAAGAATTGGCGGGACCAAAAGACTTTCTAAAAAGACAAATAAAGAAGTCCAAAGGTGTAAACCTTTACCAAATGAATATTCTGAAGAAATCAGAAAGTTCGCATTAACGTTGCATTTTTTATCCCCCAAGGCCTATAATTATAGAAGGGGAACTTACAATACATGCTTACCTCACACAAGAACTTTGAGCAAGTGGTATCAGCATGTGAATTGCGAACCGGGATTTACGAAAGAAGCATTTGAAACATTAAAAATTAAAGTGAAAGGAAGTGCACATCCTGTAATATGCTCCTTGGTGTTTGACGAAATGTCCATAAGAAAATCTTTGACTTGGGAACCAAGAGCTCAGAAATACTATGGTAGAGTTGATTATGGACATAACCTAGATAATGACAGTGTTGAAGAAGCCACTCAAGCCCTAGTACTTTTGTTAACGGCTATCAATGGCAGGTGGAAGATACCTATTGGTTATTTTTTAATAACATCCCTCACAGGCGAGCAAAAAAGTATTATCTTGGGCACGGCTCTAAAATTGTGCGAAGATGTGGGTGTAAAAGTTGTTAGCATTACATGCGACGGACCTGCCGCAAATTTCAGCATGTTCACTTCTCTTGGTTGCGACATTACAAAAAACCAAGGTATTACTAGATTTGAGAGTGGTAACACTCGCATCCACGCTTTTATCGACCCATGCCACGCAGTAAAATTAATTCGTAATGCATTTGGCGAACTAAGAGTTTTTATTGACTCATTTGGTCGAATGGTAGATTTTAAATTTGTAGAAGAATTGCTCGAACTTCAAGAGAAACAGGGCCTACATCTCGCAAATAAAATTAAAAAGCCGCATATATTCTATCACAAACAGAAGATGAAAGTGAAGCTGGCGACACAATTATTCAGTAACTCAGTAGCAGATGCACTCGAGTTTTGCCGCAGTGTATTAAAACTAAAACAATTTGAGAAATGTAGTGGCACTGTCAATTTTATAAATCTTATGAACGACGTGTTTGACGTATTAAACAGTCATGATTCCATCCGTCCGCCAGGATTTAAAAAAGCCATGTGTCCCGCCAATATTGGCTTTATATCAGCTTTATTTGAAAGTGCGACTAATTACCTCACAAGTTTAAAACTATGCACAGGTGAACTTGTCATCAATTCCCGCAGAAAAACCGGCTTTATTGGATTATTGATAAACATGAAAAGCGCATTGGCAATGTATAGTTACTTGGTGGAAGACATAAAAATGTTAAAGTACATACCACTCTACAAGATCAGCCAAGATCATATTGAGCTCTTCTTTTCGGCTGTGAGATCAAGAGGGGGTTTCAACAATAACCCCAATGCCATTCAATTTCGTGCCGCATATAAAAAGTTGCTTGTGAGAGCTGAGATAAGAGATGATGGCATTGGGAATTGTACTCCACTGGAACAAGTCAATATATTGACTTGCTCCAGTCAAAATCCTATTCTAGCTTTAAACGAGTTAACTGACAAAAAAAGTTTTGTGGAAATTGCGGAAGATCATAGTGATTTATACGACAAATATCTGGAATTCATTTTGAATACAGAGACTGATACTTACACAGATAGGGTATTGGAATATATATCGGGTTTCGTTACTAAAAAGTTAATGCGTACCATTAAATGCGATGTCTGTTTATCGTCATTGATTGGAGAGGAAGACATCAATAGCCTCATTTACATAAAATCAAGAGGAGGACTTAAATATGCTTCTTCTAGTGTCATTGATATACTGAAGAAGACAGAAAAAATTATTAAAACTCAATTAGAACAAAAATCAAAACCAGAGTTATATTATCTGTACATTTTTAAGTTCATGTGTGAATTGTATGACTTAAAGATTTTTTTCCATGCGGACTCTGATCCCGAGCATAACAGTAACCACAAGTCACTCCTCATTAAATCGATAATTAAGATCTTCCTAGATATAAGGTATAGATATCACAGTCAAAGATCAGAAAAGGTGTCACGGAGACAGTTTTTGAACAAACTAACATTGTTTCGAAATTAATAGTAGTTTTATTTTATGTGCATATTGCTGTATATACACCAAATGTTAATCGAATAAATTAAACACTGTTGATTTTTACCAAAGTTTTATTTAATGAATAAATATTGCGGTGGTGTATTCCTCAATTTATGTTTGTATTGTAATGATAAAATAAACACTGCAATGTATGAGCAATGCAAGATGGTAAGTTTTTAACGTAGGTGTATTGGTATGTTTGTAAAATATTACAAGAAACGCAATTCACAAAGATAAGTAACTAGATTCGTACCGAACAAATTAGTATCCCACGAAATGTCCCGGGAATGAAATGACATGAACTATAGCAACCCCAGTCCGCATACCTACCAGAAGCTACAAACCAGATTACAGAGTACTTTTATGTATATGGACCAGATATAAAATAAGCGTATGTGCAAATGTGATGTACCTAAATATTTGATGTAACTATTTTTAAATTCTGTGAAGAAAAAACATTACATTAATTGTACTGTCAGATATCAGAAGGGAATTAAATCTTACCCATTCTTATGTTACAAATAACTGTAGGTATTCATACGTGATAAACGTAGTAGGACTATGATACTATTAAGTGGTATTAGTATCGATACTTGTTATAGTAACACTATATTCCCTGACCGGCACAACCCTAGCATTGGCAACCATTTTAAGCGACATTTAGAGTTGTAGGTATGCACCTATTTTTTGTAGGTATTTCCGGTCCAAGTATTTATTATGTCTATGAGCTTTATAGCGTTTATGGCGAAAATAATGCCAAGACCCATCTGGAACAACTTTTTGGGAGTGGCAGAACAGTTACAAACGATCACAGTGATCACAACCATAGACGCAAATGTAGTCAAAATTATCGAAAATAAAGAAATTAGCGTCAAATGGAATAGGCCCATATTGGAAGGTTAGGGTGCATACCATTTGAAGTTAGATTCGGCAAAAACGGTAAAAACGATCACACTCCCAAAAAGTTGTTCCACATGGGTCTTGGCGTTATTTTCGCCATAAACGCTAAACTCAAACGCTAGCTCATCTAATGTCAAAAGTGACAGAAGTGGCAAATTTTAGTGGCAATCTTAGCGTTCTTATCCTAAACGGAACAGGGGAGAACAGTTACAAACGATCACAGTGATCACAACCATAGACGCAGATTGTGATCAAAATTATCGAAAATAACGTTCTTAGCGTCAAATGGAATATACCCTTAGTAATCTTTGATTGGAAGATCAAAGATTACTAACTCCCTAGATGAATTCTTCTTCCAGACCAGCTGTATTTAGCAGTGGACAATCCGGCTGATACAGTACAGATAGGTACTTGTAAAGTTGGTACCTGATTTATATGATATTATACTTATGTACTTTGTTTGATATGCCGTGTGGTCACGTACCTACACAAAATTTTGGTGTAGATATGTATATTTCCAAAACTTTACGTGACCACCCTACAGTTACCTACTCAGGTACCTCCATTCATAAATTAGGTAGGTAGTTTCTACAGCGAAATTGATGTTCTGATGATATATTAAAAACTTCCATAAACAAAATCTAGAGTAGTTTTAAGTTACACTCAATGAACTGAAAAAATTTTTGCCCATACTATATACCTGCTTGGAAGAAACATACCTACCTATAATAATTATTGTTACTCGCTTGCCGATGGTGACTAGTATTGAGTGTGAATAACACAATCGAACTTGAGTCCGACTCGCACTTGGCCGCTTTTTAGTATAAGTACATTTTTTTTTTAATAAAACACGTTTCTTGTAACTCGTTTTACTTTCAACTTTTTGTTATTTTTATTATTTGTTAGGCAATCTGCTATACTAACACATATCTTGTGTGTGCATGGTGGTAGGGCATTTTGCGAATGCCCGCCTGGTTAGCTACCACCCTCAAGTAGAAAATCTGTCGAAGCAGCAAGTGTGTTCCGGCAGCTGTTTTTTATTACCATCCAACGATTTTTTCTATGTAAAAGTCATAAGAACAGTCTAGGTTTAGTAACAAGGTTTTTTTTTTTATTTTTTTTTATTAATTAAATAACGCACTACAGACTCGTGGTCCGTTCTCTTTTTGATCGATTTTTATTTTATTATATTTACCAATTTTTACAAAATCGTTCTTTATTCATCATTGTTTTTTTTTACAATTAGATGTTAGTATAAAGGTGTTATATCTTAAAACTAAGTGAATCCATATTTTTTTTGCATAGTAAACTAATTTTTTTTTATCTCTTGTTCTCAGTAATAGGGTTCGGTTCCGGTTCTAGCCCTAAAAACGAGATCAACTGCGGAAAATGGACCATTAAAATGTGCATGAGCTCAAGCGTGCTTTGAATGAGGATGGTACTGACTTCAACAAGTTATCTCGTAACTATTCCTATATACTTTTCAGTGTTGGAGGTCAATTCTGTTTTGTAAGTATTTACACAAATTATTACTATGATATTATATTTTGGGCTATATTTTTCAGTACAACATTTTTTGAGTTTTTTTCTTATATGAGACCCAGTTGGTTAAACCCATGGAATAAAAATATATGCCAATGTTTTTTTACTTCTAAATGGCACCGACTTCCTACACTAAAAAGCATAAAATACTTAACTTTTTGAAGACTGTAACATTATTTTTTTTTAATTTTCTCATCTTTTTTAGTGATAAAGACTGCTTACAAGATCGCTTAGAGTAGTTTTCATCGTCGACAACATCCATATAATACCACCAAATCATACAAAGCGAATACATTTTTCAGTTATAATTAACTATAGCATAACTTATACTACTCAATCGATTTCGATAAAATGTACCTATAAGGGGCCAACTCGGAAGCATACCGTTTCAAATAAAAATAATTGCTCTGTAAAAAGTGATGTGTGGTCTTACGTAAAATAAATATACGTGTCGACTTGAGAACTTCTTTCGTTTTGGGAAGTCACACATACAGGCACATGAGACTTAACAACTGCATTTCTAAGGGGAAAAAAATAACAATCCTGATATTCAGGTTCTTTCGTGCTCGTGCTTTTTCCGACACAATCCATCCCATTAAAAAAAATATAATGATACAGTGGTGTCAAATAATGAGACAAAAATGTCGTGGAAATAATAAACAGTATGAAATTCGTAGTGAAACGAGCGTACCAAAACATACAAAACAAGCAATAGCCCGTATAAACCACAAAAACAGTATGTAACCTGATCCCGTTAAAATAGCTAAAGCTTTAAATGACACATACCTATATTAATTTAATAATAAGTTAAATATGACACCTACTCGATATCAGAGTAACTTAAAAATGATGAACTCAGAATCACAATCAATTTATTTAGAACTAATGTCACCCTTTGAAGTTTGTAAATTTATTACAAACTTAAAAAATACCTACAGTGTAGGACATGATGAATTGGCTATTATTAAAGGTAATGTAAATATGATGAATAGATTCAGGCGTTATTTTGCAAAAATCCAAATTTAATAATAACAAATATTTTAAGATAACATCAAATCTATTTTTAGTTTAACACTTAAAAAATTATCTAGAGGAAATTCAGCCTAATTTTCCTGTTAAGCGTGACGTCACAAACGCCACGCAGTCATACCGGTTCATGACCCGATCGTGCGCTCGAAGAGTCAAGGCCTCCTGAGGATGCTTCGTGTAGAAACGAAACGCATCGAAAATTCTTCAGGTTTGCCTGGGTGGCGTTTGTAACGTCACGTCGGCTTAACGTTGGCGATTAGGTCTTAGCCTTTAGGTTTGGTAGTATTTAATTTTTAAATAACGTATTACTATTGCACGCCATAATTCCGCCATTATGCATTTATCCCAGATAGTCTTTGGTTTTTATCTTCAAACATCTATTTAAGGACAACATAACTGTCGAAATCCATCCAGCCGTTTGGAAGAAACGAGGTACCTAGTAGAGAAATTTACAATACAAGATACACTCAACACACATTATATGTTCAAACTATAGAACATATTATAATGTGAATGATTGAAATGATGATGTGTGTGAAAGATTTGCGTTTTAACATTTGTCAAACATCATTTCAAAATACAGCAGTCTGTGTACTGCATATCATGGATTAACTCTTCAATTCCCATATCCAAGTTAGTAATACTTTTCCTATATCTTCATATAAAATAGCTTAGATACATTTAGTTACGACATAATAATATATTAAAAAAACTAAAACTAACCCATCTCCTTATTTACAGGTGACACTGGGTATTGTATATAGTTAAGATTCTAAGCAACATGCTATTTTGATTATTATTTCAGTAGGAATAAAACGTCATTTTTTACATAAATATTTATACATTATTCATTTATTATGAAAACTGTACCAACACTTTAGATGAAAACCGATACTGCACTTGGCACACATTTTTCTAGTGCATTGGTGGCAAAGTCTGCATCTTCGTAGAGCGCAGGAGATTGGTGAGTGATTGTCTTGATCGTTTTTGCAAAAAGTAGTGATTTTGACAAGCTGCATTTAGACGCAGCTTGTCAAAAGCAAATGAGGGAAACCACCACGAACCCGCAATGGTGACAATGCTATTGTCATACCATTTAGCTGCAATAATTTCTTCAGCAGCTTTATGACATACCTACCTCTGGGCTCGTTTTTCATTTACTTTGAATTTGGAAAATTGCAATTCTCCAGATGGTTTTCCAGAATAGTACCCATACCCGCAACATTCTGCTCTCGCAAATACTTTAGCAATAGTGAACCAGACAAAAAAATATCAAAGTATAAGTTGCATGGTCCTAACCCATGTGGTAGTCTATAATGAAGCTCTAAAATGACAGCAGCTCCCAGGCGTATAAAATAATATCACCTGGGTCCTCTCCAGACTGGAATTCTTCGGCAATCTCATCTAAAGTCAACCTGTAATAGAAAACAATCTCAAAAACTACAGCATCACATAACGAAAAGACCGAATATACTTAAATATAATTACTTAGAATAAATTCAGAACGAAGGAGTTATTATAATGCCTAGTGTCACCCTCAGGTGCCATGGCGTTGTAGCAATTATGCTATAAATTATTTCTGTCGTAAAATACATTTATATAACAGCTTATGCATTCATTTATTTCATTGTATTAGAAATAAAACAATACTTACAGTCTGGGCATTATTATTCCACGTTATGTCGCAAGAAATCACACAAACTTGCACTGCTTCAATAACGCGTCAAATAACGGAATGAATTAGACAAATGACTTAGGCAAAAGTTAGATAGTTCAAAATACTGATTCCTGCGAATGTTCCAGATTTTAGTTTTATCTTGGCAAGGCAAGCTGTGTCCTCTTGAGCCTCTTGCCTCGTTGCCTCTCAGTTAAGTCAATCGTCTCTAGTTTATATTTAGCGGGTTAATCTTAATATTCTCTAATAATACAATGGTATGGTGCTTGGCAACAGATTTTCAGTTCTGTACCAAAAGGCAAAACGGAGCCCTATTAATATAGGGTTGCCATTCGTCAGGATTTATCTTGACATGTCAGGATTTTTGGTCCATGTCAATACTACGCCGCGCCGGACTTGGATAATGTCAGGATTTTAGGATTTTCAAACTAATCGTAGAAACAAAGTTTTATATATTGTTATTCTATATCGAGACTCCACTGCCTGTCTGTCTGTCAGTTGTCTCATACATAATTTTTTATATTTTTTATTCTAAATATTTTTTACGTAATAATAAAATATAAGGCTTGGAATGTTGAAAATTTTAGACATTTAATTTCTAAAATTTTCATTCAAAGATCTTGCGATACACTTTCACTTATTTCTTGTCTGGAATTTCTGTATGTCGTGTAACTATCATCTCCTCTATTTCCCCATCAAATAATGAAAGTTTGATTTTATTGTACTTTTTAACCAGCGATCAAATAAAGAAACAGTTTTACATTATCGGGCAGTTATTATGCGGAACTTTATAAGAGTGATACCCAGGTCACACATGGCCAGTTTTTACATCGGTCACTTTTTATATGTCATTGTGACGGAACAAGACCGAGGCCCACCTGATGTTAAGTGGACTATCCTCTGCCTACAACAGATGCATTTAATCAATAACGAACTGCACTGTGCCCGTCACACTGAGACGTAGTTGTTAGGTCTCATGTGTCTGTAATTATACTGCTGCCGGAACACACTGTTAGGTGCCTGGCGACAGATTTTCAACTTAAGGGTGGTCGCTAGCCAGACAGGCATTCGCAAAATGCCCTTCCACCATGCGGTGAAGCTCAAGCCCGCGGCGGAATTCGAACCATGGACCTGCTGCGCAACAGTCCATAGTCAATGCCACTGAGCCATCACTGCTTCACATTATTTCTCTCTTCTCTAACTCTATATCTTTTTCTGTAATCTATCTGCAGAAGCTGGTTGCTTCTTTAGGACTTTGCCTCTGATCCCTCAACCCTAGACAAGTAGTCGCAGAATACGGGATGGCGTTAAATTATTATTGTGTTATGTGCTATATAATAAAATACCTATATACTAGGTATACTTACATTATTAGATATTCGTATAACAAATTTATAATTAGGACTTCCATACCTACTTAAAGTTATAAATAAATATTAGCAAAATTTTACGCTTAATTACCAAGAAAATAAACCTATTATCGTTCAAATAAAATAGGTAGGCATCTAAGTAAGATCATATTGGTTTTGTGTTAATAGTTCAAACAAAATTTTATTTGTTCTGTAATTTAACGACAACATTTATCACTTTAATTAAATTGTGCAATCTCACTTACCTTGGATTATAATTAGCTGGCATGTGTTCCGAATACTTATATTGTTTAGCTTAAGGGGACGATTCAGATCAACTGGGAGTATTTATATTGTAACGGAAAAAAAAAAGAAAATAAAACATGAATTAAATAAAGCCCAATCTCATTTCGCACGCGGCGGGTACGACCTTTTCTCTGGCGAAAATGCGCATAAATTAGAGAAAATAATACTTTTTACATGGATGCGATGAAAATGTTCAGCAAGGTTTTTTAAGGATATAGGTAATTAATCACATTTTAGCAAAATTTAGGTGTGTAAATTCGTTATCTTTGAACAGTTCAGTTTTTTTTTCTAAAACAGCTGCATCTGCTTTTTTAAATGAAGCTTTGAAGTTATGAAAAAACCTTCACAGAGAAATTTCCCAAACTTTCTGTATTTATTTTTAATATTGTTAGGTTTGCAGTAACGCCTGCTATGCGGATTTCTGTATTTAGTGCCCGAACGTCCTTCCAAACATATATTTTTTCTGAATTCAAATTATGATCCTCTGAGGAGGAGTTCACCTTCAAAGTGACATAAAATCACTCCCTTAAGTTGGGATACTTACTCCTAAATAAACAGCTAGTTCAAACGAGTATCTAGCCTCCCATCACTGTGCTGTTCGGATGCGGAACATGTTTTCCCAATATGTAATTATGTTATATAGATATATCATAGGTATGCAAATTTACTAGATTTACCAAAACTCTGCATTTATTTATATATATCAGTCATCGCTGTTAGTTCATGGCGTAACATAAATCTGTATGATTCACCTCATCTTCCCCTATTTGCTCTTATTTTGATAAAATTAATTGACATATTTTATTGGTTTCTTTATCAGATATTTTAATTACTGTCATATGGTTTGTTTCTTATTAGGCAGATCATTATAGCAATACCGATTATAAGCAAATTCTCTATTTTGTAGGTAAGTAGAACGGTAAAAATAATGAATGTCCATGCAGTCAGTTTGATAATTATGAATATAAACTTTTGTTTTTTTCATCAGAACAAAATTAATAAGTAATGTAATTTGAATTAATGTTTAATATTAAATTGCTACTCATTTATTTTACGAGGTCGGTACATATATTGCCCTAATGGGTAGGTAGGTACTGCTAGTGTCTTTATCGAATAACTTATAAAACTATAAAGAAAAATTATTATAATAATATTATTTCGAATTGAGAATACTTTTACTCATATTTTTTACAAATAGTAGGTAGGTGCGCTGGCAACACTAGGTAAAACTGGATGAACTTTTGGGCAATAATTCTAGGCATTTCACGTAAACAAACTCGTCATTCCAGTAGAGTTTACGTTTTATAGTTAGCTATCAAAAGGTCAGCGCTCTATAACACTACAATAAAATAAGCTTTGCTATTTTTCTCAAAACCGGTCGTAGTTATCTACCATAGTTCTTCACAAAATTGAGCATGTTTTTGGACTCGTATAGTATGGGATTCCCGTATAACAGTATTGTAAATTTGTAATGTACTCTTAGCTACTAGAGTCGTAACTCTCGTAGGTACTAAGTCACTCATTATATATTAAACATTTAATAAACATGTACTATGATGTACTTTTTTTCTCAGCGGTCTGCCTTTAACCTAAGTACTTTTTATATTCTGTGCCTAAATATACAATAATACAGCTAGTATGACGAAAGCATTTTTGAAGCGCTCGTAGCGAAGTTTACTTAGCTGTTGTCAACCGATCAGCAAAGTTAAGCAACGTCGCGCGCGGTCATGAGATGGATGGGTGACCGCTAGTGACATTACTACTGAGCGGTTCCGTGCTTCGGAGGGCACGTTAAGCCGTCGGTCCCGGTTGTTGTCTTAGGATGGCAGTCGTTATAGCATGGTGGTAGGGCATTTTGCGAATGCCCGCCTGGCTAGCTACCACCCTCAAGTAGAAAATCTGTCGCCAAGCACCTAACGGTGTGTTTCGGAAGCTGTCCTTAAGAGCCAGTACTTCTAGGTTAGCCTGAACAACATCTTCGACCACATCATCACTTACCATCAGGTGAGATAGTGGTCAAAGGCTAACCTATCAGGCATAAAAAAAGAAGCATTTAGGCAACCTAAAGACATTTGCAGTCCCACAGGCAGTCCTAATGCAATAGCTTAGGTACTGCTAGTTGACAGCGTACCCGAAAAGCATTGCCCTGTTAGATTGCATGTTTTCGCTGAGCCAAATAAATATAATAAAGGCTGAAAATACTCCTTAGGGATGGATTGTCGCGGGGTCTAATCCCACTTATAATAAAGGAAAACCATTCGTCGTGATTTTGTAATACTTACTCTTTTGGCTTGAAATACACCTTGCAAACAAAGCACCTTTGAAAACAAAGCAACATCAAATTTAGGACAATGGAAAAAGCCTGACAATATTATTTTGTACTTACCACAAGAAACATAAGAACATCGAAACAAAAACAACATAAAATTTAGGGGTACCGAAAACGCTATCAAAAGTTAAACGGCTTACAAACCACTATGTAGGCCGCAAGATCCACTTGCGGCCTACATAACCTTACAGAAATAAAAACATAAATTTTAGGGATATGCCGAAAAGGGTAACACAACTCTTGTGGCTTGGAACCTATTCAGCCAGAGAACCAACCAACTACTAAAAAAAAATGAAAATTCAGGGCAATAGAAGCGTCTAACAATACCCACTATCACGGGCTAATCGAACAATTTCGAAAACAAAACATTATAACATTTTAGGCAAAAAAATTGCATATACGTGTATGTTCTGCAATTTTTCCAGTGCTTTTCCCAAAATGCCCCCTTCGGAAATAAAATAACATAAACATGGTAAAGGCTGAGGAATGAAGTGAAAATAGAACTGAACTTTATCGGTTTAGATATTTTTATAAAGAAGCTGTAGCATTTATTACAATATGTAAATATAACGGAAATGCGTTCTACAAAGCCATTGAATAGGTCCCTAAGGAAGACTAGTCCAACTACTTTGTAAAAAGCGTGCGTATTCGCACGCTTGATCTTAAGCGGCTGTGTTCAGCAGTGCACAACCCGTCTGATACAATATACATTATACACGAAGACTAACAAAGTTATAAACCTTCTTTATACGTAGTCGGATCATAATATAACTAGGTGGGTACATTGAAGAGGTCCCTAAGGAAGACTGGTCCAACTGCTTGGTAAAAAGCAGTTGGGAAGTCCTTCATTTCAATCAGATTACAATTTATTTTTGTTTAAATAAATTTACTCGGTAATATTTGCAAATAAAAACAATAATGCAAAAAAATTATGTAAGGTATATTTTATTTGAATAATATTCTAACTAATCGAACAGTACTACGAATAGTACCAACTACACTCGAGAGCAATGAATCCGGGTCACTTAAGGAATCCTAAAAATCTCGGAAACTAAAAATGCTAGGTTAATGCAATAAATTGTATTTAATAGACAATGTAATACTCCTTAAATGAAGGTATTAAAACTTCTTAGTTATTGTAAAGTTATATCATAAAAAAATCAAATTTGAAAAAGGGCCACTTTCGAAGATGGAACTACGAAATTACAGCATTTGGTTTTGCTTTTGTTTGTAATCTGTCATTTATGTGGGTACATAAACCATGTTGATAGTGCTCTATATTCATTATTCAAGCTGAAATTATGTCGCTTACGCCTGAAGAATGCACCAGAATACTTACAATGCTGGAAACCGGCCGGAGTCAGCGCGATACAGCCAGGACTGTCGGTGTGTCGCTGTCAACAGTACAAAGAGTTCTCCGACGTTACGAAGAAACTGGTTCTAACCTACGCAGACCAGGAACGGGCAGAACCAGGTGTACCACAGCACGAGAAGACCGATACTTGGTGAACACCATGCTTCGAAATCGCTTTCTCACAGGAACTGAACTCACCAATCAGTTTCGACGCCTCGGAGGAAGTAACCCAAGTGCATGGACAGTAAGACGTCGGCTTGCTGAATCTAACTTAAAACCCCTTAGACCTGCAAACGGCCCTAAACTGGAGCGTGGGCATCGTATTTCGAGACTAAGATATGCCCAGAGCCACGTAAATTGGAGTATTGAAGATTGGTCAAAAGTTATGTTCTCCGACGAATCAAAATTTATGCTCTACAAGCACGATGGAAGACACAGTGTATCGAAGACCAGGGGAAAGATTCAAGCAAGCATGCATCGAAGAAAAAGTAGCCTACGGTGGTGGGTCTGTACTTGTGTGGGCCGGAATTTCTTCTGAAAGTCGCACAGAGCTGGTGATCATAGAAAACGGCTCTTTAACTAGCGTAAGATATGTGGAAGAAATCCTCAATGATCACGTTGGTCCATTTATGGTCCATTTAGGTGAGGATGCTATATTTATGCATGACAATGCCCGACCTCATACAGGTAGGATTGTGAATGACTACCTTCAAGAGATGAACATTACTCGTATGGAGTGGCCAGCGCGCAGCCCGGATATCAACCCGATCGAGCATGCTTGGGACGAGCTAGGCAGATGCGTAAAACAACGAAACCCTCCCCCAATCACGCTTCGTGAGCTCAAAATTGCTCTCACAGAGGAATGGGAGAATATTCCCCAAAATCGTATAAGGAACTTGGTGTACAGCATGCCAAACCGCGTAAACGCAGTAATGGAAGCACGAGGAGGCAATACGAAGTATTAAAATTCAAGAAAATCGTAATAAAGTTCAAAAATTTCATGTTTCCTATTTTTGTTTTAAGGAGAGATCAGCAGTTTTTTTCTTTATGTAATTTTGTGTTAATAAAATGTATGGTGACTCATATTTTTTTTACTTTCATTTAAGGAGTATTACATTGTCTATTAAATACAATTTATTGCATTAACCTATCATTTTTAGTTTCCGAGATTTTTAACATTCTTTAAGTGACCCGGATTCATTGCTCTCGAGTTCAAATTCTAATCAAAAAATAAAATAATAATAAATCTTTATCCGGAATATCAACATATGAAAGCAGATGATACTCGCGAAAGTTGTACCTACATAAAAAACTGTGTGTGATTCGAATATCACTATTTTAGAATAACTGCAAGCCCTAACCGTAATAAATCATAACTTATTGAAAACATTAATAGTCTCATACTCACGGGAACTTTCAAACAAAAATAAATCATAACGTTAAAACATACCGATGAGTATATCTCATTCGCATAGTAATTTAAGAATACCTGACACTGCGGCGATTCTTACCCTTACTTACTTAGAGTACGTACCGGGAAACTATCAAGTTCAGGATCTGAGGAACTTATGCCATCAAATGTAAGCCGTGTGAGTCAAACAAACTTTCGTATACTTACGTATATACGTAGGTATGCGAACGTAGGTACGCACAGTAAGATTGTCGATAGTGTTTGCTGATTGCTACAGACTTTGCGTAGCAGCAATAATTATTATACGTGTTGGTCTTTATAATTCAGAATATTCGAGTAAGTTCCGGTTATACTACCTAGAACATAAAATAACTGATTGATAAAAATGACAGTTAACATGCAGCGCGTTTCAAGCTTTAACCGATGGATAGGCTAAATCGATGACTGTGATACGCAAAGATAGTGTTTTATTTATTAAATATGTGCTGGGTTATATAACCGGAACTTACTCGAACATTCGGAAACAGTTAAATGTTATAAATTCTTATTATAAACACAAAAACAAAATTACAATGATGAATTTTTTTTAACATTTAGCTGGATTCGAACTCCTTACGATCAGCCCCTAAGGCCAGGACATTTCCAGCCAGCCAGCTTGATTACGGGTGTGCTAGCGTGGCCACGCGTGGGCTTGCTCAGATTAACAGAACATGCCTCAGCCCTATCGTCGGATGGTCGCGGGTTTGAATCCAGCAGGTCAAAAATTATTCGTGCGTTGTAAATTTGAGGTACTATTAGTTATGTAAAACCTTATGCCATTAAAGCAAGCGGCAGGAACGTATGATTCGATTAACTTGAGTATGTACGGTAAGTATTTTATTAAGAATAGAGTTCACGGAGCGCTTTCCATACAGACGTTGTTTCGTCATATTTTAAATACTAAGTGTTCAAACTCGGTGAAACTTTGCATATATGTATATCCTTGAGCCTGCATAATATTTATGGTTTTGGTTTGCCAGATTTCAAAGTATTTTCAAAAATAAATTGAAAAATCGTAATAAATAGATTCAGGCGTTACTTTGCAGAAATCCATATTTAATAATAACATATATATTTAAAATATTTTATGAAAACATCAAATTAATATTTGAATAAAACACTTAAAAAATACAAAAATATATCTAGTGACAATTCCGCCTAATTTTCCTGTTAAGCCGACGTGACGTCACAAACGCCACGCAGCCAAACCGGAAGAGTTTTCGACGCGTTTCGCTTCTACACGAAGCATCGTCAGGAGGTCTTGACTCTACGAGCGCACGATCGAGACTATTGTATATGTCACTAGATATATTTTTGTATTTTTTAAGCGTTTTATTAAAATATTAATTTGATGTTTTCATAAAATATTTTGAAAATATTAGTTATTATTTGAAAAATCGTTTTGTATGGGAATTGTTATTTTGACATTTAGGGATAAATAAATATTAAATGGAAAAACTGGCAAACCAGAAGCTTAAATATTATGTCCAGCAATATGCGCACAAAATTTCACCGAGTTTTGAACATCTATCAAATATGACGAAACTATATACGTTTGTACGGAAAGCGCTCCGTGCACTCTACTCTTAAGTACCTACTTATTCAGGGTCGGCTGTTTTATGTTATTGTGACGGAACAAGCTCGAGGCCTACCTGATGTTAAGCGGACTAACCTCTGCCTATTACAGAATTACAGATGCATTTCGTCACAAGGCACGAATTGCACTGCGACCGTCACCATGAGACATAGTTGTTAAGTCTCATGTGCCTGTAATTTCACTGGCTCTCAAGGACTGCTGCCGGAACACACTGTTAGGTGCTTGGCGACAGATTTTCTACTGGTGGTCTCTAGCCAGGCGGGCATTCGCAAAATGCCCTTCCACCATGCATGCGGTGCAGCTCAAACCCGCGGCGGGATTCGAACTATGGACCTGCTGCGCGGCAGTCCATAGCCAATGCCACTGAGCCATCACTGCTTCAAATTGTTGTCTATGCATTTGCTGCCAAACATCCGTACATAACTTTTTTTTTCCAAATAACGATGCTCTGATGAGGAGTTCGACTTTAAACTGACCTAAAATCAGGAAATCTCCACCTTTTATTGAGAATGTGTTTGACTAAGATGAATAGCTTTCTTGTCTTCTGTGTCAATATATACACAAGAGAAATAAATCTTTAAATAGATATCAGGCATGCAAAACTCCAAACAATAGACGCTTTCGTTACAAAACGGAAAAATGCAAAGTATGTTGCTGTGAGTAACACAATAATTTCACAAACGGACACGCGCACCGTACCCAACTTACCAGGTGTTGGCTATTACGAAAAACACACAGGAAATAATACTCATACCTATTATTACTATTATATACATCAAGAACGAGGCTGTTATTTAAATACTAATACAATTTGCTAAAGATAATTGACAAACAATTGTTTATGAAGTTTTCGTATGCTTAACCATCCTCTTTGGTTTGCATCCGTTCTTCGTTGTTGATAGGACCTTTGACCAGTATCTGTGTCACCACGACCACACAGTACATCTTCACTTACGAAATTTCTCGCGAATTTTAACCGCGTATCTTCCGGTAAATATATAATAGTTCCATCCGGTTCCTAAATAGTAGGTACTATCTCACCTGCTGGTAGGTGATGATGTGATCGAAGGTGTATTATGCGCAGGGACAGCAGCTGTCAACATCAACAGATTTCCTTCTCGAAAGTGATAGATAGCCAGACGAGCATTAGGAAAATGTTTTACTACATGTAGAGGATTCGAACCCATGGCCGCATGAGCGGTTGTTCATAGTCATTGCATTGTCATCATAGCTTTAGTCTATTTCCTTATTACTAATTCATTAGGATCTCAATGAACGGATTTTTACCAGATAATTTTACTTACGTACATTTGGATGTACTTAAGAGTAAGTATTAATAAGGGTAGCCTGGAATTGTTATGCCAAATTTTCTACAAACAACAAATACTATTTTAGACTTTCTAGTAACAATTTTAAACTTCATCCTAGATATCTATGTAGCATAAACAAAGATATATATGTAATTATTGCGTGTTATGATGTAGAAAGCCCGCCTCCTGCGTCAGGCGGTCAGACTTACTTAGGTTCATCTTGTATTGGTCTCTAGCATATAGCTAACTTTCAGCTACCTCTGAATTTATTGAATACACATGATATTTTACTTCTAATCTTTTCCTCGGAGCAATTTAAGAATTATATTATGATCGCAGTCTCGCAGATACAGCAATTAAACTAACAAAATAACTGTAAAATATTTTCATTTTATTGTCAGAATTTTATTTTATTGTGATGTTTGCCAAAAATGAAAGTTTAATAGCTAACTGAATTTTGTTATTTTGTCTGAATCGTAAGCTTTTATTTTACGACCACAATGTATGTAAATGCAGAATATTTTCGGTTAATTAATCTCCTCAATAATCACAAGCGTATGTTTTTTTATTTAACGTAATGATAATATAGGTTGGCTTTGATTATTGACTAATATTCAAAGAGCTTGTCTTTCAACATTTAGCTTGTATCATACGGATGATTTAACCCTACGAAGCCAAGGGGCGAATCGGATGAGCCATGCGCGACCCACAGTAGGTACTTCCTCCATATAAAACGTTGCGGCTGCGCACACGCATCAGTTTGTGACGGACCCAAGGGACATAAACACCTCTAGGTGAGCTAAACTTTTTTATTTACGTAATTAAGTGATACGCTGTGATTAAATTATGTGATTCTGCTTCATGACTACGTATAATAAAATATTAATGAATTATTTGATCGTGAAATCCACTAAGTGAGTGTCAATTTGCTAGTAAATATTTAGGAATTCAAATAATTTAATTTTGTTTTCTAAAATTAAATTTTACATTAGTTTAATATATAACTTGCGATTTCCATTCGAGGAGGTATCATTTTAATTAGAGTTTTTTGAAATAATGAAAAACCTGCTAAGTATATAACCTATTAAAAAAACATTTTATATACTATTTCTATATTACTAGGATGTACAAAATTGCCTTCCTGAATAAAGCACTATGTATACTCAAGCGCTTTGCGTTATGAATGAAACAAACGTTAGTTTACGAGCTGTTAATTATAATAAAATGATTGAAACAGGTTGGAAAGATAATTTACTGTAGGAATTTGTAATCTCTATGGCATCTTCTTGAGCGCAAAGATCGTGGGTGGAATGAACTTGTTTGTGCCCTGGGGCAAGGTCGCTTTCTATCCAAGGGACCGGTCCAGGGAGATGTATATCCAGGGAAAGTTTTGTAGGTAATATTATTATATGTTCCTCTTATTCTATTCCATCGCTATTCTTAATTTTCAATGATTATAAAAATCATTGAAATTGATTTACGACATTTAGAAATGACTAACAAAATTTATTTACCTACGTATCTAATTATTTAATAATATATAAATATTAATAATTTAATAATAACAAATATTTTCAAAATATTTTACGAAAACATCAAATTAATATTTTAATAAAACACTTAAAAAATATAAAAATATATCTAGTGACAATTCCGCCTAATTTTTCTCGATCGTGCGCTCGAAGAGTCAAGACCTCCTGAGGATGCTTCGTGTAGAAGCGAACGCGTCGAAAATTCTTCCGGTTTGGCTGCGTGGCGTTTGTGACGTCACGTCGGCTTAGCAGGAAAATTAGGCGGAATTGTCACTAGATATATTTTTATATTTTATAAGTGTTTTATTAAAATATTAATTTGATGTATTCGTAAAATATTTTGAAAATATTTGTTATTATTAAATATGGATTTCCGCAAAGTAACGCCTGAATCTATTCATTATTAATAATTTATTTATCTGAAGGATCATTTAGTTTGTTATTATGTACTTACTATTCAGATGCATAATAAATCACGTATCAAATAAATCTTCCGATTTAAAGAAAACAAAAAGTTTTAATATAAATATTTTGTATAACTTTTTAAGCCATCGTTTTTTGCACCCGTATTCATGCAAAAAAATACTTTGAGTTTGACTTCGACAAAGCGAAAACGCAAAAGTGAGTTTACTTAGATATTTGATGCTTAAAAAGTATACGAGTAACTATATGCAACAATTCTACTATTTGTAACACAGCTATATAAAGTTTCTAGTACATTGTGTATGTTTTAAAAGGGTACACTGGTCTCACCCCTGGGGTGACTCAGACTCGTATAAATACGAGTAGGTACATCAAAAAATCGATGTTTGAAGTTTAATGTATGGAATGATCGATGTCAATTTTAAGATACACTTATTAATACGACCCTAAGTTACCGATATTTTGACGAGACGACTATATAAATATTACCGACATTTCGTACCTATAAAGTATAAAGCACGAACAAATTACAATGTATATAAGAGAAACGAAATTATTTTACAAATCTGACCTGGGTTCATGACCTTTGGGATATGAAACTGTTTATGTATCTTAATTTAATAATCACATGATGCGGAAATCCTGTTTCTTCATAATTTAATAATATTTGAAACCTAATCTTTCGAATTCGATTCGTTTTGAATTGTTTTTTTTTAATTTTGAATAAGTCGATAGGTTATCGATTGTTGTTCAGGCTAACCTAGAATTATTGGCTTATAGAGAACAGCTGCCAGAACACAGCGTTAGGTGCTTGGCGACAGATTTTCTACTTGAATAGGGTGGTAGCTAGCTAGGCGGGCATTCAAAAAATGCCTATCACCATGCCATAACAACTGCTATCCAAAGAAAACAACCAAGACGTGCCCTTCGAACATGAAAGCGCTCAATAGTAATGCCAGCAGTCAACCATACAAGTCATAACCGCAGGGGACGTTTGGTTAAGAACAACTAAGCAAGCTACACTACGGTCGCTTCAAAACGATGAAATTTAAAGCGGTATTATACTTTTTTTAAGGTCGCCGAACTATTGTACTTATCACGTATTCCGCGGGGTTCGGAGAAGAATTTTTACGATATGTAATTATATTATTTATATATCTATTAAATTGATTATAATTTATACCGTTTAAAATTTTATTTATAATTTTGACGATTTATTGGGTAATTTAATCGTGGGCGTTGTTTTTCAGTCACTTTTTAAAATAATCTGCGCTATATTATTTTAAACACCACACAGTTTTTCGCGTTTGTGGCTAGGTTTTGCAGTCATTCTATAAGGTCATGGCTATAAAACCTAGCCACTAGTGAAATTACATCTTAAGTACATAATATACTTACGTAAAGATGTTCAAATTAATCAATATGTTTTCTTTCTCTTGCGGTATGATTTTATTAACAAACCAGCGGCCCGCCCCGGCTTCGCAAGGGTATTTTACAAAAATTAAAAAACAAATAATATTTTTTGATAATATTCTATATAGCCTGTTTATCAGGGAAAATGTAGGATTCTAATGGTGAAAAATTTTTTCAAATAGGTCCAGTAGTTTTTATGTTTATTCGTATACAAAAATACAAATCTTTCCTCTTTATAATATTAGTATAGATATAGAATACTACGAACTATATATACAGCACTACAACTACTACAATGAAAGCATTTAGACAACCTACAAGTCATTACAGACCCACAGACAGTTCAAAATATCCGAGTCTTCAGTGAGTTTCGCCTTTTGAAAAATTCGCCTATAGTGGGCCTGAATATATTAGAACAATAAATTAACAATACCATCTCGTCATGACATAGATATGCCAGTTAAGTTATTTATATTATAATCAATGAAGTTATATTATGTTATAATTGGGTGTAGGTATATAGTATATTTCCATTTCGACTACATACTTATCTAGGACATTACAATAATATTATCATTATTATTTTAATTAATACATTGCCGCATCGCATATCAAACACGAATTATTTAAATATTAAGTTGTTACAAGTTTTTGGCGCCATCTAGAACAAGCTGGATCTTATTTTTATTATTTCATTTTTATTATAGATAGTCTTTGACTACTATGTCACATGATGGTAAGTGATGATATGGTCGAAGATATTTTTCATGCTTATAATATAATAATAATATTCAACATGTTGTTACAATAACAGTAAAGCTCTACTATAGCTATGTGTGTTTGCAAACTTTCATGTTTCAATTCAAAAGTAATAGATATGTGGTACCGGTAGCGTAGTGCCCTGGGGAATTAAGATTTACCTATACCTAGTTCAAATCAAAACTACCCAGAACACTACCAGTAGTGCTGTTTGTCAATATACAAAATAAACACCTTTTACGTGTTAGTCTGGTTACCTTTTAGTTGCTTACGACACAGGGTTTATAATACCTACCTAACTAGTTACTACTAGTAGTTTAAGTAATACTAATATCGTCTTTACACTAGAGTACTGCAAGGCACCATCCTAGGCCTTTTACTATTCTTGGTATACTTACATAAAATTAAATATTATTATTAGAACTTTAGAGTTCGACTCTTGACGGTGCAGCTGAAAATTAAATAGATTCACTATAATTTAGTACAATGACGTTACGACTATGGTAGATATAGATGCCTGTCGATATTAGTATTACGAGATTTTTAAATCAAGTAAAACGTATTCCTGCAAAAGTATAACTATTTGCCGTTCGAATGAAAAAAAAAATACTTATGACAGAACTAAACCGTTCCAGAAAGGTTTCCGTAGGTTTTGGTATGGGTGTTGACCTGCCTGTCAGTTATGAATTGGTATAATTGTAATATAGGTGTCCGATGTTTGGTTCGTTTTAATAGTGATGAAGAAACCAAGCTGTGAATTTCCGCAGCACGCTCTCCAAAAGCTTAGGTACCTGTCAAAAACAGTCTTCACAATCCGAGGCTACAACTATGACATAAAATCGTCACTATGCGTATTTTCTATCATATATTGCATAAATCGTTGTATAGTAATTTCCTATACATTTTTTATTTATGTCAACTCAGAGACAAATTATTTGTCTGATAGGAAATGTCGCTTTCGCCTAGGAACGATCCAATAGTGTCACGGGATGTCACGGGTCACTCCAAAATTCTGCATGAATGCACCCGTTACCTCAGATTGCGCTCGTCACCCCGAAACAAGAGTTCTTACATTAATTTGTCCAATAATCTAACTTGCTTAACACAGCATTGTTTCCACACTGGTTCTTGGGGATAGACAATGCTGTGGTTCCCACAATATTACGGGGTCTTACTCAAGGGCCAATCCCCTGGTGACCTATTGGCATTTAGGTTATAGTTGGGAGAAAGTGGACATACACTTGGTGACTACCACACCCACCCAGAGCGTAAATAATCACCACTTTCGTGTTGGCATGACGCGATAATGACGTCAACATGTATATGACTCTACTCTCCCGATTTAATAATGAAGACCAATTTACATACCTTCCGTAAAATATGTGATAATTATGTAGTAAAAATATGATTTTCAAGCCCTATCGATGCCTCGATCCAGAATTTTTTACGTGGTAAATTTTCGTCTTAATCTAGAAACGAACCCGCATCTTCCGGGAATATACTTACATGCGTTATATAATATACTTACATACATAGAATGCTTTTCCATTTTCGCTAAGTCTGTAAGCGCAAATTTTGTGCTATATTTGATTTTTGCGGCCATCAACCTGACTAGCTACTTAGGAACTTTAAATAGACTTGAGCAAATAGACCTGATCACACTGATTACACTGTCTACAATTTTATTATGATGTCGATACTCTTCCGAATATCTTAATATAATTTTCAAGCTCTATTTCGCTTAGGTATTGCCCTGGGTGAATAGCAAATCATATGACATGATAGGTATTTATAATTTGGTAATGTTTGTTGCAGAAGAATGAACCACCTAAGCGCAGTGTTGTTGGCGGCAGTGGTAGCTATGGCCGCGGCTCAGTTCCCCAACGGGCGCATTCTGGAGCCCCCAGTGCCTTCGCTCTGCGTGCAGAGGACCATCCATGAGAGATTCGCAGACAGTAAGCACTATTGAAATTTTGAAATATCTACTAAATTTTAAACATATACCTAGTATTTTTCATAGTACATAGGCAAGCATTTGACTACCACCACGTTAATTTTACGCACGAAGGAAATCCTACGGCTGCGGTTCCCGAGTCATAATACAAGTATTATTATATGTTCTGTGATACAAGTATATCTAGATTCGAGGGTCTAATCAACGTTCGTTAGACGCTCGGTGGTGTTGCCACGGTGAAGAAAAGGACGTCGCGAAAAAGAAATATAGCACCTAAAACACCTTTACCATCTCTACACTCTTTGTATATTCTTCTTACTGCCTTTATCCCACGCTAAGTTCATCCCTTTTCCACTCTACGCTATAACATCATGCCTGTTATCTCTTAGTAGGTACTCATCACAACTTTCATATTTCCCGTAAAAAATAAGACAGACACTAAGTTTTTATAGTCCTACATTTCTCCGTTGATACTCGTATTATTCTGTTTGTGGTCGTGTTTTATTAACGTTTATTGACTGTAAAATTAATACAACTGGGTTACGATGCTTTTATCTAATTTTGTTGGCCGCTGTAGACCCCAACCCTTAAGGAATTATTTTGCCTTCAAAATCGTGATAGTAAACATTAGGCTTACTAGAATTATAGAAAGAAATAAATACCCAAGTAACAATAAATGTACAAAGAAAAACAAACCCATGTAAGACATCCCAATTTAATGATTTGGTATACTATAGATAATATTATAATATAATAAACATGAAAGTGAGTTCGTCTGTTTGTAAATATCTGTTCGTTACGCTTACGCATTATTTAAAAAAACTGATTTTCGATTTATACGAAATTTTACACAGGGATAGCTAGCTTTGCCGTCAGGAAATGAATATATTACTATAATAATTTAAACAAGAGGTAGGTACTGATATATATATAGATAGAGGTGCAGATTTAAAATCTTGTACTCTACTCGTAGCAATTATCATTTAATATATACATACTCACCCAGGTCATGACGATATGAATGACCTATGAAATATTTTGTGGTTCTTAGTATGGTAATATTGGTATAGTATTATCTCCTATAATTTATTACTATTACCAATTATAGTACCTAACATAGGTTACATGATCCAACCAATGCGCCTATATGCCGATAGCTATTCATAATACATTTATCTAGGCTCTAGAAATTAAATAATATTCAAAACACTTCCCATCCACAGGCAGACAAGACTTTCTTTCATATTCTACCAGACCATATACCTTAAAAAACACTCAAGATAAGATAAGCTAAGCTAACTCAAAATATTTCGACTATCGCGTTTTCTTGTCCTGTCAGATAGGAGCTTTTTACCTGCTTCAAATATTTTAATGACCATATTACAACATTATCATGCAAATATGTAGGATGTGGGTAACAGAGAATATTTTCTACGTCACTTAGATGATATTTATGTTAACTACGAATGGTATTTTCAATATAACTAATTTGAATGTCAATGAGATCAATATTACTTACCAACGAATAGATTTATTATATACCTATCTTTTTATATGCGATTATAAAAAGATAGGTATCTCCGTGACGGTTAATATGATCTTATAGGTAATTAGGTGTCTAATTACAGGTAAGTAACCTAGGTAGGTGTGAAATTAAATAGAAAATAAAAGGTATGTATAGTATTGATTGATATACCTACACATATGAGTTGGTATTTAATAGCAAACAATTCGCGCCTTAGGCCTTAGGTAAGTACTTAGGTAACCTACCAATTTATATCTATAATAACTATTTATTTACCTCTACAAAACTAAGCTAGGTACGTAGGTACTTTACATACATCAATATCCGGAATCATAATATGAAGCACCAGTCATGGAATTTTATGAATTAAAATACGAAACATTGTATATTTTTAGAACTTCATTTCGCAACCTTTTTTTGCTGCTGCCCGATCTATTTTACATGTATTCGTGTGAATCGTGTGGTAAGTTGTGACGCATACTGATCAAACATTTGGGTTATGTTTTATAATTTTATTCAAATCTCCACGGCCCGGATAGCTCAGTCGGTAGAGCATTGGACTTTTAATCCAAGGGTCCAGGGTTCAAGTCCCTGTTCGGGCGATATGTTTTTTGATGTAGTAAAATAGGTATGGTATTTGTAAGTTTGATGAAATACATGTTATCTTATAAATAAGTTTCATTAATGAAATCCTTGTAAATAATTTGCACGGGTAATTTGCTAAGTTTGTGACAATGATAATTAGTAAATATGTTATATATTTTTTTGATCTGTTTCAACTTTCAATAAAAGTTTATTCCAAGACAAGAGCAGATAACGGTACTAAGTTTATCTAATACCTACTTACGGTGTTTAAAGTTGTATGCCAATACTTATAAAATCATGGTTGAAAGTACTTATACTCGCTCCCGGTCGGCTTATAAAGGTACAAGCACGACATAAATACTAGAAGGTGGGCAGCAGCGCCTTCTAAAGAACTGTCATCTTACACTGCGATCCCCAAGTCACTTGCCAATCGTGGGGATTATGCTGATACAGTACAGTACTGTAAGTACAATACCCTTCGGTTTAATGGCGGGCGGCCTGCATCACGGCCACTCTCTTTGGAAATTGTAGTTGGAAGTATAGACTCGTTACAGTCTACTTAAAAAATTTAGCCGTAATATACACCACAAAGTTTCGGCTTTGGGTCCACTCTCAAGGCCAAACACCATCAAGGAGTCACCCCTCTTCCTCGCATGGAATTCCGCGTTGGTAATGTGTTAACGGCTGAACCGATTTCGAAGAAATTTGGAATATAGATAGTGTAGGTCCTGGATTCTTTACCGACATCGTCATTATCATCATCACTTTTCAACATTGTCTACGCGGCTAAAACCGAGAGGCGCAGTTATTTTAACGCAGATACGTAAGGGACGTATCACGCGAAACCGATATGGTAAATTTTGGAAGAAATGAAATTGTTATCATTATCTATGATGTGGAGTGAGTAGTAGGGGATTCAATAAGTATAGAAGATGTAGAACACTCCGGGCCATAAGTGTCTATTGTGTTACTTTCTGCTAACACTTCTTGGCTTCACAAAAACATCAATGCTATTAGTGCATTCTTTCTCTGAGTATCGAAAGGCGTCATTTTCCATCGGTTCCCACGTGGTGCTGTCACCACACAACACAATATTATGCTTTTATGACGACTAACAGCTATTTACGATAGGTAGGTACCATCCAAGGGAAAGAAAGTCGGAACTTTCCCCCTTGGTTTATTCCATCAGTATGTTTACTTTTTTATGACTTGTGACTAATTTTTTGCAGGTTTAGATACAGACAGATTTATTGTCTGTTAGATACACACAGATTTAAGTATATAAGTGCATAAATGTTATGAGTGGTAGAGCTTCTCTGTACTTACATAAAGTTGTTGGGATTTACAGCGAATAAAAAAGGGTGGGTAAGGGTAGGGGTAGGATCTACTTTTTAACCGAATTTCGAAAACAAGGAAAATGGTTCTCAGGGCGAGGTATTATTTATTTATTTATTCCACACATATTCAAGAGCAGTATAATTTGTTACATGCTCCAGAGCTGCAAATAACTGCAATCTTTTACCAGAATGACGAATGTCTTCCGATTTAGATTATTATATTATTTTTGGTGGATGTCCTGCTGGCTGGCTTGTGGGATGTCCAAGTTGGTACCATTTAAATTACACCAACCTATATTAGCGTCGTCGGAGTCGGTAGGCTCCCCACCAGGTGGACTGACGACATCGTTTGACCAAGCATAACTACTGGCTCATCCATCTTATCATCTTAATGTATTTTTTTTGTTTGCTGTACATGTATAGCGTGTACGTTTCTAAGCTTTCTCGTTTTAACTTTATCAAATTAGATCAAGTAGTTTTTAGATCACTTACATTAATATATAAAAAAATATATGGTAATATCCCTTGCAACTCATACCGATGCATTTAAAAATTACGAACCAACGCCACTCATTAAAAAATAACTTTTCTAGTGGAGTCACACCAAAACGTGTTCCGTCAAAAAAAAACTCTTTGATCCAATAACATAACAAAACTATGTCCATGGTACAAGAATATACTTACTGTATGCTTCAACATTACCGAGTACTTACAACTTAACCGATAAGAAAGCATTTTATTGTAGGTGCCACATTATTTAGCTCCTTTGAATCTATGTATTGAGTAGGATTGCATACGAATTTCAGGCAGGTATTGTTACGATAAATAATTCAATTCTTGAAACTTTCTATTTTAACAGACAAAGGCTACTTCTTCTCATGGCGGGACCCAGCGCTCCGCGGTGTTGAGGAGGACTGGCTGAGCGCCAGGAACTACTGCCGGCAGCGGTGTATGGACCTCGTATCCTTGGAGACCAGTGACGAAAACGAGTGGGTCAAAGCACGAATCGTTCAGGACAAGGTAAGAAAATATGCGGTCTAAATGACCACATACTTACATAGCAAAGTGTTATAAATAACTAAAGCGCCACTTAGATGCTGTCAGATGATGCTGTAAATGAATAACTAAATATATAAATAATACCCCGTGGGGTTAGAGTTGCAAAGCAAACCAGCATGTCTTGTGCAATAAGCGGCAGCGCCTTCTGAATAACTGCCATATTACACTGTGATCCCCAAGACGCCTGCCAAGCGTGGGGATTATTGCAACCCATCATGAAATTTTGTAAATCACACTGCGTACTGAATCTATACAGATATAGATGTGCAAAATGCGAGCCTAGATGTTAGAAGCTATGACGGAGACCCTGACAAGGATTGAGCTTCAACGCATGGTGGAGGACGTTTCACCAATACCTCATTTGCCCCAAAGCCGTTTTCCACTAGTCATATTGGTTCAATGTGTCTAGGACCACATTATGCGCTTCATGGAGGGACATTTAGCTTTGAAGACCATCCGATCCGGAATCCACACCACTTTCATCATAGAATGCTTCGGTTTCTTCGTCTTCGTGACCTAAAATTTACAGATTCACCTTCCTACCCGGAAGAATACAAATAATTAGTAGGTCATGGCTATATCTAAAATGACGTTTTAAATGATATTAAGTTTAAAAGTTCAGCATAATAATCAGTCGTACAATAAAAAATAATGATGTCTCCGAATTTTGTCTATTCTATTGTGATCGTATTTAAATTTTAAATAATCTTAGATGTAATGTAATGCTGTCTCCGTATACATAAATATCATATTTTTAGTAATTAGTAAGCAGACAAGGAAAAAATGCAGCTCAGTGGGTGGTTAATCTTAACAGACTCATGATATTTCCATACTGGTTCAGAATAATGTTGCCTGAATTATGCGGATATACTTATTAAATTATGTCCTAAGTTGACTTTTGACCCATAACAATTAAGTAGGTGTGAACAGGTACGTATTTGGATTTGTAGCTAAGCACACGTGATCTTGTTATAAGCTTTTATACTTAAGTTGAGACCCTCTTTAGGTGATTCTTTCCTTGTTCCATAGGGTGTGTATATCCAGTATGCGTCCGTTTTTTATTCAACATCTAAAGTAATAGTAAAGGTGTGCTTGAAATAAAAAAAAACCCGTAACCGACTGTTGGAAACTCTGAAAAGTATGAGATGACTTGTTGAAGTCGGTAGGTACCATGCTGATTGATAAAAAATTTTACCAAAAAAATAGAACCGACTTCAACACTCAAATGTGTGAAATAACTTGTTGAAGTCGGTACCATGACGGTTCAAAAGTACCTATCATCACAATATTGTGCGCATGGTACCGACTTCGACAAGTTATTTCACACATTTGAGTGTTGAAGTCGGTTCTATTTTTTTGGTAAAAATTTTTATTTCGCCCTTTTTAGTGACCCTTGCTACTTATGGGCTTATGTTTAACTTACCACCAGATATAGTAACATATAACAGACTTAAATTATCAAAATAAGACTTGCTTGCAGCATAATACACGTTTTATCTTCCTATCCAAAATTTTATTTCTATCTTATACCGTTGAGGAAATATTACTGTGTTACCACCAAATTTGAGCTTCGATGAGAATTCATCATGATAGGAAAATACTTTTCAGTTATTGGGGTGTAACTCAAAAATGGCTTGTCCTATTTTGATGAAATTTAAATGGGACTACACGGCAAGCATCAGCTTTTAAATAAAAACAAGGTTATCAAAATCGGTTCACCCAGTCAAAAGTTCTAAGGTAACAAATATTGATTATAACATCAGGACAGGAAAACACTTTTTCGGTTTTTGGAGTGTAACTCAAAAACGGCTAGATCGATTTTGATGAAATTTAAATAGGACCACACGGCAAGCATCAGCTATCAAATAAAAAAAGAATTATTAAAATCAGTTTTGAAGCGCTCGTAGCGAAGTTTACTTAGCTGTTCTCAACCGATCAGCAAAGTTAAGCAACGTCGCGCGCGGTCATGAGTTGGATGGGTGACCGCTAGTGACATCACTACTGAGCGTTTCCGTGCTTCGGAGGGCACGTTAAGCCGTCAGTCCCGGTTGTTGTCTTAGGATGGCAGTCTTTATAGCATGGTGGTAGGGCATTTTGCGAATGCCCGCCTGGCTAGCTACCACCCTCAAGTAGAAAAACTGTCGCCAAGCACCTAACGGTGTGTTCCGGCAGCTGTCCTTGAGAGCCAGTACTTCTAGGTTAGCCTGAACAACATCTTCGACCACATCATCACTTACCATCAGGTGAGATAGTGGTCAAAGGTTAACCTATCAGGCATAAAAAAAAAAAAAAAAAAAAAGTTTACCCAGTCAGAAGATATGAGGTAACAAACATAAAAAAAAATACAGACGAATTGAGTACCTCCTCCTTTTTTGAAGTCGGTAGAAAACACTGACCACCAATGTCATGGTCTGACTTCCACAAGTTATTAGTATTGGAAGTCGGTTCTACATATTTTTTTCTTAACTCTTTTTAGTGATACATATTGTATACAAGATCAAATCGCCTTAAACTGTTAACTATCGACAACAGTTGCTATAGGTAACTATTAAATCATCCAGTTATGCAAAAACTTTTTTCAGTCAATTCGTTTTAACTTAAAAGCTCTTGACACATGTTGATGAAATCTTAATGGGAGCAACCTACTCCACCCAACAAAAAAGGAATAATTAAAATCAATGTTTACTAATATTATAAAGAGGAAAGATTTGTAGCATGTATTTATGTATGCAACGAATAAACATAAAAACTACTGGACCGATTTGGATGACATTTGGTAGGGAAATAGTTTGAGACCCAGGGAAGGACATAGGATATTTTTATCCAACTGCGCAAAAAGAGGTTAATGGTTTTGCGGGATAACCGAAATACGCGCGGGCGGAACCGCGGCCGGAAAGCTAGTTTATGATACATTGGCAAAGTAGGTACTACCTAATCACGTAAAAAACAAAAAAAAAACATAGGTAAACTCGAAAAGAAAAGCTTCTTCTATTTTGGAAATCGGTTTAAAAGTAGGATAATCTACGTAAATATCTAAATATATCTTTGTATCTACAATTAGCAAGATTTTTTTTTATATCCGAAATTGAATGTTATTAATCTTGAAAAATAGTTCTATATCTAGAAGATGTGAGAAGTAATTTGCTGGTTTTCTAATAATTTTATAGACATTAGATAAACAGGACCAAATCATAAAAGCACCTCTATTTTACGCAGTCGGGACACTGCGAATGCTTTGATTTTTACTAAAAGACCACGAAAATGTATTTATTTATCAACAAAGCATAAATCCATAATGAGGTATTGTCGCTTTTTTATTTTTTATTTATATTAAATTAAAAGATTCTAAAAATTTGGTATCAAGCATCTTGCACTCGCTCATACAATCAATGCCTCAAGGTTATTGGCGTGATCCCAAGCCTTAAGTGTACGGAGATCATAAGTTCTCGTGGTTCCAGTAGAATGGTTACCAACTCCATTCATTCATTGCTACCGTAACGACTAACGTGGGTAATGCTAATGAAGTAGGTAATGAACTAATGAATGACACAACAAAATATCCTCTTGAAAAACCATTTTCAAAAGAAACAACGAGTAGAAATAGAAAGTGGCATGTTTGTTAACATTCTTACTAAATTCTAAAAGCGTCGATTTTCGTAACATGCTGTGAGTTCAAACACTGTTATTGTTATAGGAAGAATGCTGTTACTATTATATATAAAACTATACAATATAACTAATATACAAACCAACTAATAAAACAATCTGAAGAGTTCACCAAACAAGTTTTGTCAAATGCAATAGATATACTTAGTGATAATTAATAGATTCAGGCGTTACTTTGCGGACATTCTTATTTAATGACAACAATTATAATGTATTTTTAAAATATTTTAAGTTTTTTGTTTTATTTAATTTAAGTTAATAATATTAAGTAAGTGTTTGAAAATATTAAACTTTTAGAAAAATAATGTTGTCTTAGGTTTTCGCGATTATTACACATCGAAATTAAACAACTTTAAACGGTTTAAATCGCGTATGTTTATCATTATTTTGTCCTGACGTTTCAAACACTTTGCAGTGATCGTGGTCACGGGGTGACTTTTAGAAAAATACTTAAAAAATAGGTCCATCATCCTGAAGACGTCCACTCTTACACAAAAGCCTACCTCATAGAAGCCACAATAAACGGTTATACCTCTTGTATCCATAGGCTCCCCGCGACTCTGACGAAAATAATACAAAAATAATAAGAATATTTTATTTATTAGTTCTCTGGAATGGTTTTGCTCTGCGGGATTGAGGCTCTCAGATCGGGGAATAGGAAACCCAATTTTAAAAGGCGCCACGAGCACCTAACACTGGTCCCAGCTTACAATTTACCGCCAGTCTGCTAACTACTAAGTACATTACAAAATTACAAATATACGAGAGGAAAAATTTAAGTAATGTGCGGGATTCGAATCCGCGTCCATCCACCCCTTTAGCCGGGGTATGCTCTAACCAATTGAGCTAACATGACAATGAGTCATAACTCAATTTTTTCCTATCGTTCTTCAACCATCGTATTGGGATGGAGCTATGTATATATGTAATGTAATCCGCACAGCAGGCGTTATTGCAAACATAACGATATTAACAAAAATACTAAGTAAATATTATTATACAGTGCTAGCACCCTTACCTATACGAGACGCAGTTAACTTCAAATAGGTACAGATTGGTTATTTCTGTTCAACAGGTATGTTCTCAAAATAAACCGGCAATAAAACAATTAGTTTAGGTACCCGCCTTGGTCTCGTAGATCACTTAAGGTGACATTTCCCTCACGTCAATAAGAGAAAGGGTACCAGGAAAATTACAATGGCCGTAACAATTTTCCGTTAGGAGTTTCACTATGCAGTCGGAAACCTATCGTGGGAAATGACGTTCTTAAGGCCTGTTTGAAAGAAATTATAAATCGTTATTTTCTAATAACGATTGATAACCAATATCTTGTCGCTCGTGAAATCTTCTCTAAGTAGAATATGCAATGTACTAAGTTATGAGGTGTGCGTGTGGACTGAGTGACCACATTTTTTTTTGTTTATTTTTGTTAAGTTAGGTACTTAAAGATTTAGTAAAAGTCATGAAATAATTTGTAAAATGCGAATTGTAATGTGTAATGAATTAATAATAACGTTATGACTCTTAAACTATGGTCTCTTAGTTCACACACTCAATATTCCAAAGAGAAATATAATTTAAACTTGTAAGTCACCGAGTTCAGTATATTCATAGACATCTACGTCAGTCAAGAGAAGCCTGAAATTTTAACTGTTGGTGGGTGGGTATGTCATAATATAGTATATTTTAATTGTAGATAGGCTAGCCTTTGACCACTATCTCACCTGATGGTAAGTGATAATTCAGTCGAAGATGTTGTTCAGACTAACCTAGAATTACTGACTCTCAAGGACAGCTGCCGGAACACACTATGCGCTTGTCGACAGTTTTTCTACTTGAGGGTTGTACCTAGCCAGGCAAATTTCCATACCACCATATACTCGTATAATAGATCGTCATCATATTCCTATCATTGTGTATGTTTTCTTTCAATAACAACCCAAGTACCTACATACGTAATTGTAAAAAGTTTCTGCTTCAATGTTATGGCCAGCGACTTTCCTGACTCGAACCCTCCTTGGGAATGCTCGTGTTGGTAATAACCCGCTACCTTTTTAGTTTTGCACCCAGTGTGCAGCAACACTCCGTGCACATCGACGCGATGTGAGTATAGTGCCATGCTACTCATTCGGCGCAATATTTTTCAATATTTACGACATCCAACAGGACGATATCGACAGTCCTTAAGGTTGAACTGGCCGGTAACTTTTCCATACAAACGCCGTAGGATGATCACTCCCTTATTTGAGGTTTTAGGTCCACAACTAAGCATGATATCGATTTATCTCTTCATTATCTAGGCTTGTCTTGGCACCGATTTGTAAAAAAAATCTTCACATGATAGTTATAAGCCTCGAAACATCCCTGTAATATCACGAATTTTAGCGCATGTTTAGTCGTAAATAAACGACTTATAGAGCATGAAATCCCTAAAATTATTTACATAGAAGCATAGCTCAGTTCATGATCATTTTAGATAACATTTTGGAAAACAAATACATCCAGTAGTATAATCATAAACATCCTAGAGCCAAAGGTCGGCACACATAGTTTTGCGCGCTAGTTTTTCGTTCAAAATATTGGGCATCTCATGTCAATACTTCCATTCCGCGGTGAGGGAAGCGGGCGGGCGGGTCTCATGCGCAGCACACTAATATATAATTAACAAAACGCACACTACCAAAAGTCACGTGCACCGCGCCGCGATCTTAGAACATAATATTATATTGTAGGAATGCCCTGTTGCCATATGTTGGGAGTTGGGGACCGGATTTTCTTTCGCATTTGATTAGTTTGTTCGTGATAGTAAGTGTCGGACGCCATAATCCATATAGATAGGTACTTGGGTAATATAAATACGTAACTATGTCTAGGTACTCACCTACTCTCACCTAAGTTAGTACCTAGTAGGTATTAGTCAATACGCAGGTCATGATAGCTATGGTGAGTACCTAATCATTTTAGCAACACTTAGACAATATAAAAAGCTGCATTTGGTTAGATACGGTATGGACGTAGGTAGTCCGCATTCTTTTTAGAATATAGTCTAAGCAGTAATATAACTTCGAGAAAGTACCTACCTAACACAAAGTAGTAAAGGGTTAGAATTAGAAGCTCAATGGAAGATACCTACCTATCTACGATATAATTATCATTTATCATATAGGCCTGCCTAGGCACGCAACTGCCAGCGATGTCAAATCGACATTCGCGGGCGCGCATTACATTGCATACCTATCTACATAGCTATAAGATCACAACAAATAATAAAGTTAGTACTATATGTATCTACCTACGTAAATTAGTAGAATAAGTATGTATAGGTATTTGTAGTAGGTACTTATACCTAAGGTAGTACGAAAGTTTATATGGTAAACTTGGCGATGATTGTAGGCACTTACCTAATCAAAAATAACCTATGATTAGTTATTGATTTTTATTCGAAATAATTTAAATCAGTTACGGGTAGGTAGAGAATTTTTATTCCAAATGTGTTCTACCAGGATTGGTAGATCCATGATGCCATCGTACATTACCGCTTAGAGACAGATTTTGAAATCGGTACGACACACTCTCATCTCAAAGCTCGCTAGCCGGGAGAGCATTCGCAAAACAACCTTCCACCATGCGGTGAAGTTCATGCCCGCGGCGGGATTCGACCCATAGACCTGTTGCGCGGCAGTCCATTGCTAAGAGCCATCACTGCTTCCCGTTAAGTGTTTAGTGACAGAATTTCTACTTGAGGGTGGTAGCTAGCCAAGCGAGCATTCGCAAAATGCCCTTCTACCAAGCGGTGAATTTCAAGCCCGCGGCGGGATTCGAACCATAGACCTGCTGCGTGGCAGTCCAAAGCTAATGCCACTGAGCCATCACTGCTTCCCGTTAGGTGCTTTCTGACAGATTTTCTACTTGAGGGTGGTAGCTATCCAGGCGAGCATTCGCAAAATGCTCTTCACCAACGCGGGGAAGCTCAATATCGCGGCTGGATTCGAACCATGGACCTGCTGCGCGGCAGTCACTAGCTAATGCCACTGGCCCATCACTGCTTCCCGTTAGGCGCTTACTGACAGATTTTCTGCTTGAGGATGGTGGCTAGCCAGGCGAACATTCGCAAAATGCCCTATGACCTTCCACCAAGCGGTGAAGCTCGAGCCCGCAGCGGGATTCGAACCATAAACATGCTGCGAGGCAGTCCATAGCTAATGCCACTGAGTTCACGTTAGTTGCATGGTGACAGATTTTCTACTTGGGTAGCTATCCCGGCGAGCATTTTTTCTTCAGCTCTTTTTTTTATGCCTGATAGGTTAGCCTTTGACCACTATCTCACCTGATGGTAAGTGATGATGTGGTCGAAGATGTTGTTCAGGCTAACCTAGAAGTACTGGCTCTCAAGGACAGCTGCCGGAACACACCGTTAGGTGCTTGGCGACAGATTTTCTACTTGAGGGTAGTAGCTATACAGGCGGGCATTCGCAAAATGCCCTACCACCATGCTATAACGACTGCCACCCTAAGACCACAACCGGGACCAACGGCTTAACGTGCCCTCCAAAGCACGGTAGCGCTCAGTAGTATTGTCCTAGCGGTCACCCATCCAACTCATGACCGCGCGCGACGGTGCTAAACTTTGCTGATCGGTTGAGAACAGCTAAGTAAACTTCGCTACGAACTCTCCACCACGCGGTGAAGCTCAATATCGCGGCGGGATTCAAACTATGGACCTGATGCGCAGCCAGTCCATAACTAATGCCACTGAGCCATCACTGCTTCCCTTTAGGTGCTTGGCGACCGATTTTTTACTTGAGGGTTGTAGCTATCCAGGCGGGCATTCGTATAATGCTCTTCTACCACGCGGTGAAGATTAAGCCCGCGACGGGATTCGAACCATGGACCTGCTGCGCGGAAGTCCATAACCTATGCCACTGAGCCGTCACTGCTTTACAAAATATGTTGTAGTAAAAGCAGTAACTTGCTAATTATGTAATAAATAATTATTGTAGGTAAATATTTACTACATCAATATGAAAAGAACAAACTAATACATTTACTATGTACCTACAAATCATTGTACCTACTTACTAAATATTTACCTACTATAGGTGAAATAACATCAGTATGTTATTATAAAACGAACGAAAATTATAACAACAGGTACCTACTGTCCGAACCAAAATGTATTCCTCTGTGAATATATAATATTATTTTATAAGAAATACCTACACACGTCGTGACGTAGCTTGAGACACTATCTCCGTCCGTCGTCAAACATCGTAATTCGTTCGGCATGGTTCGGCTTTCATTGATATATCGCAAACAAGTGTGCGTAATTAGCGTAGATGCAATACGGGTGTGTGATGCGCGATCACTATCTTCGTACTACTCATCACGGAGTCTTCCCCTTTCCCACAAAGGTATAGGTGAAATAGCATGCTTTGTTCCCTCGCCCGCTGATAAGTTCGAGCCGTCGGCAAGTGCATCCTTAAATAGCTAATATTAACTGTACGACGGAGTACCTAATAATAGTAGCGAATCCGACCAAATGCGAATAAACGGGTAATATGGTATTTAAATAAGTAGGTATATTTACTTACAAAGCACCTGCCTATAATATGCTTATCCACTGCTTGACTAGAGTGCGTTGCACTTACCAGCGTAATTTAATTCACGACTCACATCACATAAAAGCCTATAGTCAATTAGGAAGTCCATTGTGATACTTCGGAGCAACTTTCATCAACGCATTTATTGACTCGTTCATTTCCTGTTTTACATATTGTAAGTGCCAAAAAAAACAATAAGCCATTCATCAAGCATGCTTAGGAATCCTAACTTTCCCATTGTTGTTCAACTTGTCGTCGAATAACAATTTGCTTAGCCCAGATATTAATGCCAATTGCCAAGACATGATTGTCCCTGTGCCAAAGTGGCCATATGGCTTCTCGACATCGCATTGTTATGATAATGAAGGTGTTACCAGACGTGCATAGAAAAACATGGGTAGGGATTTAATTGTGACAAATTGAGGTAACAGCATATCGTTCTATCTTCACGCTATTGTGAGCGTCGCTAGGGAGTTTCGTCTTACTCGCTTTGCTAATGATCTTTGTTTTTTTAACAAGGCACTTTGCTATTGTTAGTTTCTTTTTCAGTTAATTTACCCAAGTCGATAGCATCGGTAGATCATGTAGGTTTACTCATTGTTCCAGGCCACCGGATTACTAAGCTTAACCAAACCACGGTAGGTAGGTACTCTTTGTTTGATCTAGATGGATGAATACTCTTGAGATGTGTAGGTTTTCCATTTCTACGGTACTATTTAACTTAATTCGTCGTTATTTTATAAAAATACTGATCCACATATATATCTGCCATCTCAACGCTTTCTTTTTATTTTCTAGGTGAAGTACATCTGGACGTCAGGGCGCCTGTGTGATTTTAAGGGTTGCAACCGCCCCGACCTGCTCCCCAACGAAGTCAACGGATGGTTCTGGACCGCAGAGCTGCAAAAATTGGCACCCACCACCAACCGTCAGCAAAACGACTGGTCGGAAGGCGGCGGCATTGGAAAACCCCAACCCGACAACAGAGTAAGTTTTCCAAAACTATTATGCCCCAGTCAAGCTTGATAGCTTGAACTCGCTAATCATAGCATTTAGCTTATTTGTAAAATGCATCAGGATGGTATCCTGGACTAGCGAGGTAGTCTCGCTGAGGCGTTTTCCTATCCAATAACTCGTATAAATTACATAATAATATTATAGGCATTATGCATTTCGCAAACGTGCGAGCCAGTAGCTATTAGAGTAATTTTCAGGCAGGAACAGTAGATACCTAAGTAATCAAAGCTGACGTGACGGTTTCCGCATAAGGAGCACACAATAGCTGATCGTAAGAAAGCATGGCATTACGAAATCGGTCACACATAGTGATGCAACGTGCCAATTCCACGAGCAGTTAAGTAATGTTTGTCATAAACCAGACTTGGAGCATCAGCTGACGGATATCACGCAATGAAAACGAAAGCGATGTGAATATTTATGGGCCTGCGAAATATTCGCCGAAGGGCGTACCCGCATGCATGTCACATACACTTTCTACAAACAGGCGTCGCGAGGTGTACCTACAACAAAAGCTCATCTTTATTCGGCATGCGTCGGCGTGCGCTGTTTGCGAGACTTTCCCCGTATGTACATACGTTACATACAACTTATACGTGCTTCACCCTTGGCGGTCGTGACACCGGCCACGATTACCTTGTAGTTAGCACCAGCCATGCAAACTTCTTGAGCGTTCAAGGCCTCGCCGCGCGCCGCGATTACCGTGCGGTTAACACAATTGATGTAACAACACTATGAACGCTAACACTGACCGATGACATTATTTGAGATCCATTTACCTACGATAATTTCTGTGCTCATGATGTGTATAGGGCACAAGGTCGTTTTTTTTTATAAAATGCACATATCCGCTCATTCAAACAATTAACACTTCACTGGTTCGGGTCGCAGGTAACTATTTGAGACGCTAATGGCTCTTTTAAATATGATTAATGATCTTCCTTCTTAGCTAACTTGTCACGATGGTCTTAGATAATTTACAAGGTACAATGACATTTGGACATTAAAAAGCGCAGAAAATGTGCATGTCGGACCGATCTACTGGCATAGAAGGTTTGTTCCAACTAAGTTAGTTTTCTGATCTGATTTCTTATTCAGAGAGCCAGTAATTCTAAGTTAGCCTGAACAACATCTTCGGCCGCATCGTCACTTGCCATCCGGTGTGATAGTGGTCAAAGCCTAGCATAACAGCTATATAATAAAAATATTCGACAGAGATCCGATCATTAAGGTTGCCGTCGCGTCTGTCAATCTACCTTTATGATTTTATAGTGTCTTCAATGTCTATATTTTTTCAGGAGCTTATCCAAGGAGGTGCTGCAGAACACTGCGTGGCAATCCTGAACAACTTCTACAATGACGGCGTCCACTGGCACGACGTGGCCTGCCACCACCGCAAGCCTTTCGTCTGCGAGGAGAACGATGCCCTACTCAAATACGTTAGATATACAAACCCTAACTTGAGGGTTTAGAAATCTTTAGCTTGTAACAAATATTTATGAAACTTTTTAGTCAGGATAATGAGTTGAGTAGGTCATCTTTAATTTGGGTTACCACCACTGCTGCATGGCCAGCCAAGGAGCTCATATAATCACATGCCTGCATATTATTTGTAATACCTATGAAGCTAATGATTTTATTCCCACTCTAGTGCAGTGAGTGGAGAAGGAAACTTGAATTACCCGTCCACCCACCAGTGGGAAAGTCCAGTGGGTTGACGGGGCCGACTTTTGGTCTTCACAATTATCAAATTTCACATCAAATTATATTTTTTCTTTGATACCAAAATACCATATGAAAACCAGAAAAGTAGTTTATCTTCACAGAGCGGTACCAAAAATAAACATTCATATTGCGTAGGTACCTACCTATAAAACCTTATATGTACGACTGTATAACCCTGCGCATCCAAGCGAGGGTAGCCAATTGAATCTCCTATAGACCTCCAGTTAGCTTATTTTTTGGTTTTACTATACTTTTTTATATGACAGTTTATCAACTTTGCACCATTTTACAATAAAAATTGTGAATTGTCCAACAAATGATACATTGATGACCTACTGTTTGAACTTGTTACATTATAATATTTATAATAAAAATATGTTTTAGGTATAATTGAGTATGCTACATCCAAATATTACCAGTACAATATGCTACATACACTGCCCTAAGTTAGCTCATACATACATTTATCTGGACCTTGTAGACATACCTCATGAAAATATTTATTATTCTATTGTAGTCATTGTAATATTGCAGCTCTGAAGATTGTAATTTCTACTACTTATTTAAGATCTGTCATTACAATAAAGACTGCTATGTTTAAATCTTGTTTTATTTTAATAGCATTAACAATAACCAATCGAAAATCATGTATAAAAATATAACATTTAATTTACCATTTAATTAGCATATTTACATTTCTAATAGTTTACTCTAAAAAGTGAAGGTAAAAGTAAGGATTTTAATACAAAAGCAGAAATAAATGCTTTTTATTTTATTGTTTAGGTGGTGGTTAGGTGGGTTTTCATTTAAAAACTGCAAGTTGTTCAATTACACCACATACAAAACTTGATATACATAAAATATTTTTGGTGAACCTCGTAGTTGTTAAATGAAATTCTAGATAGATTTGGCAGGTGCCTCACAAATCCCACTCAAAAGTAAAATTCACCGAATTATATACATATAATTAAATTTATCCTTATGAGTTGCACATTATTATGGAATTATAACTCTAAAGCGATATCTCAACATTCCAGGCGTTACCTTCTTAGTCATTACGAACCATAGACAGATGTTGCAAAAGTAGACAAGGGACAGAAGCATTGTAATATGAGAGATACGGCAGAGGCGAAGGAAGCTCAGTTTAAGGCCATTACTGAAAAACAAACAAAGTTCAATAATATTGTCATGTTTAATATTTTTTATGATCTTATAATTAAATTCTTTTGAAAACTTACTGCAACATGTAATAAATTTTGTTGTAATCTATCTAATGGTATTATTAATGAAGATCAAACAGCATAAACTAAATGTTACCTACATTCAGTTTACCCTGTTTCGTTTCTTGGTCTATAAGATAAGTACTAATAGTATATACAGGACTAATAGTCTAGGCAGGTATTCTTTTCAAGGGTGGTAGATAGGCAATATTTCTCAGAATACTACCACCATACTGTGATGTTCAGGCCCATGGCATGAACCCCAGTACAGCAGTGCATACTCACTGCATGGCCATCATTGCTTTAAAAACCAACCTACGTAATTCATGCTAGATAACTATCTAGTTAATACACAAATATTAAGTATATTGGCATCATATTTAGACAATAATTAATTATGCTGTATCAAGGTCAACATTTAAAAAGCTTGAAACCTAAAAAATCTACTTAAATATTGAAATGACAAACATTTCAGCAGTTTTTTTGAGTTTGTAGCTATGTAGTGTAACTATTACACTTAGGGCCTGTTTCAGAATGTTTGAGTAAGTTCCGGTTATACTACCCGGAACATTCTGAAACAGGCCCTTAGTCCTAATTTCACCAATGTAGGTTACACAGCAATGTAGACATAGATATTCTATGTTTTATCAGCTGTAGTGAAGTGGTCATATTTGTCTTCAGTTTATGGAGCTATAGCACCAAATTCAACAGTATATTTTTTAATCATAAAAAAATTATCTGTCCGATGTCAAATTACATTATAGGCAATACCATGGTAAATTGAAAATACTTAAACATCTTTGGATGTCCATTATGGTGACAAAGAACTATCTACCTTATTTTGTTGGTTACGCTCAAGTTAAAGCATTATCCTAGATGGTGAAATTGGCCCTTAGTATTTGAATAAACATTAGTTTTGGCGACTATTATTTATTTATATTATAAATTACTATATATAAATGCAACTATTTTGTTACGGTTAAAGAATTTTATTTAAGGTTAAGGGATTTTGACACAACAGCACTATGCCCACGTGATGATAAGAGGTAACCTCAGCCCATAGCAGGTGGAATTTGTCACAACGATTGTGACGATACGAGTGACGATTGATGTGTCATGGTGATGAGCCCATAACCATGAGACATAGTTGTTTTGGAAATTATTACGAATGGAAAAAGGTAACTTCCAGTAGGACATGAATCCGCAACCCCAGAATACCGTCCTGGTCTATTTTCAATTATGCTATTTAAGCGGGTGCTGGATAGTTGAATTTTTTCCCATCTGTTTAATGCATTTTTATTGATGTTGGCAACATCTACCCAAATAGCAGAAAACTATGAACTTAAGATGGTAGGTTGAGATACAATCAACACTGAACACCAAAGCGATGAAACCATTTTTTATTTTGACTAGTATTATTTCAAACAGCAATAAGAGCATTGACACATGCCAAATGAAAACATGGAAATTATATCAGATGGAAAAAGGTAACTTCCAGTGGGACCTGACCAGTTTCTTTAGCTTAGCATGCGTCAATGCTCTTTTAAATAATACAGTTGTTTGTCTAATTTGTCTGTAATTTTACAAGCTCTTGGGGATTGCTGCTTGAGTGTATTTTAAGATATATTTTATTTTAATTCTAACCTTAAAAAATATGGGATCAATGCTAATTGATTGACAAAGGCAGGACTAATATATCCTCATATTTTCTAGATACAAAAAAAACCCTATCAAGATTCAAGACTTGTATAAATTGATATATTAATTAACAACCTCAAGGGTACCTATTAAAAGGATATAGTGTGCAAGTGAGGATTTCTTCACTTTCTCCATCAGAGGATGGGTAAAACACCTACCTTCTCTTCCATCATAATCCCTTTAATGCATTAATTCTTGCTCCCAGATTGTAACTCTAATTCTTATCACTTACTAACAACAGGTGTGATAGTCATTAAAAGCTTTCCTTGGTACAAGCCGAAAAAGAAAGAAAAACCAATCTATATTAAGAGTGCCAGTGGGTAGGAATTAAATGCTTACTCTCTATATGTAAAATCTTCCATGTCAATATTAAGAGACTCATTAGATCTCTCAGGATCAGGTAGGTTAGAAAAATCCTTGTCAAATTGCTCTTGCAAGCAGCATATACGCTCCATAATGAATAGTAAAAGTATCGCCCAGAAATATTCAAATTCAAACACCATCTCCTTCATTTTTTGCCTTCTACCATTATGATATGATATCCAAACTTTGTTTTCACGGGAGGATTCGTGTATATAGGGTTTGTAATAGAAGATAAGGGCAAGGCGAATGCAGCATCCTGGAATGGGCCCACCATGGAACCTCGAGTCATCCAACCCAGGTCTCCACCCTGCCGTGCCTTGTCCTCACTATACGCAGCAGCTACATCCGGGAATTTTTGACCAGCTTTCAATTTTTCCAATGCCTCCAAACATTTTGACTGCTTTTCGCACAATATATGACGAACTTTGACAGCTGTCCCGCCCTTTTTCTCTTTGGCAGCAGATTCTGAATTTAAAAATACACAGGTTTTAAGGTTATTTAAAAGTAATAAGTTGCGGGAAATTAAAATTTTATTGAACATCACAAAAAAAATTCTAACCTTTCGCATCTCCACCGGATTTTCCTCCTGCAACTTTAGTGCTCGCTCCGCCTTTGCTCCCTTTCGGAGGTTCTTTTTTAGGTGGCATTCCTCAAATCAACAAATCACAACACAATCAAATAAATATGTAACAAAATGTAACTTTCAAAGATTACTAACCTCTTGTAACTTTGTAATAAATAATAGGTAAATAAAACACAGGTACAAAATCTACCTATAGTACCACCAACTTTACTGTGCAGTTCGCGAGGGCGCTGCTAGTCAAGAAAATCAACTACAAACTGTCACAATTTGAAAGAATGTTGTAGTTCTTTTTTCTGCCGTCTGAACAGATAAGTTGGTGGGACTGTACCTAATTTACATCACTGAGCAAGTAATATTGAGTAATATTATTTACATCATAGATCAAATAGAATCTAAACTACGTAGATATACTCTGATCTGTATCTTACTATAATCTATGGAGCTGACATTCTTCTCGTTAGAGGTAGTATTGTTCTGTGGTGCATTCTCTTCACTCTGGTTCTGGTGCATTTACACTTTTGTTGTTGTTTTATTCGATTTATTTTCATTAAAACAATATGTACCTAATTTGTTCTCTCTAGATTCTAAATACACATTTATCATGTGATTTTTCAGTAACCTCTATATGAAAGGTAAGTTAAGTTCAAAACTTGAAATAAATAGACACTTTATTGGTCAATTTATTACATTTGTGTTGCGAAACAGATATTTCAATTTATCCTGAAATCATGGGGATTATGTACGAGAAACGGCCTCTAAAAAGGCCAAGATTGGGCCCACCTGATGTGTACCCTCAGGAACCACGACAAAAAGAAGACGAGCTCACTTCTACAAATGTAAAACAAGGTTTCTCAACAACTCCACAGTCCAGCGATGAATTTGGAACTGCCAGAAATTTCAATTACTCTGCTGCAAAAGTAAGTTTTAACAGATATTGACCAAATTGTTAGGTAAAAAACCATAGAACTTTCTGCTTACATGTTTCAATGTAATGCAAAAATAATATGAATTTTCATCTTTAAAAATATTATCTCAGAAGTATTGACTGAATATTTGTATGAATGCATTTTGGGTGGCATAAGTAAGTAAGAAAATCAGTTGAAAGTGCCTAAAAACCAGACAGTACCATTTAAAACAATATGCATGCCTGTCAAGAAGAAGGTTTTGTTTATTACATGTAAAAGATTTTATTTTTAATTTGTAACACCAAAATTTAGTTTTAAAAAACTTCCTTGATAGGGAACCAGTCTCACCCTCTCACCTAAATTAAAAAGATACGACATAAATAAAAGCATGCTCTCATTTCAAGCATCCCCATTAGCTTTGATAAATATTTTTTCAGATTGGACAATTCTTTTCTGGAATTCTATCTAAAAAAGAAGAGCTTAATACACTTCCAGACTGTGGCAGAAAAAGGCAACAAGTGAATCCCAAAGATAACTTCTGGCAAGCTACAGCTCGCACTAAACCACAAATTGAATCTTGGTTTAAGGATTTAGCAGGTAGAGTTCTTAGGAATGCTTTAATCAGAAGTTCTATTAGGGAACAAGACATTGCTTGCAAAATGTTTGTATGTTCAAACATCTATTTGGAGTTTGCGGTGACAGTGTCTAAGAGTGGCAAAAATCAAAAGATTAACATGCAAAAATTGAAATTGACAATTATTTAACAGGTTAGGGAAAGTAACAAAATAATTTAAAAAATCTTTACTACCTACCAAAATTACTTTTAATAATAACAGAATTGGAGTTCCTTCATATCAATAAGTTCTAGTATTAAATAAAAATGTATGGTAAGCTATATCTACATGTTTTTATTTATTACACATGTGTCTCCAAGGATAATCCTAGATAATGATTAGTTTTATATGACACAGTCACTGCAAAATGCAAATGGTGTAATTTCCTGGTTGTTAACTTTATGAGTTTTGATCTATTATTTTCATTGTAATAATACACTCATCCTTTTTTGTACAACTGCAAAAGTTTGTTCTGCTTTTGTTAGTAACATTGTAATTGTACCAGCACTCATCTTGCCAAAGCACTGATTTCCCTTTTTGACTAGATTGGAAATAACTGAGACCTGGCATTGTAAAGCAAAAAAAATACCGTCAGTAATGTTGACAAAATAGATTTTATTCAAATTCACCCTTTTTATTTTACTGGCTACTTTTTGACCACCATCTCACCTGATGATAAATGATGATGTAGTCAAAGATCATGTAACATGGGAAGGAACCAGATGAGTCTTGTCTGGGAATTGCTGGGGCTAAACTGGATTGAAGGGCTCCTTCTGATAAACATCAATGCCCCATCTATCAATGTTTCCAATTTATCTTTCAGGAAATAAACCTCTATCCCAACTAGCTAAGAAGGCACCAAACTTCAACAAAAAGGAAGAAATATTCATAACATTGACAGATTTCCAAGTTTCCATGCAAAGAGCTGCTTGGTTTATCAAATTAAGTTCTGCTTACACTGTAGCAGTGTCAGAAGCGAAAATAAAAAAGAGACAACTTCCAGACCCTACCACAGGTAAGAAATATGAAAGCTAAATTCAGCAAAAAAAATAAAATATATAACCAACTTCCAACACTAAAAAGTATGAAATACCCTTAATTGCATATAAACATTACTTAACTGTTTTAAGGCACCATTTATCACTGTGCACAATAGCTATGCTTTGCAGTGCTAAATGACACTTTAAAAGTTAAGCAATGTTTATAACTAAATTTATAATTTATAATAAGAAAACAAATCCAATAAGAGCAATAAAATGTAGAAACTTTTCTTTTTCAGAATGGACTACAACATTGATAAAATTTCTCAAAGATCAAATACCAAAATTATCTGAACATTACCAAAGTGCTGTACCTGGAAATATCTCTGATAAAACACCACCTTCCCAGTCAGGTATGCTCTAGAAACTATTATGTGTTTTCATATAGAATTGTGAACAACACAAATATTATTTTCATAAAATCACAACTAATGGAAGAAAATGTTGAGGATCAGGGGATTTGACCTGACCATCTAGCTGACAAAGGGTTTTTACCTGGAATTTCTGGATGCCTGGAACAATACTTCTTAGATTAAAATTTGAGTTATGCTAGAACATATGAGAGGCACATAACATTGTGCTGGATAGATCTAGAGAACACAAGAGTAACAACAAGAGAATGCACAAACTGCTGAAGTTTGTGATGAAATGTTATAAATTACCATGTATTAACAACATTATGGCATCATATTAATCTCAATTAAAAAGACAGAAATCTTATAGAGAAAGTGACATGCAGAACCATTTCAATACAAATTGTGTGTTTCAAGAATGCTGCTTTTCACCAATGGGATTCAAAATAGTAATATTTTAATTAAGTAACTAATTAGTCATGAAAGTGTGGGGTATATCAGTTTAAGATCAATAGCAAATATACAGCGTCCATTTTAGCTTTTGCTGACGTCATTGCCATACTGACATAAAACTTGAAACAATGACAGGTACTTTTACGAAAAGTATGAATTTGGTGCAGAGACTGACAAATTGAAAAAAAAAAAAAAACAAGTAAATGTCAGTGTCTTTAGATGAAATCCCAAACTTACCGGTCCTGATGTTATATAGATCATAAAGATGCAAACACCAAGCTATATGCCGAGCGTGGTTAACGCTATGCTCGGCAGCGACGGATCGTGGCAGGCGGTGGTCTCTTTCTGCGAAGAGGTGATGGCGCAGAAAGAGGCCGCGGAACGGGCGAGGGAGGACGACGTCCTCTCAGACCCGCTCCGGCGTAGACGAACTGGTGGAAGGAGAAGGCGATTCGGGCGCCTTTTCGGGATTCTTCACCAGCTTGCACGACCCCACACGTTTGGGGGGTGGCCTTGGTGAGCAAGGTCGCCCCTCCACAGGCGCAGAGGCCCGACGGAGTTTGGGCCTACCGCCGGGGCAAGATGGTGAATGCTAAAGCGACCCTATCTTGTCCCACCTCGGCGGAGGACTGCTCACGGGGGGGTTTTAGTGGGTTCAAGTCCCACACATCCCCTTCCACCACCCCCGTGGTGGATGGGCAATGCGAAGGCATTTCCTCCCCTCAAAAAAAAAAGGTATTAAACAATTTAATATTCTCAGACTAGGTACATAATTAGTCTTTGATAAAAATAATAGGTTAGATTAAAACTTGTCTAACTATATTTGTTCAAGATACACCCCATTATGAGAGTTAATTGTTAGAAAAAGCACTTCTTTCGATCTGATGAATTCTAGCAGTCTGGTTGCATCTCCTATAATAGTTACGGTTGTAAAATTAGAGCACAAAATTCGGCTCAGTGAAGCCAGCCTGAAAACCGAGTTAACCAGAAGAGGCGGCTTTGATTCTCCATGCAAAATTTTGTGTAATAAAATTTGGAAACAAAACACTGACTAAGCCAATATTTTTGTATTATTTAAGGGCAAGGTACACCAAACCACAATTCTTCTGGTAATCCGCCAGGAGGGTCAACACCTAACAGCACTGTGCCTACTTCCATGCATTCTCCAGGAAATTCCAGTGGTATGTATTTAATGGATTATATGTTTACAAACAAAATATAAATGTAGACATGCAGCAGTAGGAGTGAACATTCATGGGCCCAATTATGTATAATATTATTTTTATTCATCGCCAAGCACGGAAAATGGCGACGAATTTTCTGGATATGTGTTGAGGGATTGCATTTTATTTATAGTAAAAAAAAAACTTTAAACGGTTTCAATCGCGTATATTTATAATTATTTTCGTCCCGACGCGACGTTTCAAACACTTTGCAGTGATCGTGGTCACAGGGTGACGCGATCAGTCACGCGCGATTTGAAACGTTTCAAGTTGTTTAATTACTATGTGTAATAATCGCAAAAACCTAAGACAACATTTTGTTTATTATTTTTCTCTATTTAAGAAATAAATAATTCTTGTTTTTTTTTACTGTAATTTATCGACCATTAAGTAAATTTTAGTTTAGGTTAAAACTCATGTCATTTGCGCTAAATAAATAAAAAACAGTTTTATCGAGCTTGTAGATAGGTTTCTCCCGTTTGCCCCGTAGGGTGCCGGGCTAGAATGTCACCCCACGTGCTAGCTATGGGTGTCGAAACACCGGAAGGTGGGCAGCAGCGTCTTCCCAGGAACTGATCTTAAACTGCGATCCACAAGATGCCTGGCAAGCGGGGGGATTATGGAAACCCCTCCTCCCCTTAAATGTGGAGGCTGTGTTCAGCAGTGGACAATCCGGCTGATACAGTACAGATAGGTTTGGTTACCATTCTAAATGATTATGGTATTCTGTAGTTAGCCTGGCAATGAAATATAAATTAATTTCCTGCTACAAACGCAGCCTTAGGAATATAGACTTTTTTAGCGGTGTTGTGACTTTATTAACACACATAAGCATTGATAAAAGACGTTGCTTATTTTTTTCTATTTCACGTTTAAGAAACAGCAATATTGAACTTCTTTTCAAATGATATCACTTTTATTTTTTAATAAATTATATGCTAGCCTGACCACTATCTCATCTGATGGTAAGTGATGATGTGGTCCAAGATGTTGTTCAGGCTAACCTAGAATTACTGGCTCTCAAGGACAGCTGCCGGAACACACTTTTAGATGCTTGGTGATAGATTTTCTACTTGAGGGTGGTAGCTAGCCAGGCATTCATAGGTCGGGCATTCGCAAAATGCCCTACCACCATGCTATAACGACTGCCATCCTAAGACAACAACTGGGACCGACGGCTTAACGTGCCCTCCGAAGAACGGAAACGCTCAGTAGTAATGTCACTAGCGGTCACCCATCCAACTCATGACTGCGGGTGACGTTGCTTAACTTTGCTGATCGGTTGAGAACGGCTAAGTAAACTTCGCTACGAGCGCTTCCAGTATAACAATTGAACTGAAACCGTGATCTTGCAAAAATTCTATGTCCATTCGCTGTGCCTGTAGCCAGTGTATGACACATGTATGTCATTATTAATTTGTATCAAATATTATTGTAGTGTTAGGAGCTGCAGCAGAGAGTACCGATTGGCGACAAGCGCTCAAGCTCTGGAACTACTGCTGCCGTCTCGCCAAGTTTATGCTGGACGAAGGACTGCTAGACAGGCATGATTTTCTCACCTGGATTATTGAACTACTAGACAAGAGGGCACCTGACGATGGTTTATTGAGGTTAGTCTTTCAGATAAAGTAATTATCTGTCGTAGTTTACTAAACTTACTACTATGGATTTGTGAAAGGCAAAGGGAGCGATCAATACAGGTATTTTAATTCAGCAGGGATTCTTACCCTGTCTCCATGACTTTCATATATGTAATAAATAGATTTAGGTGTAACAGTCCATATTTATACAAATTTCATCATGGAGACCTTGTTCAATGGTGGACGTTCTGGCTGAGAACGTCCACCGTTGAACAAGGTCTCCCCAATTTTGGGGAATTTGCCATAATCCCTACGCTTGGCAGGCGTCTTGGGGATAGCTGTAGAGTTGACAGTATTTCAGAAGGCGCTACTGCCCACCATCCGGTAATTTTCCCTTAGTCGCCTCTTACGACACCCACGGGAAGAAAGGAGGAGGTGACATTCTAACCCGGCACCCCACGGGGTAAAATATTATATTAGGTAAGTTATAAAAAAGTGTCCAGTGACACATTGCACCTATATTTTCTGATAAGCCGACGTAATGTCAGAAACACCACGTAACCTCATAGAAAGCATCTAGCTATAATGTTGACATAGGTCCATATACGAGCTATGTATAATCATAAATATCTGGGAAACGGTTCATCAGAGTTTCGATAACATGCCTAAGAAGTATTGCATTTCGTTTTGATTTGCAGCATCCGTCAAAGTCAAAGTCAAAATCACTTATTCAATTTAGGCGTCTACGACGCTCTTATGAAGGTCAATTACAAATTTTGGTATTGAAATATTCTACATTGTACTGCCACGTTCAGCAAATAAATTGTATAGAGCCACTGCGAGAAGAACGGGCAAGAAACTCGGGGCCATTCTTTTAAACATCTTTTAACAATGTGTTACCGCATCGGTTAAGCCATTTTCGAGCAGCTATATTGCTACAATACGTAAACAGACAATACATTATTATTGTATGCTTATGTTGGAGGTTGAAAAAGTGATTATGCTATTCCTGTTATATATTTTGAAGCAGTGATGGCTCAGTTGCATTGGCTATTGACTGCCGCGCAGCAGTCCATTGTTTGAATCCCGCCGCGGGCTTGAGCTTCATCGTATGGTGGTAGGGCGTTTTGCGAATGCCCGCCTGGCTAACGACCACCCTCAAGTAGAAAATCTGTCTCCAAGCACCTAACGTTGTGTTCCGGCAGCTGTCCTTGAGAGCCAGTAAATCTAGGTTAAGCCTGTTAACACCTTCGACCACATCATCACTTACTATCAGGTGAGCTTATGGTCAAAGGCGTACCTATAAGCAAGAAATAAATAATATATATATTTCAATATTTAATTTTGTGTTTTCTATTTTTGCTACATAGGCTATTTCTACCGCTAGCGCTCCAACATATGGGAGAATTTGTATGCTGCGAGGGTCTGTCCAGGCGCCTCGCAACCTCCTGTGCCAAGAAAGCTGCAGCTATTTGCTCTGTACTGTCTGACACCACATTGAGGACGTTAAACCAACCATCTGCGTTTGTCAAGACTGAAAGAAATGAAGGTATCATTCACTTAATAAATTATTCATTGTATTACATTTCACTCTTCGCGTTGTTTTAGTTATATTGATCTTAATCGGGAATTGCCCAGTTATTCAGGGTAAAAAGCATCCAATGCGTTAATCTGTTTACCAAGTTAAATCGAAACGCGTACATGTACCGATAGGAATACCACAATGGGGGTGATGAAATTATCCAAATTAAATATGTTGAAAATAAAATAAAAATAATAACTAAATGAAATAATTTCTGTATATAGTTATTTTAGTAATCGAAATATTTCTTTGACTACCCTCTTTTATTTGGGCTAATCCTGAAAGAAGGTATACTGTGACAGGGATATTAGGAAACGGGGAAATTAAATTATCACAAAATTCACTTTCGAATCAGTAATAAGACGTAAAAGATTAGAATGTTGATTCCTTTTCTCTGATCCTCCGCGGGCCGCTGTCGCAACACTAGTTTTACACAGTACAAAATAAACAAAAAGTATGGGCGCGGCGGGTGATCCCGTTCAGTGCGGTGAACACGTGAAGTACTGCGGCCCCGACTAGAGAACTCTGGACTCGCTAGATATTTGTCAAAAGGCTGTGCATTCTGTGGCGCGTGCGCACTTGCGCGCAAAAGTCGCTTTGGGTACCGCGATATAAATTTACTACTTAACTTATTTAACTACTTTTCTGGTTTTACCACGATCGAAAGAAGGGAGAGAAGCTGTGGTTCACAAATCCCTTGAAGAAACGTATCTAATATGCAGGGCGAGGGAGGGTGGAATGCTCTCCTTCTCCTGTCTTTAGTAATAACTAAAATCATCTGACGGTAAATTTCAAAAGCTCTATATTCAAAGCATATTCTTATCACTGTAATAGTTCCAAATTGTAGTCACTTAGGGGTGACGTATTATGAACCATTTTTTTTTTTACTTCTACTGCTATATAGTGTACTGTTGAAGTAATGTGTGTTTTAAGGAGCCTTATACTTAATTGAAGTCGTCGTACCACAGTTTATTTACTTTTTTATTGTCTCTGATTAGATTAGTCTGTATTAAATTCAATTTTTCAGAAAAGCGCCTTCTTCCTTTAATTGTCTGTATCATTCAATTTGAAATATGTATTTAAACCAATGTTTGACGAGTTTCCAAAGACTCCTGAAATAAAATAACAGAAGTGACTGTGCAATATATGTAGGCATAACAAACAACATAACATTTATATTAGAGCTTTACCTAAACATACTGTGTAAAGTATGTGTACTTGTTTTATCTGTAGCGATATTTTTGAGGTACTATACCTACTCAAGTAAATAAAGGAAAAAATAATTAAAAATACTTAGATGTGAACTATAATACCGTAAGTCGTTATTGTCAGTGAAACAGAACTATAATTACAAGATAAAATGAAACACTTCATCTTTGCGGCGTGGATTAAACGAAAATTTATTTAAACATATTTTTTTCGTCGGGGTTCACAAACAAGTGCCTAGAGAAGAAAAATCTAGGCCATGCCTCTACAGTTAGCGTGATGGCCGATTCGAAAGAAAAAAGGCTGAATTTATTACTTTATCTCCTCTCCCTTCTTTCATTTGTGGATTTTACCATGGTATAAGTTCGATTAGACCGAATTATGATTTCAAATATTCATTATTTGTTCAGGAATGTGACTCCCCCAATGATTACTGCTGTAAAAGCAATCCAATCTTATTCCAGAAACGCTTGCACCGCAACCGTCACCGTCGCCCGAAACCACCAATGGTGACGTCAAGCCAGATGTCTCACAAATCAAACGTAGTTCAACACCAGCCGACCAAAACCAAGGAACGCCAAACCCAAACCACTCGATCGGCACTCCTAACCCCAACCACTCCTTAGGTACTCCTAATCCAAATCATTCTCTAGGTACCCCCAATCCGAACCACTCCCTAGGTACTCCAAACCCTCAGCAGCCGATGGATGTGCAAGTAAAGGAGGAGCCGAATGATTCGCCGCCGAGAGATACCAAGGCTAATGTGACAGCAGTTTTGAATGCTGCTTTGAATCCGGTGCAATCGGGTTTTGCGGAGATTTTGAACTGTGTTTACCACAGGGACGTGATTATGCAGCTGTCAACAATATTGCAGGCAAGTAAAGAGTGCCTCTCCACCAAAGCTGTGCAAATGGAGCGGTGAACGAGGAGAAAAACCAACAATCACAGATATGTTCATAATTGGTTTAGCTTATTAAAATGAAGCAATCCTATTGATGGATTTTCCCTTAAAGCTTCATTTGTACATTTGTTTTGTGCTCTTTCTCCTTATACGACGTTACTCTCTCTTTTACATTATTTATCTATCAGTCAATACTCACTCACACCTTTCATACATATATTATTCCTCACACAGTCCATGCACACATATGACCTTCCTCTACATCTTATGTCCTACTATATTCAAAGTTAACATTAGAATATATTGTAATATTGCTTCCGAGTAATGTCTTGGTATGGGCATGCCATAATGCCCGTATATAGTCAAACTATTTGCGTTCATTTTAATTCCATCACTAGTGTAGTATTCAAGCTTCCCCTGATTTAGTAATAAAACAACTTTAAACTGTTTAAATCGCGTATATTTATCATTATTTTGGTCCAGACGTTTCAAACACTTTGCAGTGATCGTGGTCACGGGGTAACTAATTGGTTTTATTTGATCACTGCAAAGTGTTTGTAACGTCGTGACAAAAGTAATGATAAATATACGTGATTTAAACCGCTTAAAGTTGTTTAATTACTATGTGTAATAATCGCGAAAACCTAAGACAACATTCCCCTGATTTATTCAATCTCAATCTTGCTGATTGACTGATTCTAGTTACACTACACATGCTTCTTAGCCACGTACACTACTCTTTCGCTGCCATTCAGATCCGTACATTATAACAAGTCTTATGATGGTCTTATATTTTTTCTTAACCCTATCTTATAGCATTATACATAATAGCGGGATCTCAGATCTTGGTAAAATAGTAGTTTAATTGCTACCAAGGTAATTCTGACATAAAAATCAGTCTACCAACACTTTCTAATAATTGTAGACTATGTACCCTCAATTTTACTAACAAGTATCTTTCCTTACAGATAATCTGCTTAGAGTGCCCAACGGCTATGGTTTGGTCAGGCTGTGGATCGTCATTGCAGGGGTCTCCTTTAGATCTGTTGCCCATACCGCCGTCAGCATTGCCTATGCCTCACATGGAGTCTGCCGTCACTGAACAACATAGAAGAATGGTGAGGAAAATATTACTTATATAATAATATATTCCCAAAACATAGTCACAAAAAATTGTTATCATGCAGCACTCAAAAACATAGTACCAAGCGGTAGAAAATAGTACATTGTACATCGAGGGGAGAAAACGATCTATTTCTGTTCCAGAGTTTGTTTATATATTTTCTCGTACTTACCTCGAGACTTCTCAGGCAGTAAGTTCTTTATGACTTCTTGAGCTGCATTTCTTATTTCTGGTGGCGTCATCATTATAAAATCGTCACTTTCACTACCAGATGACATTTTGGAAAATATTATTTAGAATAATTAACAGCGTACCGTTAAAATATCAATTTACTAAAAAAACAAAATGTAACCAAACATAACAAATTGCCGCGCTTTTTTCTCGTAGTGCCAAAAAAGGTTGCCAACCTCCTTTCATTGAAAATCGAGTACAAATAAAAATCACACCTTTTTTTCAAATTATTTGATATAAAACCTTTTTGAGATTGAATTTTTTTTTTTTTTTTGAAGCTAAAAACAAGAGAACCCTTCCTGGGCAGGTATGGATTTTCATACAACATTCCTTCACTGCTACGGAGTGAAGGAATGAAAATCCATATAAATTACCACGCCGTACATTTATAAGGCAGAAATGACGAAATTTATAACATGTTTTTGAACGAGTAATGAGACGTTTTACGAGTGGGTGTGGTATAAAATTATTGCCAAATTTTATTTAATGTGTTAACTTTTATATTTAAAAGGTATACGAAGCGGAACTAGAAATAGCTGCAAGAAGTAAAAAAGCGGAGAGTAAATGGTGTACAGACAAATGGCAGACCAGCTCACAAGGTATAGTTTCATAATAAAACCTTTTATGGACAAAATGTGGAAAGAGTTTTTAGTGCTTTGCTATTGGGCATGGCATCTTAGGTTCTTTCCTTAGCCACATTGCGTATACCATCGCTCCCTCCACTTAGCTTTAGGGCATCCTGCACTACATTTGGGACACGCACATTCTCACATTTGGAACATCACGTCATAGCATGTAACATAATACTATAGTCTGATTTTTTTAACAAACGAGTACTGACTATCTCTCGCACATTTCCGATATTGGGAGAGTGAGATGGGTCATTGCCGTCATTGGTCAATGCCTTTGTTCTTGTTTTGAAATTGTTAAGGCCCGTTCATATTAAATCCTTCTAAAATTTACTGTAGAGAAAATTTAATAATTATTATTTGATTTGCATACTTAATATATTCGTAACAGAATTTCCTGTTCGCGTTATATGATATAAAACAATATTGTAATAGTTTAAAACGATCTGTGTTTTGCTTACCCTAATTCAAAAGTTGCAACTTTAGTATTGATTCGTTACAAGCAATATTTTGCGACGCGCAGGTAGTCGAAGACTCAACTGAATGTACCTACATGTAACTACAGAATTCGTGTGGAGCGGACTTTATGTTGATTACGTGGGTCAATAGCAAAGCAGTAAAATTTTCGGTACTATTTTGTTAAAAAAACAGACTATAGAAGTTTTGCTAGTAGAATTTGTTGATTGACACGGTTAGGTTTGGTACATGTAGTCCAACTTTAACGGAGATTTAATCGCGTTTATATTGCGTTATATTTGTTCAAGTGACGTATCAAACACTTGAGAGACCATGGTCACGGTTAGTTGTAACAGTAAATAAAAATATAACGTATCATAACTGCCATTAAATCTATTAATGTTATTTAGTTTATATTTGGTTCATAATGTTATTCAATTAGTTTAATCCAACATGCGTAGTGTAAAAAAGGATGCCACATTCTTTATAATTAAATGCATGATACGAAGTGATTTGTAGCAAAATGTTAAGTTCCTCTATTATGCATTAAGTAATTGGTTTATTTCTCTTTCATTACTTTCAGCCCGCGTTTTAGCGGTATTAGAAGCGTTAGACCGCCATTGCTTCGATCGTGTGGACCCTAACAACAATCTAGACACGCTGTATAAAGAAGTGTTTGCAAATTGCACGCCGCCGTCCAAAGATAATATCGATACCAAAGATCCGGTAAGTTTTAATACATCAAATAAAGATAGATAGAAAACTCTTTATTGTTACACCACTTTTAAATATTAAAGTACGTATTAAATAATAATAGCATAGTGTTACAACGGGCGGCCTTATCACTAAAAGTGATCTATACCAGGCAACTTTAGGATGGAGTTGAACAACAAAACAATAGGGGCGGGTGTAATAATAAATAGAAAAGAAGTACATACTCAAATCTCATAAAAATAAACGTATTTTAGTGTAATTTCTAAACAAATGTATAATAAAATAGTAACATCACCTTGTAACCCTTATACCACTTATGGGGTATCAGACACACAGCACAGGTTTTTTTTTTTTATGCCTGATAGGTTAGCCTTTGACCACTATCTCACCTGATGGTAAGTGATGATGTGGTCGAAGATGTTGTTCAGGCTAACCTAGAAGTACTGCAATGAAAGGTCGATTTTAGAGCCTACAACGATCTTATGAAGGTCAATTAATTTTTTTTTATATTTATGATTCTACTCCCACTTGCAAAAAAAGTCACTGAGACAAGAACAGGAAAGAAAATCGGGGCCATCTTTTTATCTACTTATGAAATATGTTATCGACTTTTGTAAAATGATAAGGTTGGCTTGGCAGATCCAATTTCTGAAGCTTCTTTCTTGTCTAAGCAATCATGAAACGACTATCTGGTTTTTAATTAAAATGTTATTAAGAAACAAGCCCTATTTACCCTCAGTGAGCACTGTGTATTTTTATTTTATTTATTGTGTATTGTAATTTAGCTTTTAATAATAATTATATTTTACTCTGTAATTTGTATACAATTTAAGCTTGCATAACTTATGTTGAACCGTATTCGTATATAAATTATCACTACGTAGTTAATAATAACAAATATTTTTAAAATATTTTAAGAAAACATCAAATTAATATTTTAATAAAACACTTAAAAAATATAAAAATATATCTAGTGACAATTCCGCCTAATTTTCATGCTAAGCCGACGTGACGTCACAAACGCCACGCAGCCAAACCGGAAGATGTCTCTATCGAGTCTCGATCGTGCGCTCGTACAGTCAAGACCTCCTGAGGATGCTTCGTGTAGAAATGGAGCGCGTCGAAAATTCTTCCGGTTTGGCTGCGTGGCGTTTGTGACGTCACGTCGGCTTAACAGGAAAATTTGGCGGAATTGTCACTAGATATATTTTTATATTATTTAAGTGTTTTATTAAAATGTTAATTTGATGTTTTTTTAAAATATTATAAAAATATTTGTTAATATTAAATATGGATTTCCGCAAAGTAACGCCTGAATCTATTATTATCACTATCTGTCCCTATGTATACTTAGATCTTTAAAACTACGCAACGGATGTGTTTTTTAAATAGATAGAGTGATTTAAGACTAAAGTCTAAATATGCATATTGTAGTAGAGAAACACTGATAATTTTAGAGGTTTCTAATGTGATGACGTAAATAAACACATTTTTTTTCCGCTTACATTGCAAGCGCTAGCCGAACCCTACGATATAGATCAAAATAATGTACTATAGTATTGTACACCTTAAAAAGGTCTACAAAAAAGTCCGTGATAGTATATGTCTATCTCTTAGGGTTTTTTTTTTTTTTTTATGTCTTATAGGTTAGCCTTTGACCACTATCTCACCTGATGGTAAGTGATGATGTGGTCGAAGATGTTGTTCAGGCTAACCTAGAAGTACTGGCTCTCAAGGACAGCTGCCGAAACACACCGTTAGGTGCTTGGCGACAGACCTTCTACTTGAGGGTGGTAGCTAGCCAGGCGGGCATTCGCAAAATGCCCTACCACCATGCTATAACGACTGCCATCCTAAGACGACAACCGGGACCGACGGCTTAACGTGCCCTCCGAAGCACGGAAACGCTCAGTAGTAATGTCACTAGCGGTCACCCATCTAACTCCTGACCGCGCGCGACGTTGCTTAACTTTGCTGATCGGTTGAGAACAGCTAAGTAAACTTCGCTACGAGCGCTTCAGGGATAACCCACAATTACCATTTTTATCCTTTACTTTATGAGAAATAATGGCTTATTTACGAAGCCATTTTAAGCAATACAGCTTTAATCATTATCCAAATAAGTACCTACCTTAAAATAATACATTGTGCAACGAATATAGATCAGTATAGAACTAAGCCTGTATTTTAAATGAATATTTTTGAAGGTATTTCAGATTATTTAGTATCAGCATTGCACACGTGTCGCTAGTAAAAAAAATACTAAATGGCGACGGTATAACCATACTGATCCAAGTATCGTTTTCATTATATTGAGAAAAAAAAGAACAAATATTTTGATTAAAAGTAGTAAAAATGTTGGTTTCTGCAGAAAAAATACCAGATAAAAAATAAAAATTGGATCAGTATAGCAGGATATATTTTTAAAAGTAAGTACAATGCAATTGTGAAAAATTGAGGTCCTCTAGCAATATAAGGCGTTTTTTGTACATGGATCAATGTGGCATCAATTGAATATTTTTTTCCTTGCATTTGTTGCATATAACTCCAATATAGAAAAATGTCACTTGGATCAGTATGGTTCTACCTTCGCCAAATAATAAGGGTATGTTCCATTAGTCGCTAAGAACGTTATTTTCGATAATTTTGATCACATTCTGCGTCTATGGTTGTGATCACGTGATCGTTTGTATGTCATCCCCGTTCCATTTTTGGATAAGAACGCTAAAAATGCCACTAAAATTTGCCACTTCTGTCACTTTTGACATTAGATGTAGCGTTTAAGGCGAAAATAACGCCAAGACCCATGTGGAAAACTTTGGGAGTGTGATCGTTTTTAGCGTTTTTAGCGAATCTCACGCTAATGGTACGCACCCTAAGTTGATGTTGTGTATAGGAATGGGCGTGTTCGTACGCAGTAGTCCGCGTGCTGTGCGAGTGGGCGGTGTGCGGCGCGCGTTGGGGCGAGCACCGCGCGCAGGCCGCCGCCGCGCTACTCGACATGCGGCACCAGCACCTGCAGCACGACCATCACGCACAGGGTACGTGACACACAATCGCACGCACTAACTAACGCCCTCACCACGTGTTTTACGATTGTTTTTATAGATGGATGGATTTTTGAAGTTATAAAAAATATATAAAGAAAGAAAGAAAAAAGCTTTATTTGTGACACAAATAATACGGTGACACTAAGATGAAACAAAATTAAAACTATTCATAATGTGTTCACAAATTGGTCCCAAATCAGCATAATGCTGGTTGTTAGCCAGCGCTGGTCTTCCTTTGGAACCATATTATGGTGACGTCACACACACATACATCCAACAGTTCGCCAAAAAGAAAAAAATATATATGTCTTTTCTTGACCAGTAATTACTATTTTTGGTAGCTGGTCTTTTATATTTTGGTTGCTGCTTTTTATTTGCATTCATAATCAAAAATATGCAATCGTGCGCACCCGTACACAAAAGAACTTTTTTTTTCATTGTGGGTAGGCTAGCCTTTGAACACAATCTCACCTGATGGTAATCTTGAGGTCGAAGATGGTTAAACAACCTACATTAAAAATAACATGCCAAAACCACCATGTAATCTATCGGAATATCCGATGGAAGGCCTCAGACGTGTTTTAACGACTGCTATCCTATGAAAATAACCAGGACCCATGGCTTAATGTGAAGGACAGAAGCGCTCAGTAGTCAATGTCACAAGCGGTCACTTATCGAAATATTGACCACAGAGCACGTTGCTTAACTTAGTTCTCAGTGAAAAATGCCAAGCCCCTCCGCTACGTGCGCTTCTAAATCGGCGTAACATCTTGAAACACGTGTTACACTGTTCCCGTACTGTTTATTGGCCAATCATGTATCTTGTCCAAAATTAAACTCATGATCTTCACTTGATATATGTACAACCTTACTAAACACTAATTTGGTCAGAAATCAAGTAATTGTATAATCCTAATGAATTATTTTCTTCACAGGTTCAGATGATAAAGAGTCTATCAGTTCAGGCACCGGGTTGTACAGTGGGCCGCCAATCTTCCAAAGTTTACTATTACGATTCCTTGACAACGATGCTCCAGTATTAGGTAAATATTAATTAAACAATTTGAAATGGTTTTGAACCGCATATATTTAACACTATTTTTATCCCAACGGCGACGTTTCGAACATTTTGCAGTGATGGTAGTCACGGGGTGACGTCATTATTGAGTAAATATATATAAAAATCTTTATTTTTAACTTTTTTTAACTACATAATTTACCCCTCAAACCATCAAAAATATTACAAATTATGTTCACACGTTACAAATGTATAAAAAATTGTGATGTCAAAAAGTCTGTAAAAAAAAAAGTCTGTAAAAATTTGTTTTACAGACTTTTTTTTTTGTTTACGATAACTATCGAACTATTACGCCCTACGTAGGGCGCTACTGCAACGTGTTGACTAAACCCATATTACTTGGTAATAACAGCATGGTTTATTGTAAAGAAAACAGTCTCAGTGTAATGTAGGAAGTCCGGAGAAGGTGGGCTATTTCGTGCGAATGTGTAAATTTCAAAACAGTGCAATATCTCAGATCGCGATGAAATATTAAAATAATATTTTAAAATCTCAACATTTATTTTTAGATGAGAATCCTAACGCGCCGCCGGGGAACAGACAACAGTTCGCTAACTTGGTTCATCTTTTCGGCGAGCTGATTCGACGTGACGTATTTTCGCATGACGCATACATGTGCACGCTCATTTCTCGAGGTGAGTTCATGTGTTTGTTTTTAGAGTTCCGTACCTCAAAAGAACCCTTATAGGATCACTTTGTTGTCCATTTGTCTGTCAAGACCCTTTTTCTCAGGAACGCGTGGAGGTATCAAGCTGAAATTCATATCAAATACTCAAGTCTACTGTTCCTTGGAACTGTAAAAAAATCAAAGTTCTAAGCCAAAGCAATCAAAAGAAACTGCCGTTTATTCTGCTAAGGGAATCAAAACCCTGTAGGTACTTTCCGTGAACTCACTTTGGTACGAAGCAAAGTCTTATAGCACAGAATAAAGGAAAAACTGCGAAAAGCATATTTTTTTTGCTACAGCATATAATAAAAATATTTTTTATAATTTTAAAATGTTCTGGATTTCATTTAAAATACCATAACTTTTACTTGTATACCACCTACAAGTTGGTATGGAACCTTCGTTACGCGAGTACGACTAGTACTTGGCTTGTTTTTCAATTATAGCAACTAACACCTGGAACGCATGTTTAAAGATAAAATTTTTGTCTCTATTGCCAGTATTAGGGTGCAACTCAAACGAGATGAAGCGGACCGGTGCCGAATTAACCAATCGAAAAGCACACAAGTCACGTGACAGAACAAAGACTAATATTTGAGATATAAGATTGATTAAATCGGTTACGTTGAATGACAGTGCTATGATAGAAAGGCATTCTAATCTTTGTACTATAGTTAGCATTAGAAATATTTACCGAGTATTTTATTGTCCTTAATCGACTTCCAAAAGAGAGGAAATTCTAAATTCAATAGTTTCTCTTTATGTACATTATGTTATGTCCATATATGTCGACTTAGTGTGAATTCAACATCACAACTATTAATGTAAGTATTTTGAAAGGTTGTCAATGCCATAGTTAATATTCAATAAAGAAAAATCGCGTTTTTTTTGTTTGCAGGAAATTCGTAGCCTTAACTAAAATGTAAAGTTTAGTTAAGGCTATAACAACATAAATAGATAACTGATTCTGTATTAGGATTTCAAAATGGTTAAACATAGATGTAGTCTATAGGTCCCTCGAATTCAAATGTTACAAATAGACTATGATTTCTCCGATCAAAATGTCTCTCCGTCATGTCATAGATAAGTAATTAATTTAGTATTGTTTGGCAATTTGGTTAAAATTTTATGTAAATTTGCAGCATTTTTAGTGATACTTCGAATTTCATAAACGCCATCTGCGGGTAAATAATGTAGCAAAGGAGCAGCATGCCACTATAACTATTTTATATGTGCCCATATTAGCAGATTGGAATTTGGATATACTAATAACAAAAATGCGAAAGAGGGTTGGCGTCATAAAAACTGCAGGATATAAAAACGAGATATAGCCATTGTGATATGGACAAAGGGTTTCCCATACTGTTATAAGAACAAAAAATATTGCACATGTTTTATTTTGTAATACTACACAATGTTATACTTATATATTATACCTTGGGACACAGCTTTGACTATGATCATTTATATATTATGTTATAAAGTAATACCCCCTTTATACACGTTCTTCGCTGCATCGCCACAGATAAATCACAAAGTTAAGTTCACAATGTTTTGTTTGTTTATATATGTATTTATTTATACATAGTTGTGTTTCTGTTCTTTTTTGTTTTGTTATTTTATGTCATTCACGTTCGTTATGTTGGTCGGGAGTGCTGTCTGAAAAGCAGCGCTTAGATTCAATTTTGAACCTGGCACATACTGAGGACGGGACTCGTTCCTAGTATCATTCAACATTGCAATTGCTGTATAAACCTAAATGTATTGAATTGTGCTTCAGCTGAAGCTATTATAGTGTTGTGTAATGCTGGAATAAACTTCATTTTCATTTCATACTATAAAATTTTAATAACAACATTTGTGATGTACTTTTGCCTCCAGGTGATCTTATATCGCCGACCACGGAGCCATCATCAAACGGCGGGCCGCATTCAGTGGCGCCTCCAGCTAATAGCAGCGGAACTAACCACAATATGGACGATGACATCTTCGCCGGGATAGATCTGAAACCCAAAATGGAGGTAAGTTATTTACCAAGTGATCTAAATACAAACAAATCTTTGTAATTTTAAAATCTTCAATTCTACAGTAGATTTTCATTTGTAAAAACAAAATAAAGCATCGCAATTCAACGGGGCAATGCTGCCAGCATGCTGGGCACGCTACCAACTGGTTGTGGGCTGGAGCATTTGGACTGCTTATGAGTCTGCAATGACTTACGGGTATCTCAATGCTTTTATTGTAGTAGCTGTAGTGTTGTACATAGTTCGTAGTATTTTGTTAATAAAGGCATACCGCCGGTTAAGTGATCTAATATTACGCACGGAGACTCCAGCGAATAGCAGCTGATCTAACGATTATGGACGACACGACGACATCTTCGCCAAATCGAGACTTTAAATTACCCGGGTATATTTCTAATAGCACTACTAACATTGAGTCAGATGCGCTTCCCTATTTGTTATTCATTGTCATAGAACCTGAACTTAAGAAAATTACCTTATAATTATTATATGAATGCTTACTGCCAATGACAGGTTCTTACATTTATACAAAAAAAAAATATGTTTATTGTCACTTGTCAACATATATATTGTCTGCAATAGGGATATCAATTATACTAGATTTCATTTCTTTGAATAAAACTAGAACTTTGCTAAAATAGATTTTATTAGATAAATTTTACAGGCAAAATAGGCAGATCTAATAGAGCATAGAATTTAAGAACAACGATACAACAGCAAAAATGTAAAGCAGGTACAGAAAAAAAGATTTGCCTATTATGCCTAATAAATAATATTCCATGTTGGACATGCTTCATCTTTAATCCGTACATCCACAGTGTCTCCGTCTCAAACTCTCCTCTGACCATGTAAACAGGTTCTAATAATAACCTTTATTTATTAAATACTAGCGGCGCACCCCAGCTTCTCACGGGTATTTAACATTTTTGTTTAAATCTTTACTATTATTAAAAATGCGAAAGTAACTCTGTCTGTCTGTCTCGCTTTCACGCCAACACTACTGAACCAATTTGGATGAAATTTGGTATGGAAATAGTTTGAGCCGGGGATGACCCGGGGAAGGACATAGGATAGTTTTTATCCAACTGCGCAAAAAGAGGTTAATGGTATTGGGCGATAACCGACACACGCGCGTGCGAAGCCGCGGCTGGAAAGCTAGAGTATTATTACTAGCTTTCCAGCCGCGGCACTATGTCTATCAGGGTTTATGTAGGGTTCTAATGGTGAAAGAATTTATTAAATCGGTCCAGTAAGTTTATTCGTTTCATACAAAAATACAAATCTTTCCTCTTTATAATATTAGTATAGACGTACATAGTGGCTTTCATTATGATGGGCTAGTAAACCTGTGCAAGAGTATCTGCTACTGAACTAGGTTGATCATCCGTTTTTCAGTGTACAGATAGTGAACACCAGTGAAGTAAAACTATTACATTACCTTGCAGGAAAATGTAAGGATGGATTTGGACGATTCTAAAATTGACGACGACCTGGACAAGCTGTTACAGCATATCAAAGAGGACCAACAGAACTCCATGGACGCTCCTGACAGCCCGAAGGATCCTGGAGAACCTTCACACAGGTATACAGGCTCTATACTATATATATAGGCTCTATACAATTTATTGGCTGAATGTGGTAGTACAATGTAGAATAGTTCAATACTAAAATTTGTAATTGACCTTCATAAGAGCATCGTAGACGCCTAAATTGAATAAATGATGTTGACTTTGACTTTACCATAAAACCTTCATAATATATATTGATCTGAAATTATAATGCCATTTTTTTTTGTATTTACAATAATATATTTTTGTTTCATTCAATTCTAATTTGGCTATGGTAGATATTGGCCAGCCTGATTTCAAAAGTTTGAAATTGGTCCATAATTGCCTCAATTATGTTGCAGTGTCAATTCACCAATGATGGGACCAAGTGGCATGGGCATTCCGGGTATACCGTCAATGGCGATGGGACCAATGTCTGTACCAGGTAACACTAAGTTTCATGCAATACTTTCCTAATCATGATGATAGTGGTTTACAAAATGATTTCAATTTATCTTATCTTGTAATAATTTTTATTTCGTTTCATTATTCATCGAATCGTGTTTTGGCTGTATTATTTTTATACGACTGCCCATAAAAAGGAGTGTTATTTGTTCAGGATTCATGTATGTATGTTTGTGAGTTTCTTTATTCAAATTTCCACCATAACGTCTAAACCACTTAACCGAATTTTAATGTATGAGACATCATTAGATTTGTCTTAATAGCGCAAGACACATAAAAATAAAATAAAGAACAAAATGGCGGATTTAAGACGTATTATATGATATAAGACATATTACATATTATATCTAGTAATAAATAAGCCATATTGCTAGAAAAATGTTTTGTTTTTCTTAAAAACCCATTGAATAGTGTCAAAATTAAGGGCTTTTAAAAACGATTCCATGAATATACGAGTATGTAATTTGCAGTTTTAATTCCAATAGAACGGTAAATCGCTTACCGAACATATATAATTTGCAGTTGGGTTTTTTAATTAATATATACTTGTTTGTAAATTTTTGTTGTATTAAATGTTAAAAACATATGCTGTCCTAGCATCCACAGTGGACAATATTGTCTTATTTCTATTGTTATAATTATCTACAATGCGCATGGGTTAAAATAGATTGTACGGTGTCACGGCGTAGCAGGTTGGACAATTAGCATGCCCGCCTGGCCAGCAGTATTTGTCACCAGGCACCACACAGCGTAGCTGTCCTATAGAAACAGATTTTGGACCTGAATTAGAGTTTGCCATAATTTTGAGCCTATCAGATAAAAAAGATCTTATTGTGAAGACTACTGTTTGAAAGCTAAGAGGCGTGTGAATGCCAGCCAATAAAAAAGGCTTTACTATGCCTTTTTCATGCTTCTCTCTTGCTCTCAGGTATACGCACAACAAGTGCGGGCCCTTCAAGCGCATGCGGCATAAACACATCCGCTGTCGTCTCGCGCCATTATCACTATACGATGCACTTCCCCCTGCCCCCCGCGGAGGGAGAACACACCCCGCACGACGCGAATCAGCGTCACATTCTGTTATACGGTGTCGGAAGGCCAAGGGACGACGCCAAGCACGCTGTTAAAAAGATGACTAAAGGTACAGTGATACTTTTCTCTCCTATATGCAGTCTTTATAATAATAATAATAAATAATAAATTATTTATTTCCAAAAATGCTTAGTTAACTAACACATATTACTACTAAATTTCACGTTACATAATATTTCTCCATAAACAATCATAACATATGTTACCAGCAAGTCTCAAACTAGGCGAGAGCCTGTGTCTTGAGACTCAGAGAGCGAATATTCAGTGTATGCCAAGTTTAATACAGAAATAATATTAAGGTCCGCGAATAGCTAGTTATACTGGAGCCATGTGACATTAAACAGATATAAAAACCCATGTATAGTTGTAACTATTAGGTATAATAGTTAAACCATGACAAGGATTAATTAATATAATATAATGCAATGTTGGATTGAACAGCAAGCTAACAATATATATATATATAAAATCCAATGGAACTTGAATCTTAGAATGATATTTTATATTTAATAAATATTTGAAAAGGGGAATGGAGCTATTTCGAACTATTGATCAGTTAATTTGTGCTGCACACTTTAAACTATGAATAGGTTTATTAGGCTTATTATTTATCTTACTTGTTGAGTGTGCGTGTGTGTTTGTTTGTATAGTGTGAGAGGTTGGTGTATTTGATTTAGAATGAATGTGACAATAAAGTTCTCGATAAGTAATGCATAATTTTAAATTAAGTTTTCAGTTTCCTCGTACGTTAACTTTAACATGAGTTCTCTGACCAGCTTTTTACATGTGAGTGTAGAACAGAGTTTGATATTACAAATTTTTGATACCTTGTTATATGTGTTGATGTGGGAAAATTTGGGACTTCTACGCACAAGTAGAGATGTAGGACTTGGTAGCGGAATTCGAAATACTCTTTTAGATATGAGATTTTCGTAGTCAGATCTATTTAGGAGAGCTTTGTGAGATTTAACTGTAGCTCTTAGAATAAACAGCTGACGGACGCGCAAAACTTGAAAAATTTTGTAGAGATCGTCAGTTGGAGAACGGAAAGGCTTTTTTAAAATTACTTTGATGAGGGCTCGCTGAGCTCTCTCTACAACTATAAAATTGCTTTTTCCTGCACTACCCCAAACTGAGACACAATATTGTAGTACAGATTGGCATAAAGCTACATATACCTGTCTAAGTACATCAAAAGGTGTGCAGTCTCTCAGTTTCTTCATGATAAAAATTAGTTTTCTCACGCGGCCCGCCAGGTCATTAATATGATTGTTGTAGTTCAGGTTTTCATCGATGATTATACCTAAATACTTTATTGATGAAGTTCGACTTAAATTGTTACATGGGCACATGTTTACGTTACGCATGGCTTTGTCGCAGAGGTAAGAATGAATTTTCAGTGAGAGCTCAGGGGGAGGGCTAGATACACAAGTTTTTGAAAAGGCAACATACTTTGATTTATCTACATTTAAAGTTAATAGATTTTTATCTAGCAAGGTAGCTATGCGTTCCAGTCCTTCCTCCGCGAGACTGTATACATGCTCCCAATTCTCGTGGTAGAAAATTATGGCAGTGTCGTCCGCATATGTCACTATTTCTGCATTTTTAAGATGGCAATTTACGATATCGTCTACGTAGAGCGTAAATAGCGTCGGACCGAGAATGCTTCCCTGTGGGACGCCATATTTAGTAGGTAGAGTATTACTGGCAAGGGAACCTATTTTTATAAATTGCTCTCGACCTTCCAAGTAACTCCTGAACCACTCCAAAGCCACTCCTCGTATACCCCGATATTCCATTTTCTTCAGAAGCAGGCCAACTGATACCGTGTCGAATGCCTTTGCCAAATCCAGGAACACTGCTACACAATTTTCATTCTTTTCGATGTGCGAAGACACCAAGTTCACAAGAAGTGACGTGGCATCTTCAGTTGACCTGCCTCGTCGGAAACCAAATTGCCTTTCAGACAGCATGTTGAACTTTTCCAGGTATAGTACTAGGCGGTTATTTACTACTTTTTCGAGTACTTTTGAGACAACACTAAGTAGAGCTATTGGGCGGTAGTTTCCCGGCTCGGATTTTGACCCGTTTTTATAGATTGGAGATATAGCAGCAACTTTCCAGCAATCGGGGAATGTCCCTGATGATATACTTAAGTTTATTATGTGCGTCAGAGGAAGAAGTATGGAAACTAGTGATTTCTGTAGTATAATAGCGGTAATTTTGTCAGGTCCAGGTGAACCATCTATTTTCAGTTTAGACACTATGCTTGAAATTTCGTATGGATCCGATGGGTGTATAAAAAATGACTGGGTGTATGATACTAAAGGTTTGTGAGCAGCTATTAGATTATCTTGAGTTGAACCAATTTTGTTCAGTATAGAATCTGCCAGTGTTTCGCCAACTGATACAAAATGTTGGTTACAGCGGTATAAAGATAAATCAGGGCTATCCTTGATGAGGTTCAGGAGTTCCAAGGAATCAGTACTGGGTTTCGGTGAATAACAGATGGTTTTGACTGCTTTCCAAAGCTTCTTTGGATTATGTGCACTTTCTTCTATCTGTTTGCGATTGTACTCATTTTTAAGTTTTTTTAGAAGTTTGTTGCAGAAGTTCCGATACCTTGCATAAATTTGTCGCTTAACCTCAGGATATTTTTTTAAGTCAAAGTGCAATTTGTCTCTTTGACGCATACATCGGAGAAGTCCAGGAGTAATCCAAGGTTTCATGATAACCCATTTGCGTCCAATTTTGATTTTGTGAGTATATTTGGCCAGTATATTCGACATAATTTCATTAAAACGTGCAACTGCCAAGTTTACGTTACATATGTTGTAAATCGTAGACCAGTTAGTCTTGTTTATTTCGGCTACGACAGCATTAACATTTAATTTGAGTATAAAATTTGGCTTTGGAGCCGCAGGATTCGAGTTGCGAGTGCTGGTTATTACTATGCAGTGATCCGTTACTGATGTTTCGCATATTAATCCTACTGTTTCAGTTTTAGATTTAATAAAAATATGGTCAAGGCAGGCTAAAATCCTTGTGGGTTTAGTTATCGCCGGAAGCAAACCATGTGAGGCCAATAAAGTAAGATAATCGCAGTGATGGCTATTAGATGTGTTGGTGATGTCTACGTTAATATCCCCCGCGACTGCAATATACGGGTAACTTTTCAGGGTGCTTAGAGTGGAATCCAAAGAATTAATAAACGGTTCTAGGTTCGCCACCTTTGTTGCTGGAGATCTGTATATCCCTAGTATTGCATATTTATTGTCTATAGTTACGACAAGTGCATCAGCATCACTAATATTTGGTTCATGGATTGAAGTTTTATACAAGCATTTAGAGTATATAATAACTCCACCGTTTTTATTTTGTTGAAGCGTTGTGCGGTAGGCATTATATCCAGGTAGAGGATCTATCGTTAAACCATCGCTGAGCCAACATTCTGACAATATTATGATGTCTATGTCACAGTCTATGCGTTGCAGAGCTACAGTAAAATTATCAATATTGCAATTGAAACTCCTAATGTTGAAGGCAAGTACTTTGAAGTTGTTATCAAATTTAGTGATGAAATGTTTGCATAAGTCTACAGTTTCTAGTGAATGACAATCAATTGTTACGGTTTCGTCTATGTCATGGGCAAGGCTAAGTAAAGCCATCATTATAATAGTAAAATTGTGAAGATATTAAGGTCGTGATCCAAGACGTCATTTTTATATTTAAGTTGCTGACAAACGTATATGCATCATTTGTGTAGAATTTTAGTTTAGTGCGCTTGTGTGCATGTATGTGAGAGTTTGAGTAAAAATGGATGGTATAGTACTTGAGTATGTTTAAGTATGTGTGTTCAATAAGAAGCTTGCAAGTGATGGTCACAAAATAAATATAAGTTAACACTAAAAGTATGAATGATATGTCTATTGCTACAATATTGTTCAGAGCTACAAGTTGTGTAAAATGGGTACTTATATAAATAACAGCTATAGTAAAATAATTATAATATCTAAAACATCGATTATGCCAGTGGTGTGCAAAACTGCTTTTGAAGTTCGTCCATGGTTTTGATTGATATGGCTGGGTTTCCTTCCCGTTTTCGAACGTATATGGTGCCATTCTTGACCCAGCAAAATTTATAGTCTGCCGATTTGGCCTGCTGTCTGGCTGAGCGAAATAAGTGCCTGGAGTCCTGCGTAAGGCGCTCATTGATGTAGAAATTTCTTGAAGGCCCTTGTACATCTATATCAACACAAGTCAGGTTGCGCCTTATTTTGCTAGCTTTTAAAAAAGCTTCTCGGTCATGTCGGCGAAGAAAGCGTACCACCAGGGGACGAGGGAGCGTTGGTTTGGCACCGTCCGTGGCAGTGCCTGAAACGTTGAAATTTTCTCGGTTTCGTGGTCCGACGCGGCTTGCAAAGTCGATGTCTTTTTTATCAAGAGGCGCCCCAATTTTTTGCGATATCAGCTGTACCAAGTGTATTGGGTTTTCATTTGGAGACTCATTTATACCCGAGATTTCAATTTCATTGCGTAAGCTAGCTTGTGATCGCAGGTTGAGTTCGTATCGTAGTTCAGCAATTTTATTCTGGCAAATAAAAATATCTTTTTGACGTTCCTCCAGTACCCGCAGCCTCGACTGGCTATCCTCTAATTTCTTATCGTGTTCTTCAATACGATCAAAACATAACTTAAGATGGTCCGTTAAGCCAACCATGTGAGCCTTCATTTCGCTTATATCACCCCGTAATAGTTTGATTTCAGAGGTAAGCAAAGATAGGTCTCCATTTTCGCCAGCACTAACAGTAGACGGGCTCGATGAAGGAGTGACCTTAAGGTTGTAGTCACGAAGAAGGGTTTTGACGCTGTTGTCACAGACCACGGCAGTAGCGGGCGGAGTCGCCGGCACGGCGGCGGCGGCGGCGGCGGCGGCGGATCGAACGGGTGTATTGGAGTTATCTCTCCGCGGTTCCCTTGATTGACACATAGGACAAACCCAATTTGATTTTATATCCTCAGAAATCTTGCGGTCAGTTATGTTAACACATATGGGATGATAATAGCTACTACATTTTGTGCATATTATGTTAGGAGTACTCAAACGTATAGATTTATTGCAGGCCGCGCAAGTGTTCACCATTTTTAAACAAGTTTTATTATTGCGCTCAGCTGCTGCAGTGATAAGTTGAAGTTTATATGTACCTGTTTATACTCGTATGTTGATAGCTATGACGAGATTGTAATGTTAGTTGTAGCAAATACTCAAAGCCGGTTTCACGTAGAAGGTCCCGCTGCTTTGCTCGCTAGTCAGGTAGTGTGAGGGACACGAAAATATATAAAACCGCAGCCCGTCCCTTTCTCCCGAGGTGTAGAGGAGCCTACCTCAGCTACTGCAGCAATCCAACTCGACTACTTGATAGTAATCTGTGTCACTTCGAAATATGATTAGACGCACTTGTGGTGGAATATTTTAATTTTAAATGCACTCGACTATGACACTTTTGTTTACTACTTATGAATGAGAATGGTGTGAGGTGTACAGCGAAATTTCAAGAGCACAAGAAACGCGTCCACACCTTAACTGTCTTAAATTCGCACTCCTTTGTGCAATTAGTTTATTTTTTATTCGACTTTCCCAGATTACCCGACATCTTGTAATTTATCGCTGACGTGTACGCATGATATTTTCCAATTTTACAGTCTCTCCATACTCTACGATTATTTTTAAAACGATGCGTTATAATTGCACAAAAAAGCGCTAAAATTATAGTAATTTTATTGAGGAGAATATTATTATCACATTAACAAGTTATTGGAGCATAATTGTTTTGTCCCGAGCGGGAATCGAACTCGCGTCCTCCGATTTTGCGCCGGATGCCTTAACTACTCGGCCACCGGAACACACTCTTTCGAGCCGAAATTTTGTCCTCCAATTGTATTACTTTAACCTTCATAGGGAACGGTGTGATTTTCGCTAAGCACGCGATAGTGCTTTGATTTATAGTAAGCATTGTATTAAAAATACATCGTGCTTTGTATCGCTGACAGAAATCTGCAAGCTGTTCTCCAAGAAATTCTCGATTGATGTTGCTGAAGGTGGAAAAATAAAGAAACATTCCCGAAGCGAATTCAACTTTGAAGCCGTTACTGCTAAATTTCAGGTATATATACAAAAGTTATCTACCTACAGATATTTCATTTAAAGTAAAGTCAAAGTCATTTATTCAATTAAGGCGTCTAATACGCTCTTATGAAAATCAATTTTCAGTCATTTTCTTCTTCACCTTGACTTTGACCTCAATCTCACCTGATGGTATGAAGTGATCGAAGGTATTGTTCAAGCTAACCTAGAATTACTGGCTAAAAAAAGTCACTTAACCAACGATGCAGTCCCCTTATTCCAACCCGTCAAATACACACAATATGATGGGCGAGTGGGCATATCTGACTGACGTCATATTCACATCATTACTAGCTTCGAGCAGCAGGGACTTTATCTGCCGTTCTTTTAAACTGTTACAGGCGATGTCAATGTACGAGCAAGGTGCAGTTTCCTGGGCCGTGGGCGGGGCTGTTTGCGAAGCGCTAGCTGCGTACGCCGCAGGAGCCACCACGTACCTGCCTCAAGCTGAACACGTCGCCTTCGCGCTTGACCTCATGGAGATTGCATTTAACGTCCATGGCCTCATTGAGACGTGTATACAAGTACGCGATATATGAATACACTTTTTCTTTGATAACCCGCGTATCCTTAATTTAAAAGATTTTTGCCTTAATAATTTTTGAATACGGAATAAGTAGAGGAATAGTTTATTAATTCGGAATATTTTAGTGTGTAATGCGGGTATTTGCCATCGATCCCCTCCGAAACGGAACAGAAAAGGAAGGTCGAAGAATGAAACGATGACTTTTGTGACAATTACTTACTGTAATTATTACAGTCTCAAACACTATTCAGTGTTTGTATTAAACGCAGATTGTGTAATTCTGAATTGAGAATGTTATATTTTCTTTGTAATATAATCACGAATCTTGGACCATGCAGGTTTATATTTACACTTCATACATACCTAATATATCAGGTATGTATGAAGTATCAATATCCTAACAATCAGTTTGCTTCAATGTGTTGTAAACATTACTTTTTATAATGTGATATATATTCAGTTTTCATAACTATTCATTTGTTATAGATCCTAAAAGAGCTATCAGAAGTAGAAACAGCATTATCAAGCCGAGGGGCGCCGAGCAGTGGTCTAGCGGCCCCGCACGCTTATGCGTCCGCGCTAGCGTTATACACCGTCGGCGCACTAAGAAGATATCATTCCTGTCTTTTGTGTAAGTCTCTCCAATTCTACTATATATTGTATATTGCAAGATTACTTAAATATTATGTTGACTGATGATATACTTAAATTTTATGTTTAAAATATTCTATTGCATTTATCCTACACTAGCTTTCGCCGTTGCCCACATGTCATCTGATTTCATCAAGCTGCCCCGGGAACTACACAGTAATTTGTGGTTAAATGTGTATGTGTCAATCAAGTGCTTAATTTCATAAAAATCTGTTCGGCATTTCGGAGATGACTTCAAAAATGCCTATGGCAGAAATTATGGAACAGACTTGGTATGAAAAATTATGAAAACAGGTCTCTACTAGTTAGAGACCTGTTTTCATAATTTTTCATTTTTTTGTGATTAATTATCCCAGTGACGAAACCGATAGGCCGTCATCCATGAATGTTTTAGCGCTAATTCTTCGAAAGGATCGTCGATTTTCTTATGTTTATAGTGTTGTATAGAGACACCAGAGCTACCTATAACCCACGATTTTCGTGGATTTTCACGTATGATGGGAGAGTATTCTGTGAAATTGTTACCAAGCTTTACCTTTAAAGGCTAAAAAGAAACTGTATTCTTATGCTTATACTTTATATAATACACTGTAACTGCTTTGATATCTACCAAAAGGGACGTGGACAAACAGCTGACTATATACGCAATAAAAGTTTTCACTACGCGTAGTATATACATAACAGACGCACCCGTGCAAATCAGTTATAAATCACCCGGTTAGATCATAATTAAGATTGTTTTCTTCCAGTGTGCGTCGAACAAACATCATTGGTGTTCGAGCAACTGTGCAGGCTTGTAAAACACGTAGTGAACCCCGGGGACTGCGGATCGGCGGAGCGATGCGTGCTCGCGCAGTTGCATGATCTGTACAAAGCAGCAGCGCACCTTTGTCACGCGCCGCATGCCGACAACTTTGCTAATGCATACCCAAGGATCAAGTACGTACGAGAAAAAATGGTCCTTCGAAACCTCTGTTTCGAAGGACCATTTTTTCTGTATGAAGTTCTGTTCCAGTATGAAGCTAAACCAACTTAGTTTATTCTTAATAATTTTTTTTTGAAGCGATGATAGCCGAGTTATAATAGCTATAGCGTCCATGGTTTGATCCCCACTGCCTGGTTTGAGCTTCACCTCATGGTGAGCATTTTGCGAATGCTCGCCTGTCTAGCTACCACCCTCAACAAGTAGAAATTTGTCGCCAAGAACCTAACAGTGTTTTTTTCCGGCAGCAGTCCTTGAAAGCCAGTAAAATTACAGGCACATTAGACTTAACAAATGTATGTCTCAGGGTGACGTGTGCAGTGCTGTTCTTTACTTCTGACAGAAATACATCTGTTATAAGTAGAGGTTATCGCTCAGCATCAGGTGGGCCTCGCGCTTGTTCAGTCACAATCTCATAAAAAACAACTTATAAGTAGACACTTACTGTTGATGTATAACTGATTATTCGACAGATATACATATATCGAAAGACCTCTTGCCTACTTATGATACAATCTTCTATTCTATATTATGCCAATGAACCCATACGCGCCAGTAAATTAAAAATTAAACAGTTATTTTTTGATGCAGTTGTTTGAAAATCGAAGGAAAATGTTGCACTGTAATGGTATTCTTTTTTATTTTACCTACCCTCGAAAAAAAGTACGTATTTATACTATCTTTTTTTTAATTCATATCTGGAATATTACGTTTTGAGTCTTGATAAAATAATTTATGAGTTAAGTGATTACACATTCAAGCCCTCGCCTGATGGTAAGCATCACCCCTTGTAATTACAGTTGCAGTAAGTGTAACCGTCTTTCGTGACACTGCTTTTCGTGCGCTCATAGCTCCAAAACATTGGTTCTATTGCAACATTAACTTTGACCACTAAATACATGAGTCTTTGCACTATACTGTTTCGTGGCAAATTATCTTACACTGCTTTTGTACCCGCCATAAGACGGGCTCTAAATGAAAAGGCTCTAAAATCGATTTACATAACCTCATTCCGTCTTCTCCTTTCTTTCATCGGATAACAAGCCTCACTGGAACACGGCATCGTCGATATTCCGAAAATAGGCACAAAGCGTTTTAAATCCAGCTTTATACTGAGTACGGCTGAAGTATGGAGCACCCTACCAGCGTCTCTATTTCCCGATAGCTATAATCTAGAAGCCTTCAAGTATAGAGTTAATAGGTATCTGCTAGGCAAGCATGTTCCACCGTCGACCGCGTCGTCACTTTCCATCGGTGAGACTGCGGCCAAATGATTGCTTGAATTTTAATATTTAACTTAAAAAAAAGGCCTACCACGTACAAACCTGAATGGATTTTTGTTCTTAGTTTTATGATATGAATAAATTATTATTAATACATACCCATACCCTAATTATTTCAGGCAAGCTCTATATTCCCCGCTACAGCCGATACCATCACAGTACTCCTACAATCCGCAATTTCTCAGCGAGTTCTTCACTCATCCGCGTAAAGGTAAAAAGGTCTTTTTGTCATTGTATTTGTTGTAAAGTGTATTTCAATTCAATATCCTTCGATATCATCTGTTTTACATAATATGTTTAGTGTCCTTTATATTCGCAGGCAAGATTGAAATAGGCTGGGCGCGATCCGTCGCTGAATCACCGGCGAATCGGTACAGCTTCGTTTGCTCTGCGATGCTTGCTGTTTGCAGAGAAGTTGATAATGACCGGTTGGTAAATTAAATTTGTAGAGAATATCTCTGAATGAATTGACTCGGGACATTACTTTTCATTCTGTAAGCTTTTGAAGCAGTGATGGCTCAGTGGCGTTGGCTATGGACTGCCGTGCAGCAGGTCCATGTTTTGAATCCCGCCGTGGGCTTGAGCTTCAGCACATGGTGGAAGGGCAATATGCGAATGCTCGCCTGGCTAGCGACCATCCGCAAGTAGAAAATCTGTCGCCAAGCACCTAACAATGTGTTCCGGCAGCAGTCCTTGAGAGCCAGTAAAATTAAAGGCACAAGAGACCTAACAACTGTACGTCTTAGTGTTACGGGCACAGTGCAATTCATGAATTGTGATGAAATGCATCTGTTATAGGCGGATGATACCGGTTAACATCAGGTGGGCCTCAAGCTTGTTCAGTCACATTAACATAAAAAAAAACTTGTAGCGAATAGCCCAAAATAAGTTGACTCGGGACATTACTTTTTAGTGTATAACCCAAATTAATTTAGGAATAAACTGTTAATTTTCACATCTTTAGAGTGAATGAGTTGGGAGTACTCTGTGCTGAGATGACAGCTTGGTGTAGTGGACTGGCAGCAGAATGGCTCGGAGCTCTAGTAGCGCTGTGTGGGGCCCAACATTACCCGGCGGGAACTGCCCCGCATGCCGCGCCACCGCCACTTTATCCTGACCTTCTTCATCACAGAGATCTGCACGATGCGGCGGCTCATGACGCGCTGGCTGTGTTTACGTGTATTCTTGTTGGTAAGTACTTTATTAGTTATAATATGTCTTAAGATTCTACGCCTCATTAATGTTTTTAATAACCGGCTGTACTCACGCGTATTGGTCGAGATTGTCGACCTAGGTTTCGGGCATGTCCGATGCCCTTCATCAGGTGAGTTCACGCGTCTAAATCGCGGCGACGACTCCGCGCAACCCGCGATTTAGACGCGTGAACTCACCTGATGAAGGGCATCGGACATGCCCGAAACCTAGGTCGACAATCTCGACCAATACGCGTGAGTACAGCCGGTTATTAAAAACATTAATATGTCTCATACTCACGGGAACTTTCAAACAAAAATTCTACGCCTCTTCCATTTTACCATGATCTTCTGCACCGTTTACTTTGACGACGCAGTGGTTCATGACATACCTAAGGACAGCAGCCTGAACACACTGTTAGGTGCTTGGCATTGGCTGTTCTATGTGTGGGTGGAAGCTAATCTATCCAAGCGGTTTTATCCCAAACTGCCCTACCATGGACTTTCTGCAGTCCATAGTCAGTCCAGTTGGCCATCACTGTTCCATTAATGATTGATACCAAAGTTATCCGTAATATATGTACACCTATGAGTAAATATGTAAATAAGTGAAACTCTCATACAGTTACCGCTTAATTGTCACTCAACTCATTAAGTTCACAATTAAAAATACAAGCACACAAGTAGAAAGTCTGTCGCCAATCACCGAATGGCGTGTTCCGGGAGTAGTCCTTGAGAGCCAATGAAATTACAGGCACAATGAGACTTAACAACTATATCTCAATGTGACGGGCGCAGTGCAATTCGTGACTTGATGAATTGCAACTGTTATAGGCAGAGGTTAGTCCACTTAACATCAGGTGGGCATCGAGCTTGTTCCGTCATAAAAAAATAAAATAAAAAACACGCACCATCTTTTAAATTCAATTGTATTGATTAATTAATTTGGCGCTTAGAAATGATTGAAGTAATGTTGTTCCTACGAATAAATAATTATTTATTCGTAGTGTTGTTCCGACCTTTTTCAAACCACAACCGCCGCTGTAAGTTTTGCTCTCTGCTGTTTATTAGCTTTAACTTACATTTCTCCACAAATTTATTTACTTTACAACTTTATTTACTCGTAGATTATAGACTATATATCTGGAATCTTAAACATATATTATAGACTATATGTTTAAGATTCCAGATTGCCCAGGCAGGGATGGTAAGCAGAGTCTTCCACCTGGAAAACCTGGTTTTTGAATCTTAAATCGGCCGCGATGAGCGGGGCTGAAATTACATAATGATCAACTTACAATGTTTTTTCTTCTTACTTCGACGACCTAACCCTAGCGGTTCCCTAATCAAAGTTATACTGGCCAGCAAACCTTAACTAAGTACTTGTGCTTGCGGAATGACGAGGGATCCTGGCGTCACGAACATAACACTCCACTTTTTTCTGTTTGCAATTATCAAATGTTTTTATATATAGACAATACGCACGGATCTCAAAAAAGCGGCTATATATCAAAATCAAATTTTTACTACGAGCTCGCTAAAAGCAAATTTCACAAAGTTTTTTCAAACCCAAAATTGTCCATAGACAAGAATACTCCTACGCTAAGGAGGCGTTCAGAAACTCGACCCGCAGTTGATCGTTCCGAACACTATAGGATGTTCGTATTTGCTGACTTATATTATTCAATTTAATTAAATGACAAGGTGTTGTAGACATGATAAGCTAACTGACACCTTTTCGTTATTATACCGTTTATTATTTCTAGCGCGCCACTGTTTCTCTCTGGAAGACTTTGTCCGTCACGCAGCTTTGCCGTCCCTCCTGAAGGCTTGCGGCGGAGGTGGCGCCACCAGCAACCCTGCAAATGCGCCATCGCCCGACACTGGCGCCAGGCTTACCTGTCACTTGCTGCTGAGACTCTTCAAGACTGTGGACACTCCTCAACCAGGTAACTGTTAGTCAGACTGCTCTTTTCTACTCTGTCTCTTTTATATTTTGCTTGGTGGCTAGAAATGTAAACAGGTCAATCATTTAAAATACCAAGCATACTGAAACATATAGCTGGATCTAGAACCAGTTGCTGACGGATTGTTATGAGTGATGCTGAGTCTTAAAGCTGTCTCGTAAAACTTTGACTTCCGTGCTAGAAAACGGGTCACACAATTAAGCAGGTACTTGTTATAATTCTCTGAAATGAAATTACTGGGAGGATGAGACATAAGAAGTAATTTCTCGGAGTGACGAGCGCAGTCCAGTGTCAAGCCGGAAATGATGACACTGTGACTTTAATGGACAGGCGTAACGGTTAACAGCAGGTGGCTGACTTGTACTTTTGGTCATTCGTAAGATGTTTAAACAAAATTACTTATAAAAGTAAGTTTGGTACATAAAATATCTTTGTTTTTTTTTATGCCTGATAGGTCAGTCTTTGACCACCATCTCACCTGATCGTAAGTGATGATTGCTCGAAGATATTGTTTGGGCTAACCTAGGATTACTGGCTCTCAAGGACATCTGCCGGAACACACCTTTACGTGATTGGCGACGGATTTTCTACTTGAGGGTGGTAGCTAGCCAGGCGGGCATTCGCAAAATGCCCTACCACCATGCTATAACGACTGCCATCCTAAGACGACAACCGGGACCGACGGCTTAACGTGCCTTCTGAAGCACGGAAGCGCTCAGTAGTAATGTCACTAGCGGTCACCCATCTAACTCATGACCGCGGCGGACGTTACTTAACTTTGCTGATCGGTTAAGAACAGCTAAGCAAACTTCGCTTCGAGCGCTTCATTCTTGATAATATTATCACTTAGATGATCGTACATCGTCTTGTTATGCAGGGCTGTATTCAGTGTCGACGTCACCGGGGCCTGGGGGCGCGGCGGCGGGTGTGCGACTGTCCTGTGACCGTCACCTGCTAGCCGCCGCACACAAAAACATAGGCGTCGGACCCGTGCTGGCAACACTGAAGGCTATACTTAGTGAGTATTCTGCAAGACATCGTCGACACGTATATATGTGCTTATCTACAGGAGTAAGCAGAGATGTAGGGAAAATCTAAATTTTGCTAGCAATTGAAGGTCTTTTACAATATGGGTGAGGCCATTGCACTTTACCAGACACAGTGCCAGCATAAGAAAATATAATGACTTCAAAAATTTGTATGATATATCAATAACATTTTGGCCGGTCCAGTTGTGAATCTTGGGGTGTCGCGATTTGAAAGTGATACTCGTTCTTTTTTACCAATATTTGATTTATATACAACTTTACTAATGGAATTTTTAATCTGATGCATTTCATCACAAGTGACGAATTGCACTGCGCCCGTCACCTCGAGACATAGTTGTTAAGTCTCATGTGCATGTTATTTCGTCTAGTAAAGTTTTTGAAGGAAGTCAAATCATTTTGCGACACCACGCAGTCGTTGAGTAGGCTTGAATTTTTTTTGTGTGTACTACAGTGGTAGGAGACTCGACAGCTCGCGACGGTGGCAAGCCTGGTGGTAAGAAGTCGTGTGAACTTTCGCATATACTGGGAACCAGTGATACGGTACCTACGGACGCACAGCTTGAAGCGTAAGTATACCTGTACTCGTTTTATTCATTTCTTGATTTGTATTTTGATATCTGAAGAACAACGATATAAATGATATATATTTGTGGGCAGAGGAAGCGCTCTTATTATGCTTGCTGTGCTTCATATTTAACGGTAGAACAAAATCAAATCAAAATCAAAAATATATATATTTCCACCTTACAAAAGATTGGTTACCTATATAAAATATATGAAACAGACAAGAGTGCCAAAATTTAACCTAAATTTGTGAGGGGCTGGTGCCTAAAGTAGGTTTCTAAGAACCTGTATAGAACAGAACCGCGAATAGAAATAAACTCATCCTTAACAAGACCCTTGGTTATGCATAATTTTATCGTAACATAAAAAACTTAACCTCTTTCACGAAGGCTGTTAACATTTGCTACTACCGTGGTAGCAGTAATTGGATTCATGTTAAACCTACTTATCGTATTTCTTTCTTGGTTTTTCTTCAGATATCAAGAATAATAAATGTATGAATATGAAATAAGATTAGTACATTAAATTATCATTTATTATCCTTATAATACAGACTTATTGATTGGTAAATTTCTCTCATTCTTAGGATGGTAGAATCAGAGATGACTGGAGGCCATAGAACTCCTAGGTTTGTTTATTTTAATATTGAGTTACCTCGTTCGCACATCCTCCACCCTTCTCATTAAATGTGCTGTTGCAATCGTACTTCCACTAGTCAAGCCAAAATATCAAATTTTACTTTAAAAAGCCGATTTCTGATAACTGAAAGTAGAAATTTTAAAAATTATGCTGGTAATGTGGCCAGTAGAAAATGCTTCATCTGTCTGTTTGATATGGTGGTAGGGAATGTGTATACTTGCATGAGGACAGGTGTTGCACTTGAGCGTGGTTCAAGTACAAAATCTGTCACCAAGCATTCAACGATATGTTCCCTGACTGAGGCAGTAATGGTCGCTGAATTTCCATTCCCATTCTCGACGATCTACTTTAACAAGTTCAAACATATTTTACTTACTAACTGTAAGATAGTGATCAAAGGTCGCCTAATAGTGAAAAGATTCCATCTTCTAATTCCAAATCCATTACTGTAGTACCATGGGCACCCGATAAGTAGGCAATATTGCAATTTACTCAAAGCCGTAAAGTTTTATTCGCCTAAAAATCAACCGTTGTTTATTATTGTGTACTGCGAATGAGTACACAACGCTGTATATACAGGCGTGTTTAAAAATTCCAATGGGTATATTGCTAAGTTATGTTTGGTTATCAGAAACAGTCCGGCGTCTCACATTAATTTTATTCTTCAACCCGGCTGTTAGCGTTTGAAATCTTTATGTCATAAATTCACTCTCTTCCTGTTCCTCTCATAAATGTTTTCAAATGCTGGTGGAAGTGTCGATTCATTTGCAATTCTGTCTTTCCGAAAGGTCATAAAAAATGATCTTGCAAGTTACAAGCTTCACATATCGACATGTTTTGCTACAAATTAACATAAATACCTTCACCACATCTATGTGACTGTTTTGGGAACTCTCATGTTTTACATTTTGTGTGTGGTCTTGTCATCTTGGTATATTAAGATTGAAGTACGTTTCACAATATCGAATTCAGGGATAATTATAACTCTTAACTCATTCATACAAATCACAAATTCAAATCTAAACGTCTTTTGGTTTTAGTTACAGTGGTAACTCACATTATGTAACGAAAAACTAATGTTTTTTGTAAGTTACCCAATTCTAGCTATATAAAATGTGTGGTTTATATTAATCCCCACCTATCACCAGCTAACTGCCATGTATTTTCACATTCAGTGGTGCCATAAATGTTAGCTAGCATTGATACACAGAAATATAACCGTGTGCACCCTCTATCCCTAATGTAATACCACCGTCTTCAATCAAAGGTTTGACACTGTTAACTGAAGAAGCACGGCTCAAGTCTCACTTCTTCCTAACAATACCATCACTGTTCATCGTTTTCACCTGGTGGGAATCTGTAAATATGTGTAAATAATATCTGTCAACTATTCCTCTGTGTTGTCCGTTACATAGTGAATAACCATGTCAATGTTATGTAGAGGTAAGTACATTAAAGTTAATAATGTAAAAAATCCAATTCTGCTGTCCAAATGAATATAGAAAGCAGTATGTGTTAAATTTATATATAAATATTGCAATCCAGTCATAACCGTGGATATGGAAAATTAAAGAAACCTTATATTCTAGTGAGGTAAATGGACACTGCTCCAAACAGATGTCAATAGTGATTCTGTTTGAAATTTAATTTGATTTAATTAGGTATAACTAATAAACTTATTAATTTAGAAGACAAAGTTTTGCACAAATATTCTTATGTAGAAGTCTGCACAATTTCAAAGCAGAATTGGAGCATAAGTGGAATTTATTGTGTTAAATGTTTTGCGTATTTTGTAGGGGTAGCGGTGGTGTGGGTTCCACACTGCTGGATTCATCACAGTCTTTATCATCATTAGCCAGGAGGGTTCTAGCAGAAATTTGTTCGGAAGAGTGGGTCTTACAGAAATGTCTGCAAAACCCTGATGAGTTATACCAAGCTGATATGCTACTGGACTCCATGTTGACACCGAGGCAAGCTCAAAGGTAACAAGTTAATATTTTAGTTGTTTATGTTTAATGTAAAATTGCGAAGAAAATTTGTACTCTACATAATCCAGGATGTGATATGAGGTATACATGATAATACGATTACATAATTCATTTAACTAAGTTAGAAGGAGTTATATATTTTGCATGTAATGCCACTTATATAGCTCAAGTAATAGTATTGTAATTTTTAGGTTATTGCATATGATTTGCTATCCGGATTCAGCAAGCCATACTCATCCAGACCTTGACCAGAAGACCATGATCACGCGATTATTGGAGGTAAATAGCTTTTATTGTACATGACTACTAACTGCCAGATTAACGTTTATGCTTTAATTAACTATACTCTATAAAATCTAAGCATAAACACGATAGAATGTGATTACATTATGCATAATAAAAGTAGTAGTCAATTTATATACGTATATCGTATTGATGCGTTTATGGATAAAAATCTGAGCACAGTAAAATACTAGTTAAAAGAAACTTTAATTATTTTTTCTTCACTTTAAATTTCACTGACTAAATTACTTTCTTTGTTACAAGAGACCGAAATGGTCCAAAATAACACGGGGAAATTTGTGAAATAAACTAGCTACAAGTATTGTTGTCAACTTTACTCATTCCTCACATTTGTCTTAGAACCTGGAACAGTGGTCGCTGCGAATGTCTTGGCTAGACCTGCAGCTGATGTTCAAACAGTTCCCGCATGGGTCGGTGGAGCTGAGTGCATGGCTAGACACGGTTGCTCGCGCAGTCATCAACGTACTGCAGCAGCCGGCGCCGCCACCGCCAGACAAGGACAGGTGACTGTGTACCATTCCTTTAGCATTCCATCCGGAAACGCATTGTGTAAAACAGTTCAGTAGAGCAATTGACTCACAATTGTAAAGCATGCCTTCATAAACGTTCTGCAGCACTTCTTTCCGGTGGTTCGTCTAGTTTATATTACAAAAAACATTCAGTAGCTGATAATAATTTATTCCCATATGACATGGGGCTAATCATATGTGGCTAAACGTGAGTGTAAACTTCTGGGATTCCCATAACCCATTCATGTAGCCAAAAGTACGAGCAAATAACTTGTAAAAAATCACAAAATACACAAATTCACGGACTTACAGTTAACTTAAAAATATAATTTTGTTAAGACTGCTCTTACCGCTTACAGTATGTCTTCATGAATATCTGGGTACTATTTATACGAAACTTAATCCTAATCTTACGTAACATTTTAGGCTCAGTTCCGCCAAACCATGCAATATGTTACAGTTTTGGTAATAATCTTTCCACAAAACTCATTGAATCAATGTATTCAACTTTGTTCACAGAACGGGAACAGACCGAGGAGTAGTGAGCACAAGCAAGTGGTCACAGTCTGTGTGGCTGGTCGCACCACTCGTTGCTAAGCTGCCAGCCGCTGTACAAGGACGCGTGCTTAAACAGGCTGGCCAGGTAACATACGAATATTAATGGAGACGTATCGCTGCAACACTGTATCAACTACTGTACTGTATCACCTGGATCGTCTACTTCTGAACTCAGCCTTCCCCATTCAGGGGGTTTGTCATAACCTCCAGGCTTGGCAGGCTTCTTGGGGAACCTCAGGCGTCAGTACGCACAGAAGCACAAACAGACGGACAGCTAAAAATTAGTAATAAGAACCCATTTTGTTGTATGAAATCATATAATGAATGCATGTAGCATAGTTGAGATTGAAGATGGATGATGGACACCTATGTTATTACCTACACTAACTGGACTAGATAAGGCATATTGAGTGAAGTAATATGAACATGCCATGAAGAGGGATGAAAAACCATATAACTAGAAGAGTATTAAATGTGTATATGGGAACTTAATATAACAAAAAGCCGAAGAATGATTGTGATAGAACAAAAGTGGAAGAAGAATGTATCGCTGACCCTACATTGTAGGGGATAAGAACAGAATTGATCATGTATCGATAATGACTTGGAATGACTTGAATCATTTGTGATATGGATACCGTATATGTCAACAATCGCATTTTTTTATTGGTATATGATGCATTTTTTTTAGATATTAGAAAGTGGGTGGGGTGCAGGATGCAGTGGCAGTTGCAACAGCGGAAGCGGTGGCGGTGGCGGATCACATCGGGACTGCAAGAGCCATCAGAGTCCTAGTTATAAAGGGTAAGTTCAATTAATCCTTCACCTACTTAATCCTTACTTTATTATAGTAAACAAGTAAGTACTCAGTATATTATAGTTAGTCAAGAAGTGGGAAGCGTGGCGCAGATGCTTTAACTAGTGAAAATGACCAAACTTAAACGCGATACTGCCTTTTTCTACGATTCAATCAGATTTTGTTAGTGACAAGTTGATATCGGCATAGCAGATCTTGATACTATTTTTGAAATGATATTCTCGTGAGTTTCTTACGTAATATATTAAAATATAATAAATTAACCGACAAAATCACTCACATTGGGGATCAAATACGTCGACCCGGGCTTCGAGCATATCAGCCGGGAGCTCGCAGACGCAGCTGCGCACTCGCCCTGATGATGCATCTGATATCCTCGAAACCCGGGTATGATGTTTTTGCCGGTGAATTTATAATATTTAAATATTTGATACTAATTACCTCACGTCGATCTTATGTTTATTGCGATTAGAACTGTAATTCAACTAGATATATTTTATTTTTGCTTTGCAGAACTTATCATCATTTTTCTATCCTTATACATTTTTTTAAGAGAATAAATTGTATAAGATTGTGTAACGGCCGTATGTACAGGTCCCGGCTAGGGCATTCGGTTCACGGCTTAATTAACAAAACTTTTCGATACCCCTTTTGGGAGATCTTAAACGCAGACTGATGGTCAAATGCGCCAACTGATTATACACTCCGAAGCATGGAAGCTCTACGTGGTAATGTAACTAGCGGCGATGCATTACAATTTGGTGCACCACCTATTGCAAAAAATAAGATCCCAAACATTCACCATCTTTGTTTCTTTTCGAAGAGTGCTGACATTCTAGGACGTCACCCTACGGGCGTAAGTTAAGCTTCGATTTGGGAAGGTGGCAAATATGTCAAAATAACCTTGATATACCCCGTTATTGTCATAAGTACAAAAACCGGTACAAATTCTAATATACTGTTTTGTAAACAACAGGTCAGCGGGTGGTGGAAGCGGTGGTAAGAGGGGAGTAGCGGGCGGCAGTTGCGGTGGGGGGTGTGCATGTGGCGGGGGGAATGCAGTCCGACTCGCGAACGAACCGCTGCTGTCTCTCGTACTCACCTGTTTGCGGCATCAAGATGATCAGAAGGTAAGGGAACTGTCTATTAAACATGTTGAAAATTTTTGATGTAAGTACTTAGAGTCCTTCAGTGACAAATTGTGTTCTTTTTTAATTTGTTATTGACATTTTGTGAAAATTATGATGTTTGTATGACGCCAAGAATTTCCAGTTAATTATTAATTTTTAGATATATTTTTATTATATTGTTATTGACATTTTGTGAAAATTATGATGTTTGTATGACGCCAAGAATTTCCAGTTAATTATTCATTTTTAGATATATTTTTATTATATTTTTGACATGTCAAATTATTCATATTTCGTTTTCACAATTATAAATGGCGTGCCTGTTCTTATGTAATAAATAAATCTCCCTATACCCTTAAGGTTTGCCTCGATCGGCCGACGGAACTGAATATAAATAATGGCCTCCTGTATTATTGCTATAATATCAGTAAATTAAACTCGCGTATGTTTATTTATTGATTTATAAATATCTTGTAAGACCTAAGTAGTTCTTGCAAGACAGTATTATTTTACTATATTTTCTTTTCTCGTAACAGCATTATTTTTGCTTATGTATAATTTGTTCTTGTCCACCGGTGAACATAGCCTCCTCCTTTATGGGGGGCTTTACCATAATCCCCACGCTGGGCAGTCGTCTTGGGGATCACAGTGTGAGATATGCTGCCCACCTTCTGCTGTGGTATCCTTAGTTGCCTCTTACGACACCCGCGGACAGAGACAGGGTGGTGACATTCTAGCCCGGCAGCCCGGCAACCCGCATCATTAACTTAGATGAAATCAAAACTTTAATCGAACCTAATCTACAGTGTTCTCAATTGCAGGAAAGTCTATTGTCTTCCATCCATGCTCAACTCCAACACTACTTAACTCACGCGCGTGATCACGAACGTTCTGCTTGCAACGACACTTGGCAAGATGAAGTCGCCCCTGAAGCTTTGCAACTGCGGTTCTCTCTCGCCGGAGGAATGTTCGACGCCATACGGAGATCTTACCAACTAACGTCAGACTGGGCGGTGTTGTTGACGCAGCTGGTCGCGCATCAAGTCGTCGACGCCTACAATAATAGGTAACTAAACTGTCTATGTATACTTTTCAGGAAATTTTTGTTTCGATATGGAGATATTAACTACTGACGTCAAATTAGTTGGAGTCACTAACGCAGCTACTCGCGCATCAAGTCGTCAACGCTTCCGATAATAGGTAACTAAACTGTCTATGTATACTTTTCGGTTAATTTTTGTTTCGATGGGGAGATCTTACCGACTGACGTCATATAAGGTGGAATTACTAACGCAGGTGGTCACACATCAAGTCGTCGATGCTTCCAATAATAGGTAACTAAACTGACTATTTATACTTTTCGGGGAATTTTTGTTTTGATGGGGAGATCTTAACGACTGACGTCAAATAAGGTGGAGTTACTAACGCAGCTGGTCGCGCATAAAGGTGTGAACGCTTACAATAATAGGGTGTCTATTGTCTAAGTATACTTTTCAGGGAAATTTTGAATGGATACAGAGATCTTACCAAATGACGTAAGGTTAGGAGTTATAAGAACAGTTGGTCGCGCAACAATTCTTCCAGACTAGGCGGTGAAACTTACAATAATATAGGTAACTAAACTCTAGGTTTGCGGGTTTTTTTACGCGACACGGAGACCTAACCAACTGACGTTGGACTGGGTATTGTTACAATGCCGCTGTAAAAATCTATTGCTCTTATGCGAATGATATTTTTTGTCCATTAACATTTTATTAGCTTTGAAGGATTTTATATTGCAATCGAATACTCAATAATAACATACATAATAACAAGTGAAAAATATACTGGTAATATAAAAGACCCGGTCAATCATCAAAAAACATGATAACAATTCATATAACCTCCATTTTACACATCTTTGTGTTGTGTGTCGTTATGAGAGATTGAGCGTTCGATTCATATCTTCAATGGGTGATGGATTTTTCTGTTATGGTGTCCAAACAATTTGTTTTTGTGGTGATAATGTCTCATACATAAAAAGGCCTTGTGGTTGCCTAAATTAATTCAGTCTAGTAGCTGTAGTAATGTATTAGGCCAGGGCAGAAGCCTTAGAAAATGGTAAAAAGGGAAAAAAAGTAGTAGGATGAAACCCGTTGAATAAGGAAGAGAGTATTACAAAAATGAAAGGAAAAATATATTTATCTTTACTTTGCGTTTTTGAGAACATTTACCATAGTAATGTATTTTTTTTTCATTATCAGAAAAAAGAGATTTTACAACAAAAAGCCCACCTACTTTTTAAAAAAGCTGATAAATATCAGCTTAACGCGAGAAGTTCAGATTGAAAATTAAGGTGCTTTTTCGATATTTAGTCAAAATAAGGTGAAAAAATAAACATTTTAAATCAAAAAAAATACAGAGTATGTGGGACATAAAAAGGTGAGTTTTCACCAAATTTAGTAGTAAAAAAAAGTTTTTTTGTTTACAAAAAAAGGGATTTACTTTGAAGCAGTGATGGCTCAGTGGCATTGGCTATGGACTGCCGCGCAGCAGGTTCATGGTTCGAATCCCGCCCAGAGCTTGAGCTTCACCGCATGGTGGAAGGTCATTTTGCGAATGCCCGCCTGGCTAGCGACCACCCTCAAGTAGAAAATCTGCCGTCAAGGACCTAACGGTGTGTTCTGGCAGCAGTCCTTGAGAGCCAGTAAAATTACAGGCACATGAGACCTAACAACTGTACGTCTCAGTGTGACGGGCGCGGTGCAATTCGTCGTTGACGAAATGCGTCTGTTATAGGCAGAGGTTAGTCCACTTAACATCAGGTGGGGCTCGGGCTTGTTCCGTCACAATAACATTAAAAAAAAACTTATAAGATAAAAACCAAAAACTTAGATCGTTTGAATATTTCACATAAATTTTGAGGTTAAGTGAAAAAAGTGTTAATAGTTACAAAAGTTGTAGATATTTTTATTACCTACAACTTTGTTAATTTTTTTTTTCATAGGACTTGCAATTTTGCCGGAAATTGAGATAAACCGTTTTTTTACAAAAAATACCTCCATGAGGTTAGAAATGACGATATGGAGTTTAATTTGATGTATACCCATTTTATAAAAAACACTTTAACCGTATCGTGCCTGGGAGAGCCAAAACTTGGTATGTTTTGAAAATAATGTTTGTTATTATTTAAAACAAGTAGCTGGAATGTTATGCTGTGGTATATGTTTAGAATTGACAAAAAAAGCACTTTCTTTGATGCTTCTCACGATATATTTAGAGAAAAGGATTACTTTTGTAAAATACGAAAAAACCCTGACGTCATAACTCCCTTCCTGTCATACTGACATATGTCATAACTGCGGTTCAAAATTATTGTTTTGACCGTACAAGTGTTTCAAACGGCTATCCTGTACTACTGCGCACACATTCGCGGTTTTTCGTTAATATTAGTCTCGTACGCCGGCAATTATCTTATAAAAATAGTATTTTATGGAATAAAAATGCTATTGTATTAAAAATACATACATTTTAATACGTCCAAAATCGTATTAGATCCGTTTTCCTAGTTGTATTAAAAACTAGCTTTAGCTCGATTAAATCGATCTCTTTTTGGAAATAATTTTGTGAATTATGATAAAAATTACTTCTGATCCTTTGACTGCACTTTGCATCTCGTTCCGTTGTTCCGGTGAAGCGTCAAAGAAGTTCAAATAAAAAAATCAACAAGCACACTATTGCATTTTCAGAATTTGCGGGTATTGGATAATTTTTACCAATGTTACATGAATACGCAATCGACTTTGCTTGTCTTCACGGTATCATAGAGAGTTAAAAAACACATCATACGCCTTGCGGATTATTATTTTCGTTTAAAACCATCCGAAGCAACAGACGTTATCACCTCAAATATATTCCATCGCACTATTATCCACTAGCCATCAAGATCACCGCACCTGGCTGGCACGAGCACACCAGCGAGCATCATCTGAATTTGGCCGGGCAGACAGTGTATTTACAATAAATTAACGTAGTTTGTGTCACAGCAACCTGTTCACGACATTGATCGACATGCTCGCGACTCTCATACACTCGACGCTGGCTGACGGAGGCGATGACAACAATAGGAAACATTACCAGAATCTCATGAAGAAATTGAAGAAGGAAATCGGGGACCGGCATGGACCGTCCGTGCAGTGTGTGAGGCAGTTGCTGCCGCTCTCTAAGAATACCATTATAGAGGTATGTTCAGTGAAACGTTCCTTGTCCGCCTTAAATAAAAAAATACCCTTTGTTGAAAAAGAGGATTTTATTATAGTTTTAATAGCACTTGTCAAAAATCCAAAATGGCATATTCAAGATGGCCGCCACATAAGGTCCTTCGATACCTGTGACTTATTACACATATTAGGCTAATCAACTGTGCCTCTGAAGTTAGGCCGCCAATTAGCAAGCAATCACTATTCGTTAGTGCTGTATGAGTAATTAATATTTTTAAAAGCTTCATATTTTTGCATGACGGTTCTTAAAGTGAAAGGTAGGCCAGAAGTTTTTGAGGACATACCCAATTTATGTTTTTTGCTTACACTGTGTTTATACTTTTGGTCGTGAGTTAAGTAGAGCAACTATTAGCTCATCACATTAAATTTTTTTCAGGTGATCGCTTGCGAACCGATTGGGACAATAATAGACCAGAAAGGGAACAAGATCTCTGGATTCGATAGTGATAAAAAACAGGTAACTTATGAATAGAATAGAAATACTGGGTTTATATAGTATTATTTTAAAACGTATCACATTTTGGAAGGTAACCGCCCGTGGTTGTACTGTTCATACGTAGCCCATTTTTGTAGGATAATAGTTTTCATTTAGATAATAGTAGTTGCGATTATAATAGAGGGTATTAAAACATGAGTGTAGTTTTTTGAAACGAGCCGCAGTCGAGTTTCAAAATAAGATTACAGGGGTGTTTTAATATCTAATTATATTCAGTTGCGTACACTACTTTATTTAATCTCATGGCTATAGGAAGGTACATTAAATAAAATTTTTATCTAACAAAATATTACTCAAATTCGTATGTACGAAATAGCGCCAAAATTGAAAATGTCTGTTATTGGTCTATGGCTCGGAACCAGCGCGCTCATCACAGATAATGTGTACTTAAATTGAATTGAAATCTCCTTGGTCGGGACACATTGTATTTTAATAATTAAAAAAAATATTTAAAGCAATGGTTTGTTAGGAGAATAATGCTTTAATTTAACTTTTTAAATTTCTTAAAGAAGTATCTAAATAAAATATGCCAATAAAAGTCTGTATTCCATTTCATAATTAGAATATTACCGACTGAGATTATATAAATATCATTTCTTATTTGACAGTTACATGGAAAAATCCTCTCAAACAACAACATACCGAAATTTGCACGATTATGGAATAATCTTATTATGTTATAACTATCAAATAAACATCGGTTCCTCAAGATGGTACAAAGAAAATCTCGGTTCTCCCTTACGGTAAAGAAGATTGGCTGAGCAAGCTAAACGAAGCGAATTTAGCATTACGGTACTAATACAGAATCATAGTATTACTATCGTACTCAAAGATGTCAAATAACTTTTAACGCATTATTAAATATTCCTTTTTATTTATTTATTGCTGTTAGGTATTCCTTTGACCACAATCTCACACCTGATGGTAAGTGACGATGTGGTCAAAGGTATCACCCTAAAGATGTGAAAATTAACCGTTTATAATTTAAATTAATAAGGGTTATAGACTAAAAAGTAAAGTCCCGAGCCAACTTAATTTGGGCTATTCGCTACAAGTTTTTTTTTAATGTTATTGTGACTGAACAAGCTCGAGGCCCACCTGATGTTAACCGATATCATCTGCCTATAGCAGATGCATTTCATTACAACTCACGAATTGCACTGTGCCCGTAACACTGAGACGTACAGTTGTCAGGTCTCTTGTGCCTGTAATTTTACTGGCTCTCAAGGACAGCTGCCAAAACACACCGTTAAGTGCTTGGCGACAGATTTTCTACTTGAGGGTGGTCGCTTGCCAGACGGGCATTCGCAAAATGCACTTCCACTTTGCCATTTTTGTACTATCATATATTGGTAATTAGCGTCAATTGCCGTCTTTGAGAGCGGTCATTAGCTTTTCTATAATTTTAAGAGGATTGTGCCAAATTTCAGGGTCTTCGCCTAACAGACAAGCAGCGCGTCTCGAGTTGGGAGCTTGTGGAGGGCGGACGGAATCCCGCTCCGCTCTCGTGGGCGTGGTTCGCTGCTACCAAGATTGAGAGAAAACCGCTCACTTATGAGAATGCTCACAGGTATGTATTTTTTTTTTTCTTATGTCTGATAGGTTAGTCTTTGACCACTATCTCACCTGATGGTAAGTGATGACCTAGAAGTACTGGCTCTCAAGGACAGCTGCCGGAACACACCGTTAGGTGCTTGGCGACAGATTTTCTACTTGAGGGTGGTAGCTAGCCAGGCGGGCATTCGCAAAATGCCCTACCACCATGCAAAAACGAATAGCACTAAACTTATATCATCATATTTTTACATCACGCTTTACGCATAGGTCTTTAAACACCTAAATTTAACACGATAATATGTTTTTACTCTATGTTGTGGTGTGATGTGATGGACATGCCAGCCTGCCTGATGGTAAACGGTCACGCCTGTCCGTGACAGATGCAGTGTCACCGTACTCGTTCTGCATGATACTGCACTGTGCTCATCACTCCGAGACGTAATTCTTATGTTTGCCCAATGGTTTCACTTGCTACAGTGCCCTTCATACCTAAACACAGTATAGTGTTTGAATACCACTGCTATCTGATACTGTTACTAGAATAATGATCTCATGTACAACGGGGCCAGCCTGTTGCCATCTACCGCGCACAGGTAGCACTAGGTACTCCAGACAGGTACAGAAAGTTTTCAGAATAAAAAAAAAATTCTGACCGGAGCATCGTAACGCGAGAATCCAAAACGACGCTCTTTACCACGTGACAGAACAAAGTAATAAAAATAATTCCACATAGGCTCAATTGAGCTCAAGGTGCAGGGCGCCAAATCTGCTAATTACATGTTCATATTCAGCATAGATTCATTCAAGATTCATACAAGACAGAATCGGTAGTCTGCTGTTCCCTTACGAATATATGAATCAGGCTAGTTTGACGATATTGCCAACAAAAAGTAAAAAGAGAACAGTAATGTAATTCAGAAAACAATTTCGTTATTTAAACAATTATGAAACCGATTTCACTTACGTTAGAACAGCCGAGTAGTTCGATCTCGACCGGTTTCGCGACCTTCAGAGTCGCTTCATCATGGAGTACGTACGCTCCCGACCGCGTCCGCGCAAGCACTGTTGTTTGTTTGCGCGGCGGCGGCGGCGGCGGTGGCAGAGCGGGCCGCGCGCGCTGCTGCTCGCCTCGCACGCTCCGTCGGTACCGCCGGCGGTGCCGGCACAGGTGCACTATCTTCATCGTCGTCACTGCTGTCGCTTATAATCAAACTTCCCATACACGCCGTACTAATTGTGTCTTGCGACAAGGTGTTTAATTGACTATAGTGTGCGGTACTGTTCAAAACTGGTTTCCATGCTGGTGCCAACATCCATCCACGGTCGCGGTTGAAATTGGGATGACGGCCAATTTCTATGGCTTCCCGTACTTTCCGGGGTATGAGGAACTTCTCCCTTGCTAAGACGGTAGCCTTGTCAAATCTTAAAAAATGGCTCGCCTCTTGAGCGTGTTCTGCAACCGCGGATCTACTGATGTCCAAGTTCTTAACACTTTTTATGTGCTCAGTTAGTCTTGTTGCAATGTTACGTCGAGTTTCACCTATGTAACTTTTGCCGCAATCACAGGGGATCCTGTACACTCCTGGCACGTTTAATGGCTCCTTGTCCTTTGGCGTTCGCAAAAACTGGCGTAATTGACCGGGTGGGCGATAAAATGTCCGTATGTTATACTTCCGTTGTAAAAGGGCCCCAATCTTATCGGTCACTCCCTTCACAAACGGCAAGTAAATCGGAACACGGTCAACTTTACTGGCTTTTCTGCGCTCTGTGCCATACGCCCAACGCGTACACTGCCGCCACTTGTATCCATTCTGCTCTAACACCTGCCTCACGTGACCCAACTCCGTGTTTATATACTGTGGATCACATAAACTATGAGCGCGGTTGATGAGAGCTTTTGGCACGGACATCAGTTGCGACGGGTGATGGTGGGAGTCTGCTCTCAGGTACCGGTCTGTGTGCGTGGCTTTCCGGTAAACCGAGTGGGTTATAGAACCGTCTGGTTCACGATATACCCTTACATCTAGGAAAGGCAAACTCCCATGACATTCTTCTTCAACCGTGAACTGTATTTTCGAGTGCACTGAATTTAAATGGGCGGTGAATAACGGCAACGCGTCCTTGGTGATTATGGCAAAGACATCGTCCACATAACGCCACCAGTAACGTGGTTTTTCGCTAGCGCTCTTCATGACCTTTTCCTCAAAATGTTCCATATAAATATTGGCCACAACTGGCGCTATAGGTGAGCCCATGGTGATTCCTTCCACTTGCATGTAATGATTACCCCGCCAAAGGAAATAACCGTTCCTCAGACAACATTCACTCAGCTCTGTGTAATCATTTGGTAAACCAGCCCCGTGGAGCAGGTCGCCAATGATTTTTATAACTTCTTCCAGGGGCACGTTCGTGAAAAGTGATGTCACATCAAAACTTACCATTATTTCAGTTGGCAGTATACGTACATCTGTTAGCAAGTTAACAAAATGTCTGGAATCCTTCACGTAGGATTGGGTTTTTCCTGTGAACTGTTGCAGGACAGTTGCCAAGTATCGAGACAGTTTGTACGTAGGCGCATCTATCTGACTGACAATAGGTCTCAAAGGCCAGTTGGGCTTATGGACTTTCGGTAAGCCATAGATTTTTGGTGATGTGGGGTTATGGGGGCGAAGACGTGGTAATAAATCTACCTCACTACACTTTTTTAAAAGATTCAGGACTTTTGTGGTCACACGTAATGTCGGATTATAATTGACCTTTGTATATGTGCTTTTGTCACTTACCATTTGCGTCACTTTTAATTCATATTGATCCGTATCAACAACCACTACCGCATTGCCTTTATCCGCAGGTAGTACCAACAGATCTGAGTTATTTCGCAACTCCAACAGCGCTTTCATCTCGTCTCTGCTGATATTACCTTTCGGGGCTTTAGATCTTCGCAGCATTGTTGCGATGTCCTGTCGCAGACATTCGGCATCGTGATGTGGTATCTTATTGCGTAACACCGCATTTTCGACACTAGTGATGATGTCTTCTAGTGGAATTTTCTTAGGTGCGGGTGCAAACTTTAGGCCTCGAGACAAAACGCTAACGGTTTCTTCCGTTAATGCATGTGAGGATAAATTTATTACATTGGCACTACAGCCAGTTTTCCCCTTATCAATGTTTATGTCTTGTTGCGAACTAGTTGCAAAGGCGGTATCTTCTTTTAGTTTTAAATTGTGAAACTTTCTATCATGCCTCTTTTGCGTGAATTTAGCAACACTGTATGCTCTGCTATAGGACATAGCATCCAGAATATCCCATAACTCGTCATCCAAAACTTTCGCTAGCTCAATATGTAAATCATATAGGTACTTTCCTGTTTGTACACATGAGTTTCTGGCGGTAGTCTGAAATGACTCGACGAAGAAACTTTTCGTTCGCAACACGAAAGAACTCCACGTAATCCCGAATACACTTTACCGGTTTTATGCGTGCAAACTTTGGTATAAGTCCACTATCACGGCACATCACCACATATTGTAAACCGCACTCGAGTTTATTACGTTTAATTCGTAAGCGCGTAAACTCCCTCACTTTTTCTTGCCATACCGTACCGTAACGGTTAGCTAACATTTGATTAAAACTTTCGTAAGTAGTACACATATTTAAACAATTATGAAACCGATTTCACTTACGTTAGAACAGCCGAGTAGTTCGATCTCGACCGGTTTCGCGACCTTCAGAGTCGCTTCATCATGGAGTACGTACGCTCCCGACCGCGTCCGCGCAAGCACTGTTGTTTGTTTGCGCGGCGGCGGCGGCGGCGGTGGCAGAGCGGGCCGCGCGCGCTGCTGCTCGCCTCGCACGCTCCGTCGGTACCGCCGGCGGTGCCGGCACAGGTGCACTATCTTCATCGTCGTCACTGCTGTCGCTTATAATCAAACTTCCCATACACGCCGTACTAATTGTGTCTTGCGACAAGGTGTTTAATTGACTATAGTGTGCGGTACTGTTCAAAACTGGTTTCCATGCTGGTGCCAACATCCATCCACGGTCGCGGTTGAAATTGGGATGACGGCCAATTTCTATGGCTTCCCGTACTTTCCGGGGTATGAGGAACTTCTCCCTTGCTAAGACGGTAGCCTTGTCAAATCTTAAAAAATGGCTCGCCTCTTGAGCGTGTTCTGCAACCGCGGATCTACTGATGTCCAAGTTCTTAACACTTTTTATGTGCTCAGTTAGTCTTGTTGCAATGTTACGTCGAGTTTCACCTATGTAACTTTTGCCGCAATCACAGGGGATCCTGTACACTCCTGGCACGTTTAATGGCTCCTTGTCCTTTGGCGTTCGCAAAAACTGCCGTAATTGACCGGGTGGGCGATAAAATGTCCGTATGTTATACTTCCGTTGTAAAAGGGCCCCAATCCACGGCAGTTCGTTTTCATATGAAAGCGAGATTGAATAAATATTGACTCAATATGAACGATATGAAGTTAGTAGACTACCAAAACTGTCAAAATGGACCAAGCCGAGTCCATTATAGATTCATATTGATTAGCAGACTTGACGCCCTGGTGTCTATACAGACATAAACAGTCTGTACTATGAATCCCTCGGTATATTGTGATGACTTTTTATATTATGCAGTATCAAGAAGGACAAGTCACTCGGCTGTTGGTGTGCTTTGCGCCGTTACAGTTTTAGTGCCACCGTCCTCATCCTGTATGACATTGCACTTTGCTCGTGAGCTCGCCACTCCAAGGCGTTAATTATTATGTCTCGTTTGCCCAGTACGTTTACTTCCTACAGTACCCTTCACGCCTAAACTCAGTCGTGTTTGGACACTACCGTTTCTAGACAGAATATTTGATACTGCGGTGTACCCACCAAGACAGACTAACATGTCGAAGTCGATAAAGTTTAACGAACTATCAAGGTTTAAAAAAAAAACATAGGTACTTAACCCTTTGAAATTTATCCTTTAGGCTTATGTGTCGAAATTTTCCTCGATTTGCAGGTTACTAAAATACCACACGCACAGCTTAGTGAAGCCTCTTAGCTATTATCTGGAACCATTGCCGCTACCACCCGAAGATCTCGAAACTAATGACGTCAAGCAGGTACGTATTGTATCAATATTCTTGTAATACTAAACGACGATTTGTCTTCATTGAAATACAACACAAGTTTACTGTAGTTTTTGATATGAAAACAGTTGTGTATGGCCAGTTATTTGGCTCGCATGTAATTTGAAAATCAGTGTCAGTATGCGCAGCATGCTGGCTCCATTGCATTATAATATTTATTCGTTGCGCCAATAAGTGCAAGTTAGTAACGTTTAGAGGCTTTGCAAGGCTTCCTGTATGATATATGAGACATTCACTACCCCTTAATGATCAAATCAATCTTTACTATATAGATAATGTATCAAATCGATTAATCGAAGAAATATAATTCATTACTTTCTGCCTTTTTTTGTTTGAAGCAAAGGTCAATAATAACCGACCAATAATTGGTTTCTGTTAAGTGTTTTTTATCCTTACAAGCTTGCGTTTGAATTCGTATCTTAACGGTGAACTGGCCGGTCAGTTCTCCATACAAACGCCGTAGGGTGATTACTCCCTTACTTGAGATTTTAGACCCAGAGTTAAGATATCGATTGAACTCGTCATTTTCTAGGTTTGTATCATATCGAAATTAAAAAAAAAAAATTATTTGAGAGTATGAGCCTCGAAACATTTTCATATAAAGTTTTCAAGGCTCATAACTTTCAAAATAATTTAATTTTAAAAATTTCGTTACTATATAAACCTAGATAATGACGAGTTAAATCGATAGTATGTTCAATTCGGGGCCTAAGATCTCAAATAAGGTGTTGATCACCCTACGGCTTTTGTACGGAGAACTGGCCGGCCAGTTCAACCTTAATGATTAGAGCATTTACATTTGATGTTGATGCCTTCTGACGTTAACAAGGCTTTTTAATCATTATCTATGGATCAAACGTACAAAACTTTTAATTAATACTTACAATAATTGCGAATGGTGCATCGCAACTTTAAGTGTCTTATTTGTTTCATTACTTCTTCAAAGCAGTTTTAAAGTAGTTTCTAATTAAATATTTGTGGTGCTTGTAACTAATAAATATTAAAGTTATTTATATTATGTTTTTATCGTGTTAGGTACATGCCAAAAATATGACCTAATATTGTCTTAGGTTTTCGCGATTATTACACATAGTAATTAAACAACTTTAAACCGTTTAATTCGCGTATATTTCTCATTATTTTTGTCCGGACGTTTCAAACACTTTGCAGTGATCGTGGTCACGGGGTGACTTCGCCGTCGGGACAAAAAATAATGATAAATATACGCGATTTAAACCGTGTAAAGTTGTTTAATTAAAAATATAACCTACTTTGGGTGCTAATAATTAGAGGTTTGTGCTTTGACTGTTAACAAAAAATTAAAATACACAGCCGTTTCTTGCTTTTAAAAATCTTGGAAAAAACTTACTGCTCAATATCGACAAAAGGTGTTCAGAAAGACACATCGTATCTTAAATTAAGACATTATTTTAGAAGCCAGAGGAACAATGTGGTTACCGTTACCTTACTGTTTTCTCTTTAGAATAAAATGTGCCCATGAAATATGTATGGTTCACCACATTAAATCGTACCAGATGGAATATTAAGATACTGTCAAAGATTTTGCACTCTTACCTATGTGATGATCAATTTCTCTGATTTTAATCTGAACCATGTGAATATTTCGTCCTTAGATTAATTATCTAATGCCAAAACTAATTCCTGTTTCAATATATAACCAATACAAAAGTAAAATATTAATTTCTTACTTGCATTGACAATATTAAAGGCTATCCAGTTAATATAACATAACACTATCAAAATATCGCCAAACAAAGCCCAATAATTCGTTTCTTTATAAAACATTGTGTGTACATACAATTTATTATGAGAGATTAAAGTAGATATACTAAGAGTGAGTGTATGGAATAAGAATATGCTGTCGTTGCAAATTACATAATTTGTTTATTATACATAATGCATGATTAGAGTCAAACGGAGTGACAGGATAAGGAATAGTGTGATAAGGGAAAGATGTGGTGTAAATGAGGATGTAGTGAAAAAAATCGTGAAAGGTATCTTAACATGGTTTGGACATGTAGAGATAATGAATTAATTGAGAATGACTAAACTGGTATACATGGGACAAGTGAACGGAAGTTTTGGATGGGGAAGACCTAGGCGAACGTTCCGAAAGCAAATTGAAGACGTTCGGTAAAAATACCAGATCAGGATTTTTGTGTGTGTATCGTAGCAATTGGAAATCTGTGGTCTCTGACTCCCTACGGCAAAGAGGCATGAGGCATTTTATGTATGTTATATAATACGTCCCCATCTTATATTTCGGGCACATTCATAGCCCACGGCGTTTTTACATGCGTTTGTGGCCAGCTTAACCATAATTTGCGTTGATTATTCAATATAACAACCCTAACTCGTCATTAACATTTGATGAAGGAACCTGGAAGTGTGGACTCCAGTCCGACGGGCGCCGGCAAGCGGTCGCGCTCCGCAGCATGCAAGGGCATGAAGAAACCTAAACCTACGACGCCGGTAAACCTTCATATTCCTATAATGTCTTGCCATGTTTTTCTTCAGTTCTACACACCATACAATACGAGTATTATTGCTTAATTATCTGTATTCTTTTTGCGTTTTTTTTAGCAATGATATGCTAGGAAATTTCACAGTGTGTAATAGTCCCCGCTAAAGGTTTTGTGCAAAAATTAAAGGTCGTAGATATTTGTAATGTGGCAATACTCCATATGAGACTCATAAAAATAACAGTCTATGGTTAGTACCTGTTTATGGCACTTTCCCTTTTCAATAGCTCTTATAATAATATCGCCTATCTTTTTATTTGTTTAACGATTGATTGTAATCAATTAAATGTCATAAATAGTGTCGGTTCACGAACCTTCATTAATACTCGTAAGTTGGACTTGCGGAGCAAATATTGTTATGATTCCTAAAGGCTTGTGGCAGTTAATAAGGAACTATAGATATAAATCATACTGCAAGAAATCAACAGTCTAATATCGACATCGAAACCGTTTGATTATTGAATTAAATTTAAATAAAAGACTAAAGAAAGAATTTTCTTGTTTCTACTGCCAAAAAAATGATTGTATTGAAATCAGAGTTGAGTTTCTTATTTATTTCATTGATGATTGACACATATCAAACCAAAGTTTTTTTAATATTGAACTGAGTTACACTTGACCTCTGTCTACCTGATGTTAAGTGATGATGCGATCGTATCTATTCACTCAGATCACATCAGATGAAAACTGGCTATCAAAGTCAGCTGCTGGAAAAATCTTCCTACCTACTACTAGCGGTAGCTAGCCAGGCGAGTATTCTCAAATACCTATACCATGCAAGTTAGTAAGTCTAATATTTACATAGGTATATTTGCAGACGAATGGAGTTGGTGTGGGTGGAGGTGGTGGTATGCCGCAGCAACAATCTCAGCAGCCCCAGTTTATGCAAACGCCGCAACAACAATGGTTCCCACCGCCCGGACAGAACTACTACAATCCTCCAGGTAACCATGACGTCCTACTGTTCTTTTTAACTATTTTTAGGGTTCCGTACCTCAAAAGGAAAAAAACGGAACTCTTATAGGATCACTTTGTTGTCCGTCAGTCTGTCTGTCAAGACCCTTTTTATTAGCAACTTGTGGAGTTATCAAGCTGAAATTCATATCAAATACTCAGGTCTACGCAATCAAAAGATACAGTTCATGCCGCATATTTTTGACACACGCAAGTGAATAAAAACCTACATGGTACTTCCCATGAACTGAGAATCTTGAAATTTGGTACGAAGCAGCGTCTTATAGCACATATAAAGGAAAAAATTCATTTTTAGTTACATCATACAATACAAATATTTATAATAATTTTAAAACTATGCATTTCATTTAGCAATAAAAAAACCATAACTTTTACTTATGTACCTATGTCTTTGTCGGTGCGCGAGTCCATCTTATTATTAACGCATCTCTCTTAGCCTTTTTAAAAACAGTTAAAACTGTGCATAAAAGTGGTTATTAATAAAGGAATTTATTCCTTTTAGTTGCATCACACATGTCTTTACCTAATCATGTACATTTTTTTAAATATTTTACAGTCTAGCCTTTGACCACTATCTCACCTGATGGTAAGTGATGATGTGATCGAAGATGTTGTTCAGACTAGTCTAGAATTACTTGCTCTCAAGAACAGCTGCCGGAACACACCTGTAGGTGCTTGGCGACAGATTTTCTACTTGAGGGTGGTAGCTAGCCAGGCGGGCACTCGCAAAATACAACATACATATACTTTATCTGAACCCATCCAATTAATCTTTTTCAACTGTAGCACACGCTAACGTGCACGTGCACTTCACGTTCCATAAACAATCTACAAATGATAAATGGGTCGAAACTGTACTTTGAAATACCTATTTTTGGGTAAGACTGCAAAGTCTAAAAAATCTTTCACTCGCTTAGCACTTATAATTATACCGCTGCTACGGCTTACAAGCCATATTACTCCTTATTGATAACAATATTACAAAATTACAAATATACGATTGGAAAAAATTAAGTCATGTGGGGATTTATTTAATTTTAAAAAATCCTGTCGTATATTTGTAATTTTGTAATGTAATCCGCATAGCAGGCGTTATTGCAAGCATAACAATATTAAAACAATACTTTGTTCTCAGCGGGCGTAAGTCCGAGAGGAGTCGCTCCGCCTTCGAACACACAATCGAAGCAAGCGCTCAGCAACATGCTGAGGCAGCGGGTACCATTCAACCAGATGACTCAGATGCAAGTATGTATAAGAATAATTTAGTTTAATGGTCTCCCTACCCTGTTGGTTATGCTTTATGCTTTTTTCAAACCACCAAGTACCAAGATCGGCACTGGACGCTCATAGCGAATTTTTAATGTTATATTTTATTTTCTTTATTAACAAAATCCACAGCCCTTAAATAACAATATTTATATTAAGTAACTTATACTTAAGGCCAATTACGGATTTACTTTTTAATAACTATACATACATTTTAATTAGACAGTCATAATACTCCTATTGTAAATTTATAATATTGTTAAACTAAAAAATTAAAAGAAATTACAGATTTACTACAGAAAAAATTCAATTATACGTGTCAGGGAATGTGTGTGTTTGTGTGTAAGGGAGGTGCTTGTGAACACGGTAACGGTGTGTTCCGCTGTTCAGCTGTCCTTGGGAGCCAGTAATTTTAGGTTAGCCTGAACAACATCTTCGACCACATCCTCACTTACCATCAGGTGAGATACTGGTCATTGACTAAGCTATCAGGAATAAAAAAAACTGATCACATAAACCGCAAGATTCTGAGAAGAATTTTTAATAATATCTGATGCATTTTTTAAATATTAAATGTATGACATTTGTTTCGTGTAAAAGTAATTTTAAATATTATTGACGTTTTAGGGATAATTTATCGTCTGCATTGTTTGCCAATAACAGTTCAGGACAATTTCAGCATTGTTATTTTAACTTAATAATATTTTTTATTTTAAAATACCATGATCTTGTAGAATGGGTACAAAAGCCACCGCCACAGACGTGAAATTATACTGTTAACAACATCAGATAGATGTGGAACAGTCTTTATGTTCTAAAGCCGTAAACTGTACAGCTTATATTTCAAGGAGATGTATCTGCAAGAACACTAGAACATGTTGTAAAAAGTTGACTTTGGTTTTATGCCGTGTTAGCGAGGGTGTTGTGCGTCTGAGATGCTAACTAATTTCCACGTGCCAGGGATCGCGAGTAAAAGCGCTTTATACGTAAAATTCTTAAAAAAACATTATTTTTAATTATATTACTTAATTTTTCAGCAGGGAGGAGGTTATCCGGGCGCGCCGCACAGAGCTCCCTTCCCTCGGCAGGGAGGCATTCCGAGACAGATGCAGCCGAACCAAATGGGAACTATGCAATCGTAAGTACATAGACAAGGGTATTTTGCGAATGTTCGTCTGACTATCTACCACCAATCAAGTAGAAAATATGGCTGACATATTTTGTCTGTGTATTCCGGCAGCTGAGCTTAAGAGCCTATTCTAATGGTATGAATAATTCTGTTTACCATCTTCGGCTATATCATCACTTGCCATTAGGATGAAATCATGATCAAAGTGATATAAAGGATATAGGCAAAAAAATATTATAATTACAGACAAATGAACCCAATGGCTGGCATGGGCGGCATGGGTCCGATGAGTCAGATGGGTGGAGTACAAATGGGGGGGCAGATGGGCGCGGGACAAATGGGCGGGGCACAGATGGCTGGGGGACAGATGGCCGGTGGGCAGATGGGCGGTATGGGTGGACAGATGTTCAGCAACCAGTATGGAGGCATGCAGCAAGGGTATGGAGGCTACGGGCAGCAGATGATGCAGGGTAGCCAGCAGCAAATGATGAATCAGGTGATTATAAACCATTATCTCCCTACCCATAACTCAGGCATGAAACGTCCAACAACATAAAACTTTTTTAACAACACATTGATCGAAAAAGAAACATACTTTAGAAAGTCTCGGCTTCATTTTTATGGCCGAATCCCCCCTTGCAATGCTCTTATTGATAATATACACGCTATGTCTTGGTTACGGGGGCGTTAAGATGGTAAAGAGTCCTGTTGAGCTAAAGTCTAAGTTGCAGCCACACCCTACTCCACGTGAGTAGTGCCATGCTCCATATTCGACGCTATAATATAGTCAGTATATTAATAAATATGACATAAAAATTAGCAATAAGCTGAGCTTTGTGAGATCTCTCGTTTATTTTACAACCTGATTCTAGTAGTATCATCTAGTATTAAGTAGATTAACTACGATGTATTTGAGTATTGAGTTTAGTTCTGTTGCAGCGATGTTAACTGATTGGTTTTCTAACAGATGGCGTTAGTAGTACAATAACATTCTATCCCATGAATACATTAATATTAATTTTTTTATGGATATATAATTATATTTTTTGACAGATAACACATCTAGATGTTAAATTATATTATCTACAGGCACGATACGCGTAATTTTTCAGTAAAGTGTACCACAAAAATGCTCAGGTTGTGGAATAATGTTATTATATATCATTATAGTATAATGCAATTTGTACTATCACTTCATATGATAACACCGAGTTCACGCTGTACAAAAAGCCACAAAGCCTTTGTTTTCATATAAAATGTCTTAATCATTTCATAACTTCTTGCTACTCTACTAGCGCTCGTAGCGAAGTTTGCTGTTCTTTTCTGTTCACATTAGCTGTTCTTAACCGATCAGCTAAGTTAAGCAGTGTCCACCGCGTCATGATTTGGATGGATGACCGCTTCTGGCATTACTACTGAGCCCTTCCGTGCTTCGGAGGGCACGCTAAGCCGTCGGTCCCGGTTATTGTCTCCGGATTGCAGTCATGATAGCAAGGTGTTAGGGCATTTTGCGAATGCCCCCCTAGCTAGCTACCACCCGCAATTAGAAAATCTGTAAAGCACCTAACGGTGTGTTCCGGCAGCTGTCCTTAGTGCCAGTAATTCTAGGTTAGCCTGAACAACATCTTCGACCACATAATCACTGACTATCACGTGAGATAAACATAAAAAACACTTAGTTTATGATAGCATTTGACATGGTTAATTATATTTTTTACAGGGAATGGGTCAAGGTGTAAGCCAAATGGCACAACAGGTGAACCCTATGAGCCAAGGTGTTAACTCAATCGGTCAAAACGTGGGCCAAATGAGCCAGGGTGTCGGACAATCTGCTCAAATGCCTCAATCCATGGGGCAGATGAGCCAGAGCATGGGCCAAATGGGTCAGCCTATGGGGCAGATGGGTCAAATGGGCCAAGGCGGTGGTATGGGAGGTATGAGCAATCAAGGTGGCTCGATGGTACCTCAAGGTGGTAACGCTATGGGTGGGTTCCCCGGGCAACAGTCATTCCAACAAGTAAGTTATCGCCAAATATTGAACTCTATCAGGAATCAAATGTTTAATTATGTTCTCTGTAAAAGTATCAGCTTATAATTTATATTCATCGAGACCGAGGGAAAAAACTGCGAAGGTACACTAACCCTTTTTTAATTTGAAGTTAAATTCCACTCGTACGAATTGTACTTTTGCCTTTCGTCAAGTAAAATTTGTATAAAAGTAGTCAGCCAATTACGACATCTATATCATGAGTTACTAGTATTGAGTACTCTTATCCAAACTAAACTTGACGAATACCAAATGTACACAGTAACTAAATTAAAAAGGGGGTCTTGACTCGTTACCGTACTAGGGAAGTAACCCTTGCACATGAATAGACAAAGAAGCAGAATGCAAGCTTCACTACTACACACACAGCTATGTGTGCGTGACTAGTTCACAACAAGACGAGCGAATCTAAAATTAAAATTCTCTGTATTATGGTATTTCTTATTCTGTCACTAAAACCCACATTCGTATAACACTTGGGAATGACAATTCTTAAGTCCTTTATGCAGATTTAGTCGGTCGTGTACCTTGGTGCTCTGTAAACTGATGTAAAGTTACTCCCAATTGAATATGTAGTATCCTATGTTACACAAAACGATGACATATTTCCGTTTTGTCCTCTGCAACTCGATCCTCAACAATTACTATGCTCATACAATGAGAATATTTTGTTTTGGCCACCGTTTGTAATTTTTCATAACATAGTTACTGCAATATATCCTAAAATTTGTTGAGTCTCTAATAAGCAAGTTATACACGCTTTTCAAATTTATATTAAGTAACATTTGTAATTTCCTACTGTAGTATTTTTATTTTATTTTTATAATACATATAATTTTGAGATCAAAATAAATAAAAACAGGTGATTTCAGGTTATACATATTTATTTAGTAAATATAGCATGTATAATTGTGAATATATAATAAAATAGGTCACGCAAGGATCATAGGTTATCACATAGCAAATTAATTAATCATAATAACAATAATAATCAGCATAAAGGCATAATTTACACAGTAATAGTAAAACAGTATTTACCTGACTCTTATACAAGACGTCTTGTCAGGCGCGTGGTCGCGCATAGAATGCCAAACTAACGCTAACACGGCTGTTTTTATACAGAGTGGAGGGAGGTGCTCGAATGACGCAGTGGGAGTGGTTGAGTCGTTGAAGGACTAGTTAGTCAAATCAGCATATAAAATGTTAAAATAAATTTAAATAGTCTGAATCTCCCACACGGCCATTCTGACGAGCAGCCAGCCTAGTCAGGCTCGCGAATAACATTATTATTCGTGTTTACTATTATTTTTATATTTTATATAATCCTATAAGATATGTACAATTCATTGTAACAATTGCTTATAAAATAGTACCGGGATAAAGTTGCTCATACATCGGTAAAACGCCATTGAATATGGCACAGTCTTATAGAACATATAAGTGCAGTACAACTCGGTAAAAGCCATCTATTGGGATGGCATTATATATATTATTTTATTTTAGTACGCCTCGGTAATTATGAAGCCAAATATTGGCACGTCGTGGATAATGCATATAAGTCATCCCTTTTTTTTTTTGGTACGCCTCGGTAATAATAAAGCCAAATATTGGCGCGGTGTGGATAATTCATATAAGTCATCCATCTTTTTTTTTTTTTTTGATACGCCTTGGTAATAAAGCCAAATATTGGCGCGGTGTGGATAATTCATAAATCATCCATCTTTTTGTTTTTATTTTTTGATACGCCTTGGTAATAAAGCCAAATATTGGCGCGGTGTGGATAATTCATATAAGTCATCCATTTTTATTTTGTGGTACGCCTCGGTAATAAAGCCAAATATTGGCGCGGCGTATATAATGGCCTCGGTAAAAATGCTCCATGAGCGCGGCTAAAGTAATGTCACTTATTACTCTGCACATTCCAACATCTGGCCAGGAGTGAAAAGTATACAGAGCAATAAATAACACTGCTGTATGTTTTAGCATCAAAATAATTGGTCTGTAATGACTCAGTAAGTTATTTCCCATTTCGGGTGAAACAAGTCTCAAATTGTCATGAGACACATAATATAGCTCATTGCCAGATTCGATGATGACGCATGGACCTTTAAACTTACTATCAAGTTTAGAGGTAGTGCGGGGATTTTGCTTTACCAAAACAATATCATCGACTTTAAACGACACTACATTACAATTTTTGCCTTGTTTTTGTCAAATAGAGTTTTTTTTTAGACTCATTTATTCAGGTTTTGTCTCGCTATATACCGACAAACATTGAGCATCAGTGAAACAATCTGTCAGAACATTCATGAGTCTTTCGACTTGACCGTTTGCACGGCTACCACCACAGAACAGAGTTCACAAATTTTACGTTTCATTGCATGTGTATGGGTGCTTACCATTTGAGTGAGATTCGCTAAAAACGCTAAAAACGATCACACTCCCAAAAAGTTGTTCCACATGGGTCTTGGCGTTATTTTCGCCATAAAGGCTACATCTAATGTCAAAAGTGACAGAAGTGGCAAATTTTAGTGGCATTCTTAGCGCTCTTATCCAAAAATGGAACGGGGATGACAGTTACAAACGATCACAGTGATCACAACCATAGACGCAGAATGTGATCAAAATTATCGAAAATAACGTTCTTAGCGACTAATGGAATATACCCTTTGATGCAGCTTGATCACAGATTATTCGCTTAGGAGTACCAAAGGTATAGATTAAGTTTTTTAAACAATTTACGGTAGCGGTCGCTGTCAGATTTGTCACTGGTTTAATGTGGCAATATTTCGAAAAATGCGTCGAAGAACACAACGGCGTATTGGTTTTTAAGTTTTACACCACTTAGTTGTCCTGTGGTATCCACATGAACTGTATGAAAAGATATAGGTACTGTATCATATAGATGCAAAGATATTTTGACGGGAACCACTTTGACCCTTACAGATTTTTAATGCGAGAAAGATCTCAACATATGTATTTCCGTATGTTTTTTTGACATGTTTGGAAAACAAAACCTTTGTCTGATCTTTTCTAATGTTTTCTTCCAACCTAAATGTTTGAGAGATTTCATGGTAGATTTGGATTAAATGCCGTCTGTTAGTTTAAGGAACTACAGAGATTTCTTTATATTTTGGTATTTAGTGGTGAAAACTCAATAAAGCAAATTATTTTCAATCTTATAACTTGCAGCCAAGTTATAGTGCATAGCACCATTCTGAATCGATTGTATAATTTCTTAAGTGTCAGTAATGGTGCGATTCTGACAGTAACAAGGTGTGGACGCGTTCTTGTTGTTCGAAAAATACGGCAACCTACTCCATAGAATAATCTTTCTCATATTCTTAGTAATAAAAGTCATTGTGGTGTGCCTATCAGCGTACGAGGAATAAAAACACACGTCGTCGCATCGAGCTGAGGTAAGCTCCTCCTCACCCCCGCCGGAACGAGACGGCCTGCTAATTGCAAATAATTCATCTTCGTCTAGCAGCGGCTGATAAGCGAGTGACTCGAGGTGCGCATGAATTTTTGTGACAGATTTTGTATTATTTGTAGCTACCTGCTACGGTATACCTACGTTTGAAGACGCACAATAAAAATCGGCTTGCAGCTTTGTACGACTACTGCTCTGTACAACTATTATTATCACTACAAAATGGTAAGCTACTGTGTAGCTTGTTCTAAATCAATAAGGAATATTCAGTTTATAAAATGCGTAAAATGCGCTAATGCTTTTCACCTAATGTGTGTAAGCCTCAGCGATACTAAAAAAATGACAGAGGAGATCAGATCTAGCTGGGTTTGCCAAATGTGTCTAAGTAAACAGCCTAAAGCAGATAACTCGAACATGCCGGTGAAAGTGTGCGCGGCATCCACGTCTGCTGTAGTCGTGGGTGAGACTGCGCATGCATTGCAGCTAGACATTGGTCTCAGCGGTGGCACCGCCGGCGCCGCCGTCACTGACAGCCGCGGGGTTACGCCACTAGGTAGCCCATCAATCACCCCAACAAATATGGACTCGCTGGTAGCTCTTACTACACAGATCAGACTTCTTCGGGAAGACGTCGGCGACATGAAGACCCACATGAAATCATTTACAGAACACATTTCACAGGCCTTCTCTCGACTCGATGTTTGTGAATCAAACGTTAGTTGCATTGAGACCAAAATCACTCAGTTGATTGAGCATCAACTAGAAATAACTTCTTATCAAAGCACCATTGCGCAACTGCGAGAACAGCTGCAGTTACAAACGCTAGCAAATTTGAAAAATGAACTTGAGATCGCGGGTGTCACCGAATATCCTGAAGAAAACCCTATTCATTTAGTTTTAGTAGCAGCACAAAAAGTCGGCGTTAACTTGGACGACAACGATTTGGATTACGTGACACGAGTTGGACCCCGCCGCAGAGAAGAAACTAACGGCTCAGTGCCAACAGTCAGCAAACTTCCGCGCCCCCTCGTGGCACGCTTCGTTCGAAGACACAAGCGTGAAGAATTTCTACGCGCGTCAAAAAGTAGACGTAACGTCACCAGCGCGGACTTGGGTCTATCAGGCCCACCTAGGAATATATACTTTAATGAGCGGCTAACGCAAGAAAATAGAAATTTATTTCGAGCTGCCAGACAGAGGGCAAAAGACGCCGGGTTCAAGTACTGTTGGATTAAAAATGGATTGGTCCACATCCGGAGACAGGAAGGGAATCCTGCCATCCCCATACGAAGCATGGAAGAGCTGCAAAAGAAACTTGATCCCGTGCCAGCCATGTTATCAGTCTAACTGTGGAATTCCATCGTCTTCTATCTACTTGCAATTTCCGTTTTCATTTATAAGTTTAATATTCATAACAAAGATATTAAGTTTTAAATGCAGAAATTATATGTACCACAAATATAAAAACAAAACAACAAGAAAGCCGCAACACACACATAGCCTCCTTACAACAGTTAAATCACACACTCACATATATCACATAATTTATCCAACACAATTCAAAATTCAGCTCATCCATGCACCTCCACCTAAATCTACATTTTACAGCAATAAAGCTCATGCACATAATCTTGATTCAAGCCCGACTAGTATGACACACTGGTTTCAGAATTTATCCTCATTACTTTTTCTTTTTTATAATGATGGTTTTAGTTGATATTGCAAAGGATATTGACGAAACCGTAGCCATAGAATGTCATACACTACATTCAGTAGACTTGTGCAAGAGCTTTCTTAAAACTTCCATTTTTGATTTCACTGTTCTTTCTTTAAATATCAGAAGTATTAATAGTAATTTCGACGATTTTGCGGTTTCTTTGCAGCGCCTTAATTTGGCTATTGATGTAATCATTCTGAGCGAGTGTTGGTTGTCAGAAGGATGTGAAATTGACTCTCTTCCGGGCTTTAATGCTTTTCGCTCATCATCGCAAATGAATAAAAATGGTGGCGTTGTAATCTACACGAAATCATCCCATACCACTGAAATTCAGGAAGCCAAAACCACAGACGCTGACTGTCTCCTGATTACTATAAATAATAGACAAGCTGTCCTTGGAGTATACAGGTCACCATCAATACCAGTTAATAAACTCGATCCTTTTCTAAATTCCCTTGACGAAATACTCAAAAAAATAAGTAAATACCCACAAATTATAGTAGCTGGTGATATGAACATTGATATCTGTAATACGTCAGATGGAAATGTCAATGAATACATGTGTTTAATGGCGTCACATGCCCTTTTACCAGCAATAACTAAGACAACAAGAAATCAAGCATGCTTGGACCATATTTATATTAAATCAAACACAAAATCTCTTGGACTTGTTTGTCAATCATCCATCACGGATCATCACATGGTTTTAGCAGGACTTGACATATCCAAGCAACGTGTCCCTAAAAAGCAAAACTGGCGACTTAAAACTGATACTGATGCAGTTGCTGTAAATATTAGCAAAACCGATTGGACGTCCGTAACCACATCTACTTGCGTTAATTCTGCTATTGACTCATTTTACCAAATACTCAGTAGAGAAATCAATAAAAATACGCATAAGGTTTACATCGGGCGTAAATATGTAGCCATGAAACCATGGATTACTCCTGGACTGGTAAAGTGCATGCGCCATCGGGACAAGTTGCATAGTGAAGTAAAGGCTTTTCCGAATGATCTCATACGTCGCAAAGTCTATATCAGGTACAGGAATTTCTGTAACAAACTACTACGCAAACTAAAAAATGACTATAACAGTAAACAAATAGCAGAAAATAAAAATGACCCTAAAAAAACTTTGGCGTACCATTAAAAACATCTGTCAAACTTCTAACAAAAAAAGTCCAACAGAGCTCTTAAACATAAGTCATAATATAACCACTGCTTTAAATATTATAAATCAGCACTTCGTTTCTGTAGGCCAGAACTTATCAAACAGTATACTAAAAAACATTAATAAAACGCACGAGACAGTAATAAATAGTTATAAACCAAAAGTAATGATAGAAAACTCGTTATTCCTTTTCCCAACCGATACATTAGAAGTAGCCAAAACAATCAATCAGTTCAAAAATGATACAGCACCTGGACCAGACCAGATCACGGTTTTCTTGGTAAAAAAGATACTAAATTTTATTGTAATCCCTCTGACATATATATTCAATTTAAGCCTAGAAACCGGGGTTTTTCCTGATCGCTGGAAGTTCTCTACAGTGTCACCTATTTACAAAAGTGGGCCTAAAAACCAGACCCATAGCTTTACTGAGCGTTTTATCAAAAACTCTTGAAAAAATTGTAAATATTCGGTTAGTTAACTATTTAGAAAAAAACAAACTTCTTTCAGACAGGCAATTCGGCTTTCGCAGGGGTAGGTCGACTGAAGATGCTACAATTCTATTTAGCAATCTAGTAGGTGCACACATAGAAAACAACAAGAAATGCATCGGAGTGTTCCTAGACCTGGCGAAGGCATTTGACTCTGTCTCGGTCGGCCTACTTTTGAGAAAAATGGAATGCGTAGGGGTCAGAGGAATGCCGTTTAAGTGGTTTCAAAGCTACTTAACATATCGGTCTCAGTCCGTTAAGATAGATTCCCACTGCAGTGATGACAGTTATGTTAGTTTTGGTGTACCGCAGGGCAGTATTCTTGGACCTACACTCTTCAACCTTTATATAAATGACATTGTAAACATCTCTTTAGAAAATGCCGATATTATCACCTATGCAGACGACACTGCTGCAATATTTTACGGGAATACATGGTCAGAAGTTTTATGTCATGCGGAAACAGGTCTCTCTTTTATCTCTGAGTCCCTAAACAATAACCTATTAACTTTAAATATTAAAAAAAACAAAATTTTTGGCCTTTTCTAAAACAACCGTTAATAGCCCTACGTTCCGCGAGCTCAAGGTCCACCTTTGTCACAGTTCACGACCTATTGACTCAAATACAAGTTATGAATGTAATTGTGGGACTATAGAACGCTTGAAATCCGTAAAATACCTGGGAGTAACGCTTGATGAAAATTTGAACTACATCAACCACATAGCTGACCTCTCAGGACGTGTTAGAAAGCTAATTTTTATTATGAAAAGACTTCGAGATTGCACTTGTACAGACACTATTCGACAAATTTACTTGGCACTTTGTCAACCTTTAATTCAATACTGTATATCAGTCTGGGGATGTGCTGGTAAAACAAGTTTTTTAACTTTAGAGAAGGCTCAACGGGCAATTATTAAAGTAATACTGAAAAAGCCTTTCCGGTATTCCACAGACTCATTATATAAAACTTTCAAAGTGCTACGGGTAAGGCAGCTGTTTATATCAACTGCAACTCTAAAAACCCATAAGAGTGTACCAAGCAGACCAGATTTTAGTGTAATAATGTCCAAACGTGTGTACAGAATCCCTGTTCCCGTAGCAACTTCCTTGCTTGCGAAACGCTGTCCTAGCTTTTCATTGATTCATACGTACAATAACGTGTGTAGTGTCTGTAATATCAAGGATTGCAATATCTTGCAATGCAAAACTCTTGTAAAAGAATACCTTATGAACTTGTCTTATGACGATACGGAACAACTCCTATAGCCTTTCAAGTACCTACATAGCCTATTGTGTAATATTACCCATTACTCATTTCGACAACTTCTCACGTACCTGCACCATCTTATAATATATACTCGTACAACATACACATAAACACCAAATATCTTCCACTTACACACACACCCTCCACTCACTCACACATACACATTCACTCACCATCAAACGCACACGAACACCCTCTTGTTGTATTGATTGATAATACTGATAGTAATACTCACTCAATCATTTATAATCATATATATATCATTAGTTTTCTTTGCTTTTGCTTACCTTGGCTAATAACTATCTTTTGTTGTAATTAACATGTCAATATCAACTATCTTGTAAAATCGCTCCTGAGCCCCAAGATACAGACCTCGTGTCTAGTTTGGGACTCAATAGTAAAAGTCATTCACAATTTATTCAAATTTGTAACGTTAGCATCTAGGTAAGACTTAGCTTTTATAAGTTTCTACTCATAATGTGGATGTAAATTAGTTAAGGTTTTTTGATAATAAACTTATTATTATTATTATATTATTATTAATTTTTTGTTCAACCTCTAGCCAGTCTAGCTTAGAACATTGTTTATGTTCAGAGTTATGGGGTTCCTACTTAGTCAAAGTCTACATGTGGAATGGGATCACCTATTCGATATCAAAATCAAATGATTGTAAGTATGCCCACCATCGATGCACAAGAGGGAGCAATACTTTTTTTTTATTACGAGAAGCCTTTAGTGAATTACAGTCCGTCACGAGCTTGAAAATGCTACCAAATAGGTAGTGTCGAAAATGTTTTATAGCACTTACAACTGCTAAAGTTTCAAGCTCGTAAGGGTGATATCATTTTTCAGTGTCGGTGATACTAAAATATTTTTTTGTGTTTTGTGATTTTGAATAAGCACTGCATTAAAAACAAGATAACTGGCATTAGTGTGAAGCTCTATAGATTTAGATGGATCGAAGAGTGTCAAGGTTGATGGTAGGTACTCAAAAACCTCTTTTTTTTTTTCTAGCAATTTCATGTGTTGAGGTCTAGTCCCATTTAGTGTCACTTTTTATAAGTTTGTATAATGGGCTCATCCTTTGTGAGAAATTAGGTATACATTTTCTAAAATAACCGGCTAACCCACAAAACTGTCGGACTTGTTTGACTGTCGCAAGTACAGGGGAATTTACAAGTGCTTGGATTATACCAAGACTGGGTCTGACTGAACCGTTGGATATAATTCGGCTAAAATATACAATTTCCGCTTAAAGAAATTTACATTTTCTTACACTTAAGGAGAATCCAGTTCTTCTCAATACATCGAGAATCTTCACTAATTTTTTTTTTTTTTTTTTTAGATCTTTTGTGTTGGAGAAAATTTTAACATCATCAATGTAGATAAGAGCAGAAAATTGTCCCTAACAGTTTTGGTGTTAAGCTCCGTAAAGTCAACACATAGACGATCACTTCCATCTTTTTTTTTTAACGGACTAACAGAACAGAACTAGAAAAAGGAGAGTTACTATCTCGTACGATGCCGTTGTCTTTAAAATCTTGTACAATCCTTTTGATACTCTCGCGTTCAATCGGAGCAAGGTTATAGGGACGTCTTTGAACAGTATTATCTGAGTTTTTAAGACGAATAGACAGCTTACCGGTGTGAACTTGTTTAACGGAATTCCCAAATATAAATAGATCACAAAATTTAGTAAAGACATCAGTCGAGTTTTCGAATGATCGTCTATGTCAGTATCAAGATGAGATTCCAAGTCAATTGTTGTGACTAAATTAATGCTGAAAGTACTTCTTACAATTTTAGTTTCGATTTGGATAATGTTACTTGTAAGCCAGGAATGTTGGAAAGATTTTCACCGAGTAGAACATCGATTTGGATGTAGTGTTCGGGAACAAATACAAATTCAATCTATCGATGCAAATCAAAAAGTATTATTCCATCAAAAATTAGTTTGCTTTCGCGCATAATTGAACATTCGGCGCCACTTTCCACAAGCCCTATGAAGTCGCGTAAATTAATTGTAGCAACCGAACAGCGCTTATTAGTAACTATCAGAGAGTTAATGGGTTTTTTTTGCTTTCAAAGTTTTGTTTATACGTTTAAAACAATTTTCAAATATAAACAATTTTGAATTCGATTTCACTTACGTTAAATCAGTAGAGTAGGTTGATCTCGACCGGTTTCGCGACTTTCAGAGTCGCTTCATCATGGAGTAGGTACGCTCTCGACCGCGTCCGCGTATGCACTGTTGGCGGCGGCGGTGGCAGAGCGCGCCGCACGCGCTGCTGCGCCGCTGGCGCTCCGCATGCACTGTTGTGGCGGCGGCGGCGGCGGAGCGGGCCGCGCGTCTGGTGCGCTCCGAATGCACTGTTGTTGTCGGCGGCGACGGCAGAACGTAACGCGGGCGCTGTTGCGCGTCTGGCACGCTCTGACCTCAGCGCTGGCGCCGGCGCAGGTGCACCGATATCACAGCTTCCACCAAATGCAGCTCGGTCACCTTGATGTAAAAAGCCCTTTTCGCCAACTCCAACTTGCGTGAGGCGTATTCCGCTAAGCTGCTGGCCATATCGCTGGTGTAATCCATAAAAGCGGTTAACTCCTGCAATGGTTCGGACAAGATTAGTTTCAATAAGCTGAAATTCAGACTTGGGTTTTTCTATGTGACAACACCAAACTTGCACGGTATCAGTGCAGTCGTCAGCATCTAACGTAGGCAGATATATATATTCTCGAGATTTCTTGGTTTTGTGGTAGATTCTGTGCTACTGATGACGAAGAAGGTGAACTGGAGCTAGTTTGTAGTAACGTCGTCACCATTTCCTTCATCAATGACTTCATAAACTCCAATGGAACAAAGTTACCGATACTGCTATTTGGTCCCGCAGAGGTTGTTGGTGCCGACGGTTACCCTGGCTGGTGCGTGATTTCTGTATTGGCTTGTTATTATCTTGATGGCTCTTCGATGGATGGCGCACCTGTTTCTCTATCAGGTGTATCCGACAAAGTCAATACTTCAGGATCGGACGTTTACGGCCAACTGGCTCGCTTTGCATATAGATGATCGTCGTAAGGCATTGTTTCTTAAACTCAAAAACAATAATAGATTAATAAACATTATTTAAGTCCGATCCCACTTCTGATGCGAGATCAAAATAAATAAAAACAGGTAATTTCAGGTTATACATATTTATTTAGTAAATATAGCATGTATAATTGTGAATATATAATAAAATAGGTCACGCAAGGATCATAGGTTATCACATAGCAAATTAATTAATCATAATAACAATAATAATCAGCATAAAGGCATAATTTACACAGTAATAGTAAAACAGTATTTACCTGACTCTTATACAAGACGTCTTGTCAGGCGCGTGGTCGCGCATAGAATGCCAAACTAACGCTAACACGGCTGTTTTTATACAGAGTGGAGGGAGGTGCTCGAATGACGCAGTGGGAGTGGTTGAGTCGTTGAAGGACTAGTTAGTCAAATCAGCATATAAAATGTTAAAATAAATTTAAATAGTCTGAATCTCCCACATAATTATGTTTTAATGATTATATAAAATATACAGAGACATAATATATGGAAGAGACTGAATCTCACGACACAGACCACCCTAGTGTGAGGTTCAGAGAACCTTACTCCTTCTTTTGTTGCACAAAAACTATGTAATGATTAGATATAGCTTAGTCTAAGTTTTTGGGATGAATAAAAATAAAATATTATTATTATAGTTATTTCTAAACAACACCAAACATTTTTAATCCAGTCTGAATAATTTATTTCAGAATATGATGAGTGGACGAGTTAGTCAAGAAGCATATCTTGCCCAACAGAGACAGAACGCTCGACCGGCGTACATGCAAGTAAGCATCTTATCACTTTTGATTCCTCCTTAGGTTCCAGTGTCAATGGTAAAGTCACAGACTTTACACTTGTGTCTTGAGGCCACAGCAGGACTATGTTGCGACCGCGACGAGTCTTGGATTTCTTTATACTATTTGATTTTCTCTTTGCTTTATTTTTCAATTCCCTCCTAGGTTTCGTTCGATAGGGACAGCGGGTATAATTTTTAATATTTTGGTTCAATTCCCCGTGGGCTAGAATTGGTAATATCTTTCTGTGGGAGTTGTATGAGGCTACTATAGAAAAAACTTAAGGAGGTGAGAAACAACGTTTTCTTAAGAACCGTGACAGTGGGAAAATACACATAATAACTAGCCTTTGGAAACAGTACCGTATTATTATATATTGAACACAAATAATAATTTTGAAACCTAGTTAAACATTTATAAATGCAGATGCAAATAAAAACTGATTTTTATTTAATAAAAAAAAGTGTGACCGCTATGAGTCCTTTCTCCAGTAAAGTAAACACACATATGGTCCCTATATCAAGCCTGATATAAATGTAGCCTAACATCTTAAATGTAATTTTTAGATGGAAGATCTCATGATGCAAATGAAATCTTGCTAAACATGGTGGCACCGAGCACAATGCGACTTTACAAATGCCCTCAATTTTTTATCTTTTCGGATTGGTTGTAGTGCTGCACAAACGGCATCGGCGTTTCCAACCATCATGTGGCATGTGAACACAAAAATTGGTCAGTCGGACTTCATCTACAATGCCGAATATAACTCTATTCTTATTTTGTTACAATAGTTTTTCCGGCTTTATACAATGTAAAATTTTTAATGAGGCTTCTTGCAACCCTATCTCTGGTTCAAAATACCCGAAGAATTTACACCGCCATCATCTTCACCATTGTCTATGTCATCATTCTTGGATGACAGTAAAAAATGAAGTGGTGACTCAATTTAAAAAAAAATTGTAAACGCACGGGCCCAAGTAATAATTAAACTTTTCAGTAAACAGTCCCAATAACATCCCATGTAAGTTGTTACCAGAGAATGATCTAATAGGGACCACATATTTCTATTGGTCATTGCAAGTGGAAAACAAAGATTTCGAAGACACAAACTATACTCAGACCATCCAAAAACTTTTAATTTTCTATTACAATCAAGAAACAATACTTTGTTCTACTGCATGGAGTTACAAAAAACAACAATAGAATCACAATTTTGTGACATAGTTCACAGAACACAGATATGCATTTGTTATAAGAGCTTAGCGCTGCACGTCAGGTGGATCTCAAACTTATTTCGTCACAATCTCATAAAAAAATGTTTGACTTGCAGCAAGCGCCAAACGTAACAATGGGCGCGATGTCGGGTCCAGCGCCACCCTACCCTCAAGCGCCACGCGGCATGCAGCCGCAGCAAACCGCGCAGTACCAACAGCAAATGACGCAGCAACGCATGCGGCAGCAAATGCTGGCCATGCAGCAGCAACAACAACAGGGGCCTCTCGTGCAGCATTTACAGCGCCAGCAATACCAACCACCTTATTAAAGCTCGCCTTATAAAGATAAGCCGCTATTGCATGCGACGGGAATCTATTTTTTTTTACTCACAAGTAAAGCTGTTTCAAACAGCTGCACTATTGTAGAATTTGTAACTTCGAATATTCCACTAAATGATGACATTGGAGGGCTAAGCCTTAGTACAATTTTAATGTACCAAAACAAATAAGTCTTCTGAACAGACTTTTACACAAAAGTTTAATTTATGTGTTTAACGAACCAACCGAACCAAAAGTTTTATTTTTGGTTCGGTGGTTATCGAATACTAATCATATGAGACAGAACTTTCAATAAATATGCAGGACATACCTACTTGGGTGATCAAATTCATCTTTACACACTCATAGATAAGACACACAGGGAAATAGATTCACTTTTTATCTCATTAACCACAGCACACATTTACTAAAGGTATGTAATATAGAAGTATATATGAACACACTTCTGAGTAATCACTAAACTGTGCTCCTTGGTAGATCAGGATTTTGTTAATATTTGTCTAGTGGAGCGGCTCGAAGGACCATAAATTGTATTTCCATTGACAACTTTTGATACGAACATCAATTAATATATTGTGTTTCTCTCATTATATTATTGTAGTTAAGTAATGAAGTATAGACATATTTTTAGGAAATCATACCTATCAAGTATTTATTATTGTTGTTAAGAGATTCCTTATTTATGTATAAGTATTTTTTTATCTCATTTTATTTTAGTAATATACGTTATTTTACAAATACCTCCTGTAGAAAGAATATTTAATAGTTTTATTAATTTTGTACGGTAACATTATTGTGCGTACATACAAATCTATATGTCGCGAGTCAAGACATGACACTACCTTCGTAGCTTTTGTAAATACGTGCCTGGTCATCGCTTTAAAAGACACTTTTTTGACAGATTTGTGGAGCGACTTTAGAGGCTTTCTACCCTTTTATTATGATTCTAATTGTATTTAAGTCGCCATCACAGTCAAAGCAAAAAAAAACAATGTAGTTTGACAGCGATTAAGATTTTAGTGCGTGGTTACGAAAACTATGAGTCTGTAGAGTTATATTTTAAAATCATAAGTATACTTGTTCCTTCATGATATGTTTACTTAATATCTGAGTTTATATTTAAATCATTGTTCTGTAAATATTGTGAAATATAGGAATAGTAGAAAGAACTGTTTCAGACTTTTTATTAGCCTTTCAAGTAGTTTAAGCTCAAAATAAAATTTATTCTTCTTTGGCATAAATGGTGCTATTATTACATTGCAGTACATTACTTATAATAAACGTGCACTGGCAACACTGGTTAGTTTCTGTCAATTGATTGCTAGACATGATTGTATCCAAAGCCATAGGCATCGAGCTATGGAAGTCTATGGCCATGAATGTGTCGTATTCCCTCTTGTTACGCCCCGTATTCCAAACAGTTTAGAGCCAATATTACTTGTTCATTGTTGAACCGCTACTCTAGTAGAAAGTGCGTTCGTGTAGCCTACCGTTAGTAAAAAAGCACTCACAAATAATCACAGTAGGCGTTCGTTTTGCGACGTTTTAGGATAAAATAGCTATTTGAACGTACACTAAAAGGTTTTTAAAAACTGTTACAATGACACCGTGGAAAGCTATTTGTGACCCATGTCCGAAGATAGGCAATTACTCATTACTGATATTTTTTGACAAATGCTAGTTTGACAGTTGTACTTCGTAATGATTTAATTAGTAATTTGACCTACTATTGGATAAAGTCCGTGATTTTTATTTGATATGAGCTCAGCAATAGTAGCAAAAGACAAAGATTTTCATCCAACTTCAATCTCCAGTCCTCCGCGATAGTGGCGCTTGCAACAGCGCGTCAAAATATCAAATCATAATACGCACTTTATTGATAATGTAAATGAAGTTTAAAAAGTGTTTGTAATATTGGAAGAATTATATCGCATAATAAATGTTTTTCGCAGTTAAATGTATTAAAAATCCTAGTTTTGCGTGTCGTATAGTGTATATTTGTTTTGTTTGCATAGAAGACTGTATAGTAATTTTTATATAAATCAAATTCGTGCCCTCGTTACCATTCGACAATTGCAGTTATTGGCAAGAAGTTGTTCCGTTTGGGTCACAAAATTTATGAGTGAAATTATCAAAAATTGACTTCCGGACGCTAAGATACTAGTGCTAATTTTGGAACAAACGCTATCGCCTCAAAATTAACGCACTAAATAATATATGTCATGGCCGGTCTAAAGCTGGATTGCTTTACTTGCTTGCAAAAGTAAAAGTAAGCTTGGTTCACTTTCGCTATTTGTTATATAAACATGATTGCTTTACTTGCTTGCATAAGTAGAAGTAAGCTTGGTTCATGATTCATTTTTACTTATTATTATTTTTGAAGCAGTGATGGCTTAGTGGCATTGGCTATGGACTGCCGTGCCGCAGGTTCATGGTTCGAATCCCACCGCGGGCTTGAGCTTCACCGTAAGGTGGAAGGGCATTTTGCGAATGGCCGCCTGGCTAGCGACCACCCTCAAGTAGAAAATCTGTCGCCAACACCTAACGGTGTGTTCCGGCAGCAGTCCTTGAGAGCCAGTGAAATTACAGGCACATGAGACTTAACAACTACATATGTCTCACGATGACAGCCGCAGTGCTGTTCGTAACTTGTGACGAAATGCATCTGTTATAGGCAGAGGTTACCGCTTAACATCAGGTGAACCTCTTGCTTGATCCGTCACAATAACATAAAAAAAAAATGAACCCAGCGTGCAGTGTATTCAATGAAAGCACTGTTTGCTTCATAGTGATGATGATGGAAGTGCAAATATTCTAGTGAAAATTGTTGGTTTTAATTCAGTACATAAAATAATAAAGATAAGAGTAATCAATTGTTTTCCTTTAATATTAATGCAAATAATAGTTAAGGGGATCGCTGGTCGTTTTGTCCAGTTAAATGATTAAGGGGATTTTTGGACGCCAAAATTATAGGGTTGTGTCATCCACTACGGTTTGAATCAAGCAAACACTGCTGTCACTGCATACATTGCAAACGCTCGTTTCATAACTGAAAAACGAGACTACTCTGTTTGCGCGCAAACGATGTGAACCGCGCTTATAACATCTGCTAACTGTCAATTTGCTTGTTCTAAATTAACCCAAAATAACCTTCACTTCAATTATCGACATTAGAAGTATTGCATTTCAAGGCATTATTTTGTGAACAAGATGGTTTTACGTGATTCTAACTAAAACAACAAAAATTTCCTCATCTATCTGTCAAAATCTGAGTTTGACGTTTGTGCACACACTGCACTACCCCTTTTCTTAGGGCGTTCGGATAGCCTATCGGTGCCAAAAATAACACTCACAAACGCTAAAAATGATCACACGGGCCGTTCGTTTTGGGACTTCGTGATCAAAAATATCGTTTTCGCTCACCGTTCGGATAGCTTTGAAAACGCTACAAATGACAGAGAAAAGTGATATTTTTGACCCATGTCTTACCGTGGGATCGTTGTGATCGTTTTTGACAACTGCTGTTTTGACAGTTGTATTTGGCGCGATTGAAGAGTTTCACAAGTTTTTTATTTAGTATTTATATTATATATAAATATATAATATAAATACCATATTATTTAGTAGGTACCTACTTGTTTTGTTAATTTTAGAGATTGATTCCATGTTTCTAAATTGTTAAAATATTGTCGGTTGTCAAAGTATGTTTTAAGCCGTTCGGATAGCATGCAGTAAATGGTGGTCAAAAATAGCAAAAGCTTCTATCCGAACGCTAAAACACAAATGCCACTTTTGAAACTGCTACAAACGCAACCGAGCCAAAACGAACGCCCCTTCTGTAAGCGTTGTTTGCAGCCGGAGGTGACGTCATAATGCTATCGTGAGGTGCGTTCGTTTTGGCTCGATTGCGTTTGTAGCAGTTTCAAAAGTGGCATTTGTGTATTAGCGTTCGGATAGAAGTTTTTGCTATATTTGACCACCAATTACTGCATGCTATCCGAACGGCTTAAAACGTACTTTGACAACCGACAATGTTTTAACAATTTTGCACAGTACGAAACATGTAATCAATCTCTAAAATTAACAAAAAAGTAGGTACCTATATTATTGTTATTTCATTGTTAATGGCTTCTGATAGTTACATAAATAAAAAACTTATGAAACTCTTCAATCGCGCCAAATACAACTGTCAAACCAGCAGTTGTCAAAAAACGATCACAACGATCCCACGGTAAGACATGGGTCAAAAATATCACTTTTCTCTGTCATTTGTAGCGTTTTCAAAGCTATCCGAACGGTGAGCGAAAACGATATTTTTGCTCACGAAGTCCCAAAACGAACGGCCCGTGTGATCATTTTAAGCGTTTGTGAGTGTTATTTTTGGCACCGATAGGCTATCCGAACGCCCTAGTGGTGTCTGTTTAGCACGTTATGAACCAATCGTTTGCGTGAATACAGTGCAAATAGCGCATATTTGCATGACTTGAACCGTAGGAATCAATATCAATTTTGAAGCTAATTGCAAAATGGTCTTTTTGTTGTATAACTTTAATAAGTTGGCATCGTACTGGACCACTATGTCCTAGTTATTAATGAAATTCTATTGATATCATTATCGCCGATACCAATAGGTTAAGTTGAACTATAGATATCGCTCCATGCTCATACGATGGGTTTAAGAACGAGAGGAAACATTTGACTTATTTATATACGTTTGTTCTATATGTTTTAATGGAAAACTGCATTATAATGTTATTAGAAATGAATTAAATTATGCGCGCACGTTATCCTTTGAGAATGACAGCTATTGGCAAGAAGTGTTATCTGTCGTTCGATTTTGGGCAAATCATTGGTGAGCTTAAATAGCAAAATGGAGAACACAAGGGTCAAAAATTACTATCAAATACATCTAACATTAACATAGGAGCGTAGTTTGCGCATGGGTGCACTCGTGCACAAAAGTACTAGGTAGGCCTATTGTTTTATTTTTTAACTAAACTTTCGCTCGCGGCTTTGTATATTGGTTATAAGTAGGTTTAGATTGAAAAATATATATTCGATATAATATCATTAAATAAAATTAAAAACATGTTTGAGTCAGTATAGAATGTTTAATCTAATTATAAAAAAATAAAGTACTGTTGAAACTCCTTCCATTTAGTCATTTTGGGAGACGCGGTATTTGAGACATCTAGCTGGCCAAAATTATTTATCGCTCTTAATCAATTAGAAATGGTTCAGTATCTCATAAAACCTTAAATACAAGTGAATAAATACTCTTAACCTTCAGTTACAGGACAAATTCATACATTAAATTTGAATAAAGAGACAAAAAGATGCGGTAGAAAAAAAAGCGTAGTTTTGTATAAGAAAATATATTTTATAACACAAAATAATGTATAAATATAATTATAATAAACAACTATCGCAAAACAAATTTAAAAACTTAAAATATAAATAATAATTAGGCATAACTTTCTTCACATATTAACATTTCTAATGTTTCCTTCATAAAATGATTTTGTTTTATTTTTTTAACAATTCTTCTTGATGCAAGTAGGGGATCTGATGTTAACAACAATCTATCCAAAACATCTGTATTACATTCTAATCTGCTGAATTTTCTTGCAAAGTTTTGCCTGTATAAACGAAAATGTTTATTTCTTGCTTCTGCTGCTTCTTCAGATAATTGTCCTATTGGTAAAAGTGCATCTTCTATTACAGTAGCCCCATGCATTAAGATTTTATGCATAGTAGGCGTCATATTATGTCTACCATATAAACTAACATAAAGTGCGGCAGTCTCTGTAGTAAATTTTTTGAATTTTTCTGCGTCTATTTTGTACCCACATGAAATGCACTCAATAATCACTTTGATTTTTTTGATAAAATTTATATCTAGACCTGTAATTTCAGCTGCCAACTCTGGATTTTCAAAAAATCTTCGACTGGTATTTCCGTCATTTGTATTGCCAAATCCAGCTTTAGGAAAATCTACCCGAAGATCTAGTTTATTTTTAAATTCGTTTTGAATTTTTTCTTTGTTTTTTTGTATTAGCAGTTTGTCTGCTTCAGATTTTGGTGGCAAATCTTGCACACCGAGCTTGTAGGCAATATGTAATAAATTTTCAAATAGCCGAATTCTGGCATGTAAAGTAGATAAGCCGAACTACAATGTATCTGTATTAACTACATTTGTTTTATTCAAATCGTTAAAATCTTTTGATGTTGCTCCACATATGTAACATCTCATTGTAGATTTTGTCCCAGTTGCCGCGTTGCACACTTTTGCATCTATCATTGTTAGCATCATTTTGGTTTTAATAACATATGATCTTCCACCGATTGTTACTGATATAGGTTCTAATTTTTTAGCTGCGGCTTCCACATTGTTGATTTCGTCGTTCGTTATATCAACTGTTTCCTTTAAAAATCGTATACGGATAGGTCTACAGTAGCGGGGCGATGATGGAGTTGTGTTATGCCATAATATTTTTTTTTTTTTCCCCATACACTAAGCGTAGAGGCACAAATGAACTTTGAAAAATGTGCGAGTCGCATCCGCTATCATTTTCAAACTTTTGTTTGAACTGAGCCTGTTGTGAGCCATCACAACCCCATTTACAGATCATTTGAAGATCTCTCTCATTATCGCTAAGGGTTTTCAAAACGTCTTCTAAGTGAATAAGTAATCTTTCGGCAGTATGATTCATTATTCCTTGTAAATTCACTTCGGCACAGGTTTCGGTTACGCTAAAAAATTCATTGGAAGGATAACATTGTTTCTTATACAGCTGCAAAACTGAATAGCATGGAAGATTTCCTGTGGTTTGTCTGATCCTTTCATATTGGGACCTTGAAAGATTCGCATCTACAAACATTGCCAGCGCTTCTTCTGGATTGATATGCTTAACATGTGCCACGTCACGGTCTACTGACTTCCGGTATTCCTTAGCGCGGTCCCTATTTTCCGAAATCTCTTTCAAAATATTTGAAGCACTTCTATTGCCCTGGGCTCGCAATTCCATTTGAGCTGCATAAATTATTTTCTCAGGGCTATCCGACAAACGTATTGTCTCCGTTTTACGTCTTTTGCCTCGTTCACTAGTCTCTTCAAACGGTTTAGCGGGTCTACCTGCTCTTGTGGGTATTAGAGGTAATTCAAAAGTCCCATTCAGCCATTTTTCGTTGGTTTTTTCAAATAGATCACTTCTATATTTTGCTGCTACCCATCGATGCTTCATTTCTGATTTCATGCGTGCAAAATTACGCTTTATGTCCTTTATTTGTTCTTCCGAGTACGACTTATGTGAAATCAAATAATTTTCAACATATTCTAATTGGTCGTTAAAATTGAGATCATTTTGTGATCTCATTAGACCAAATATCTCCTTGCGAGTCATTAAAGTACTTCCAGATGTTCCTGAAATAATAAAAATTAAATTAAATCAATATTTCATTTTTTTTACATTTTTAAGTACGATATCTAAAATCGCTCCAGATGACGGAGTAGGAATTAGTAGGAACCAATTTTTACCTTTTTTAAAAGTAGATAGTCTATATATTACGAATATATAAAAATTATAGCCGGGTAATGCCGGGCACTAAAACAAAAAGCCTCGTAAAACTAAATTTTCTTGAAAAAATTAGGGAATTAAACCGGTATTTTTTCAAATGACGAAAAATAATATAATCCTGTCACAAAATTAAATATTTTAAATATGTAAAATAAGTCACTTACCAGCAGTTTCAGAATCCATAGCCAATTTTGGATTATTCACAACACAACATAAAATAAAAAATAGTTAAAATTGAGTTTTAAAGCACGAATATTGAAAATAAACAACCGCTTCGAGCAATGTCTCAGTTTCAACTGACTATATCTTGTTCAATTTGGGGTGGGTAAAAAAAATAACAATAGGGTTGGGTCGCCCAACTACCTGGCTCTTCTAGGAATGCATTTTTTTTACCTGAGCGTAATTCTGAGAAATGTAATTTTGGCCGGCTAAATCATGTAAATACTCCTATGTGAGACGTGAAAACCTGATGATGACGCGGTGTTGGTGCTAGAGGTGGCCATTTCATCGTCGTCGCTGTCGTAACTTGAGCTTTCATCCTCACTTGAATCAGAATCATCATCCTCTACGCGAATAATAAATGTTTCTGTCATCATGTCGCCCACATAATCGCTTTTACAATAATCAGCTTGATATTATATTACCTTGGTGTATAATTTCCCCCATTCTGTTGCTCCCATTAAATTTACTTTTTCACTAACCAGCTCAGTTATCCTTTTAAGGTTCCAACTTACATTTTTGCTGGTGACATATCCCTTTATTTGGGACCAAACCATTTCTACAGGATTTAGATCCGGGTGAAAAGGGGGCAAACGAAGTACAGAATGGCCTGCTTCGTGTAATATGGCATCGATATTAAATTTCTTGAATTTCTCTTTGTATTTTGTTATTAAGTTGTACAACTCCGGCTTCAGCATGGTTTCTTCAAATTCAATTCCTTTTTGACGGAGCCAGATTTGCACGTCTGCTTTTTTTGAATTGGACGTAGGTGCAGCATCAAGTTGTTTGTTGTGGTACGATGCATTGTCGACTACCACGACTGAATTTAGCGGTAAATTCGGAACCAGTTTAGTACGGAGCCACCGCTCATAATTCTCCGAATTCATGTTGTCGTGGTAGTCGCCGCTTTTTGTACCGGCTTTGAACGTCAGCAAAGCATTCGGCACAAAACCTGCATCACTACCCGCATGCACTATGACCAAGCGGCTACCTTTAGATAGGGGTTTTTTGATGCCTTTGGTGGGACCGTCTGTCCAAGAATGGTGAGACGCATGGGAACTGTCGACGTATGATTCATCAGTGTAAATGATAGGTCTTCCTTCCTCTCTATATTTTTTTATCTTTCTCAGATATTCAATTCTTTGTAATCGAATTTGTGACTGCTCAATCAGTTAGTATATAGTTCTTTTAACCATCGTATTGGGATGGACCATCCCAATACGATGGCGAACGCTCAGGTTTTTCATCTGATTTTTTGACAAGCAAACCTATGAGGCTCTACACCTTTCTCGAGTTTAAGTTTGCCTTCATCTATTTTATAATAGATGAAGGCAAACTTAACTTATACTTAACTTAGTTTGCCTGTCATTTTTTGAAATAATAAACTTGAATAAAAACCGTGTTTAATGTACAATAGGTGCGTTCGTTTTGGCTCGATTGCGTTTGTAGCAGTTTCAAAAGTGGCATTTGTGTATTAGCGTTCGGATAGAAGCTTTTGCTATTTTTGACCACCAATTACTGCATGCTATCCGAACGGCTTAAAACATACTTTGACAACCGACAATATTTTAACAATTTTGCACAGTACGAAACATGGAATCAATCTCTAAAATTAACAAAAAAGTAGGACCTATATTATTATTATTTCTTTGTTAATGGCTTCTGCTAGTTAGGTACCTATATAAAAAACTTGTGAAACTCTTCAATCGCGCCAAATACAACTGTCAAACCAGCAGTGGTCAAAAAACGATCACAACGATCCCACGGTAAGACATGGGTCAGAAATATCACTTTTCTCTGTCATTTATAGCGTTTTCAAAGCTATCCGAACGGTGAGCGAAAACGATATTTTTGCTCACGAAGTCCCAAAACGAACGGCCCGTGTGATCATTTTTAGCGTTTGTGAGTATTATTTTTGGCACCGATAGGCTATCCGAACGCCCTAATCGTATCACTTAAAAGTAGTCTATCGTTCAAAAATGAAAACTATGGATAAATGTGAGCCGCGCGTTTGATACTTCTGAAAAAACATTGACTGATTCATAGTGGAAGAAAATATTCCCATATATATATTTTGCGGCATGCCAATACAGTGGGTTAAGAAGCACAGCGCAGTGCTGCTTATTAAGAAAAACAACGGCAGAAGTGAAAACTTAAAAATACGAATACGTCATTACTCCGTCTTTTTATAATAATTATAATTTTCGATCAACCACGTGTCCTGGCGCGAGTTTTTGATGCGAGTTTGAACAATTTTTACCCATCCCAAGAAAAGTGCACAGCGACGCTAAAGAAAACTTTCACTTCGAAAAGGCCGCTCGCTAGAGCTCTTGTGCCCGCGCGCGTCAGCTCAAGTAAGACTAGTCATCCAGCATATAAAACCAACACCGAACAACGAAATTTGACCGCAATGCCGGCAACAGCGTCGCATTTGGCAGGTGGGTCAAGTTTCGTTGGTCGCTGTTGGTTTTACGGGTTGACTACTCTAACTTGAGCTGTCACGTACGTGAGGGGGAGGACATACCTAATGATTCAAAATCAAAATTACTAAGCCTTTCAGTATGCGAGCACTTTATATATGAGGATAAACTTATTTTAAACAAATACTTAGGTACATCGAAATGGTCTTCACAGCAGTGCGCGTAGTTTTAGGGCCTATTGTATCAACTCGTAATGGCTATCATCCACTTTATCCTCATTTTTGGGTACTCACTTTTCACTAAAAAAAAGAGTTTATTGGCTGTTCTGAGATATATATATATACATATATAGTACTATAAAGTATTTTATTTTTTACCTAAGAGAACTCTATAATTTTGATTTTTACTGCGCAGCGACGCGAGCGTGCGTACGATAGCGTGACTGTTGAATGACCGAGGGTGTGATGTCATCGGCTAGTGAGAGCCCGCCTGTATTTTTAAAAACCTTCGGCCGGAAATACGCACTTTGCTCGTTAATATCTCAGCTATTTTTAAGATATCAAAATAGTGAAAATAAAGTTTTTTCGTATTTTTCTGTAGATTTATTTGGCATGTAAAGTGAAAAACGTTTGTCAGACCCATTATCAAATGATTTTAAAGCGCTCGTAGCAAAGTTTGCTTAGCTGTTTTTAACCGATCAGCAAAGTTAAGCCACGTCCGCCGCGGTCAGGAGTTGGATGGGTGACCGAAAAAACATTGCTTTCCGAACGTTTAGATACCAATGCTGATTCTGAAACTGCTTCAAACGCTACCGTCTCAAATCGAAACGCACTTTACATGACATGACATTACATTAATGAGGTTATGTTGTTGTTTACTTTTGTCGTGTTTTGATTTTTAATTTATTATTTTCGTGATGTTAGTTTCCATGATACTTAAAAAGCATTTGTCATTAAAACCGCTTTTAAACTTATATAGTTGCAAATGTGTTCGAAGGAAAATTCATGAATTTGGGCTTAACGATATACCAAAAATAACAGTGGCTGAAATTCGTAAACTTTTACGACAAAAAGGCTTTGCTGTTCAAGATGGGTTTACATCTCTCACAACTAAGTGCTCAATATGCTCTTCGGAAGAAAAACCTGAGGGAAAAGTATATTTTAACAAAACTACCGGTATGTAACCTTCAATGTTATTATTCAATAAGCAGATTGGAACTGTATGTAGATACTTCAATTTAGGGATTATTTATAATATTTAACTTCAATTGCTAGATTTGTAGATGAGACATTAAAAAGATGAGATACTTATTTCAATGTTTCTGAAATAGGTTAAATACACCTGCATTTTAGTCTCGATCGTGCGCTCGTAGAGTCAAGACCTCCAGAGGATGCTTCGTTTAGAAGCGAAACGCGTCGAATACTCTTCCGGTTTGGCTGCGTGGCGTTTGTGACGTCACGTCAGCTTAATAGGAAATTAGGCGGAATTGTCACTAGATATATATCATTTTTATAAAGATTTTTTAAAAGTTTTATTAAATAATTAATTAAATGTTTTCTTAAAATACTTTTAAAATATTTGTTATTATTAAAAATGGATTTCCGCAAAGTAACGCCTGAATCTATTCATTACACCTGCATTATTTTGCTCAGAAGAAGATGCCTATTGTCACGATTGCAAATAATACAAATTCAATGAAATTCTTTCAATTTCATATTGATGTACATATAGGATATATTGTGTATATATCCCAAATGAACACCTTCCTGCTATGGATTTCACCACTACACTATCTCTGGGAATCCTGCTGAAGTTTACGAAATGGATGATGCTGGACATCTCAGTGGAAGTCTTTGATGAGCCTATAATGACTATGGATGTAGACATCAATGTTGGCATATTATAATTTGATTCTCATATGTGGATGATGGTATGATTACAGTATTATTATTTCATATGAGGACTTTGAGTTATATTCTGAATCAAGCACCACATTGGGGCGTGGTGAGTCGGACAGTCTGCCCATCTGATAGTTAGTGTCACACCCACTAAGAGGACTATTGCTTAAGGGACAACCTAGTTGGCTTGATATTTCAAAGCAATGTTTTTAACCTACTTAACTATCAAGGCAATCTATCATATTATAAGTATATGTAATTATATTGTGTGTGCTCACTTTATTTATAGAAAATAGACATGTACCATTATCTTCTAGGGACTTGAATTATGGAAGTGTATATGGTAAGTAAACTTCCATAATTCAAGTCCCAATTAGATCCTAACAACTCACATGTTTTATTACAGGCAATTTCTTATGTCCCAAATGCAATGTACATGGAGACTGGAGCATAATAGAAAGGATAGTTAAAAAAGCAAAACTAGAAACTACAGTTAAAGAAATCATAGAAAAAAGTCAAGAATCTACCCAACAGTTTGATGCACATTGGCAAAGTATTATAAAGGAAACTATATCTATATCTAAGTTAAACGAAGATGAGCAAATAGATTTATTTAGGCTGTTTGAATTTCCAGTAAGTAACTTTGAATAGCCGATGATAATTATGTAACCTTATAGTATCAATAATTGCTGATTGTTAAAATTATGATGGCACTTGTTAAGAACAGAGCTCTTTTGCAATGGAAAATGAACTCTATACTGGATCAATACTGGACAAAATAAGAGCTAATTTTTTAGGGTCAATCATCTAGAAGCTAAACATGACATTAAAAATAGTCTTGATGTACAAATGGATGGAAGTCTAAATAGTTCCATAGAAGCTTTTTACTGCCTAATGGCACAATATTTTTTATGTTTATTTTATTGTGACGGAACAAGCTCAAGGCCCACCTGATGTTAAGCAGACTAACCTCTACCTATAACAGATGCATTTCATCACGAATTGCACTGCGCCCGTCACCTTGAGACATAGTTGTTAAGTCACATGTGCCTGTAATTTCACTGGCTTTCAAGGACTGCTGCCGCAAAACACACAGTTAGGTGCTTGGGGACAGATTTTCTACTTGAGGGTGGTCGCTAGCCAGGCGGGCATTTTCAAAATGCCATCCACCATGTGGAGAACCTCAATCCCACTGCGGGATTCAAACCATGGACCTGCTGCGCGGCAGTCCATAGCTATTAGCGCTCGGCTATCATTGCTTCAAAATGTAAAGCTTGTGGGGTGCCAGGCATTAATTGCATCCCTCACATCTTTCTGTGAGAGTCATAAGAGACAACAACGGAAAAAATAACAGATGGTAGGCAGCAGCTTCTTCTAAAAATCTGCCATCTTACACTGAGGTCCCCAAGACATGAACAGGTATGAGGACAATGGCAAACCCCATCCCCAGCAGGGGAGGCATTTTGCCAACAGTGGATGTCCCGCTGGTGATATGATATAAACAGTAAGAGTTATTTTTTCAGTTCCATTGTGATGCTCACAAAGCATTATCAGAAGTCAGAGTATCACAAGAACGCACAGTATTATATTTCCCCTTGAAAAACTCATTGGATAAAGTGGTTGGCTATCGTAAAGTCCAGGCTGGGAAGGAGGAGGAGATGGAGTACCAAGGTTTACATGCAGCTGGGTTGTTCTCCTGCAGGGTGCCAAAGGTAGCCAGAAGTGATCAGGCAGTTCTTGTACCTAGTATACAAGATGTATTGCATTTGGCAGCCCAAAAAGTTCCAGGTACATTGTACTCATCTTTTCAACAAAAAGGGGTGTTAATAACAAAATGACTTACAAAATCAGATACTGACAAAATGTATATCTTAGTAAATTACAAACACTTTTCGAAGTTACAAAAGTAAACCTATTAGTTGAAAAAATACATCTCGTATCTTTCAGGTACTCTAGTATGGTTGAGCAACTGTAATCTGCCTCCCATAGTGCTGCCAACGCTAGAAGGATTCCAGAAGTTATGTCTCTGGGGTGACTGGGACAATATGAGATCTGTGGCAGAGAAACTGGGAGAAGATAGGTGCCGTTTTGTTAGGTGAGGATGGTATAGAAGGTTATGCTAGCCAAGTTTTTATTTATATCACATATATTTTGAAGCGCTCGTAGCGAAGTTTGCTTAGCCGTTCTTAATCGATCAGCTAAGTTAAGCGACGTCCGCCGCGGTCAGGAGTTGGAAGGGTGACCGCTAGTGATATTACTATTAGGTCCTTACATATGAAATTGGCGTTTTTCGTACTGGCCACTTTAATCACGAATTTCTCCTCTTTGGTAAGGAATTCCAAATTCAAATTTGTACAGCTATAGACTCATGTATTTGTGCTTCGATGATCGTCATTCATTTGTTTTTTTTCTTCTGTTTTTTTCTGTTTGCGTCACTCATTTTACAAAATGGAAAACCTTAAATATCGCATTATTTACGAGTACGAGTTCCGCCGTGGCACTAGTGCTGCGGAAACAACTCGAAGGGTGAATGATGTGTATGGCGGTCGCGTTGCAAAAGAAAACACAGTTCGTTTTTGGTTCCAACGTTTTCGTTCTGGAAATTTCGACCTGCAGAACAAGCCCCGTGGACGGCCTGAGACTCAAGTTGATAATGAAGAGTTGAAGGCTATTGTGGAAGCGGATCCATCGCAAACCACGTCCGAGTTAGCTGCAGGCTGCGATGTTAGTGATAAAACTGTTTTAATTCACTTGAAGCAAATTGGGAAGATTAAAAAGCTTGAAAGGTGGGTACCTCACGAATTGACTGAAACAAACCGGCAAACGCGCGTCGACTGCTGCGTTACATTACTAAACCGGCACAATAATGAAGGTATTTTAAACCGAATCATTACCTGTGATGAAAAATGGGTTCTTTACGATAATCGGAAGCGCTCAGCGCAATGGTTAGATCCTGGCCAGCCAGCCAAATCCTGCCCCAAGCGAAAATTAACCCCAAAAAAGTTACTTGTAAGCGTTTGGTGGACTAGTGCCGGTATTGTTCATTACAGTTTTTTCAAATCTGGCCAGACTATTACGGCTGATGTCTATTGTCAGGAATTGCAAACCATGATGGAAAAGCTAGCGGCTAAACAACCTAGGCTGGTCAATCGCTCCACGCCACTGCTGCTTCACGACAACGCTAGACCACACACTGCGCTACAGACGGCTACTAAATTAGAAGAGCTTCAATTGGAAAGTCTAAGACATCCTCCGTACTCCCCGGACCTTGCTCCAACAGATTACCATTTTTTTCGAAATTTGGATAACTTCTTGCAAGGGAAAAAATTCAACTCCGATGGGGCAGTCCAAATCGCCTTCAAAGATTTTATTGATTCCCGTCCGACTGGTTTTTTTAGTAAAGGGATCAATGAACTACCTATGAGATGGCAAAAGTGCATAGAAAATAATGGTTCATACTTTGATTAATTAAATATATTATATTAAAAAATATTCGACTTTTTGTTCCTCCCATACAAAACGCCAATTTCATATGTAAGGACCTAATATATATATACATACTATATATAATATATATACTACTGAGCGCTTCCGTGCTTCGGAGGGCACGTTAAGTCGTCGGTCCCGGTTGTTGTCTTACGATGGCAGTCGTTACAGCATAGTGGTAGGGCATTTTGCGAATGCCCGCCTGGCTAGCTACCACCCTCAAGTAGAAAATCTGTCGCCAAGCACCTAACGCTGTGTTCCGGCAGCTGTCCTTGAGAGCCAGTAATACTAGACTAGCCTGAACAAGATATTCGACCACATCATCACTTACCATTAGGTGAGGTAGTGGTCAAAGGCTAACATATCAGGAGTAAAAAAAAACAATAACATAAATAAATATTTGCTACTAGAACAAAAGTAACTAAACTTCAAGTTTCACAGAACAAATAATAATATTTTTATCCTAGATTTATAGATAACTAAGATCCATCAAATATTAGTGAACTTATGCTGTGTTAGTTATGTTAAAAATAAAAGAAAGTGTGAGTAATAAATGAAGGTGACATTGTTTTCGCACCCGAGTCGTAGCTACGCCACACATAAAATAATACATATATTTTAATTATCACCATTTAGCAATAGAATAAATCTACCCTGAAATAAGAGTAATGATTGTAACAAACTATTCCTGAATTCGCTAGCAGACAATTATATTTTTTATGTCAAGAATAAAAATACCCTTTTTATGGCATGCATAATGGTTATAAAATTATTCAAACTGGTGAAATACCGCACTTCTAACAAAAAGATCAGCAGTAAGTTGTGTCATTAGATATTAGTGTTATAGATAGATAAAAAAAAATGTCACCTGTGCAGTCCTACTATAGTTAAAGGCAGGACAGGGTCAGAGTCTGAGTCACGGCGTGGGTATGTATACCTGGGATCCATTTTTTAATAGGAAGAATTTAAACACTTTCCTTTGAATTACATATTAATTACAATAATTAGTAAAAGTGCAAATTCATCAGGAGGTAAAAAGACTTACTTAATTTTTAGTTTAGATTTAAAATATCTACACCTAACACACAAATATACTATAAGAAAAATTTAAGTCATGTGCGGGATTAAAAAAAAATATTTCCTATCCAATATTTGTGATTTTGTAATGTAATCCGCATAGCAAGCGTTATTGCAAACCTAACAGTATTAAAAAAAATCTACACCTAATTTCACCATATATTGAACACCATCTGCATGTGCAATATCAAGACAAAATATGCACGTTTATAAATATTACATCTAAAATTGCAAATCATATATGATTTATAAAGAAATTATGAGTAACAACTAGCCAAAAATTATGAAAGTGATATTTTGAGTTTGTTTATTTTCTGTTTTGCCATTTGACTGCATACAGGCATTGCACATTTTTTACAATTAAGAACCAATTGCACACCTTGAAGCCTGCTTTCATCCCGAATTTCAGCTGTACAATCATAGGAACTAAATATAAATTTGAAGTCAGCCTGTTTTTGGCCTGTTGCCATTCTGTACTTAGCCTGCGGCCTAGAATAATCACTATATAACAAAATACAACTCAAATAAAGTCGCACGAATACATTAATATTTTTCTGTGTTCTTTTCCTATAAGTTAACTTTCTATTTGGTTTTATATTTTACGTGAACAGTAGTAATATAAACAAAATGTCTGGTCTGCAGGCCCACGGACGGTCTGGTGACAGCCTCGGAGGCCGCCGCGGCAGACCTGTCTTTGAAGACCTTAGTGGCGGAAGCCAAGCCGGCGTCGCATCGGTCCATCACCACCTTCGCGGCGCTCCGAGACGATGTGTATGCCGAAATTACCAATATTGATAAGGTGAGTTTTTTTGAAGAACGTTAAGGCTATCTTAGCTGAACTTCTAGGTTAGCCTGAACAACATCTTCGACCACATCATCACTTACCATCAGGTGAGATAGTAGTCAAAGGCTAACCTATCAGGAAAAAATACGTGATTATTAATATATGTTGACTTCGTTGCAAGAAGACAAATCAAGGACAAGTTAAAGACCAAAGGCTATTCAAGTATATTTAGTAGCGGCTACAAGTGGAAGCGCATCACGGAACCACTGCATGAAACTAAACAATTTAGAGAAGGCAAAACTAAACTGATAATATAGTAACCGTCGAGTTTCCTTGATTCGTAAATTTCTTTACTCCATGCACGCTATCGAGAGATTAATTCTTGGCTTATTTTCGATGAAGTTGTTTTGCTAGAATGATAGCTTCAGAGAAGAGGCAGTGAGGTTAACATGAAGCAGTGGTAGCTCACTGGCATTGGCTATGGACTGCCGCCCAGCAGGTCCATGGTTCGAATCCAGCCACGGGCTTGAGCTTCACCTCATGGTGGAAGGGCATTTTGTGAATGCCCGCCTAGCTAGCGACCACCCTCAAGTAGACAATCTGTCGCCAAGCACCTTTTCGGTGTGTTCCGGCAGCTTAGCGACAGATTTTCTACTTAAGGGTAGCTAGGTGGCCATTCCCAAAATGACCTATACCATAATTCTATAATGACTATAATTTTAAGACAACAACCGGGACCGACGGCTTACCGTTGTCTCGGAAGCACGGAAGCTTACAATAGTATGTCACTAGCGCAGATGGGTATCTACAGGGGACGTTACTTAACATTAGTAATAAAAAATATGAAATATTACATTACAGGCACAAGAGACTTTTAACATCAGGTGGTCCTCGAGCTTATTCCGTTAAATACACATAAACAAACAAAAAAAAAACATCTCATTATTTTTGTAAGGACTAGCAGAAGTCAACTCTAAGAGGTTGTTAGCATTTTACCAATAACCCTGTATATACGTATATATCCTACAAGGAATTCAACTAATTATTGGAAATACCTCATAACCTCGATAAAAAATTGAACAGTTGCTCTTCGACAGATCGCTTATCTGTCGCATTAATATAATATTAGTAGGATTCCTGAATATTAAGATTCTGGTTGGGTACCACAATTTACTGCAGTATTTCTTAAGTATCACTTATTATATGTTCTGTGGTATCACTGATTATATGCAGGGTAGTTCCCAGCTTCACCTCTAGTATGGACCGCTTATAAACAATGCTAACGATCCCGCACATGACTAAAATTTTTCCTATCGTATATTTGTGATTTTGTAATGCTGACGATTTAAGTACAAATAATTTTGATGTTTTTAGGTGCGTGGTATAAAATGGCGTCGTTTTCCTGCCCTGACGAAGCTTCTGGGCGGGCACCGTCGCGGTGAACTGACCGTTTTGACAGGACCCACAGGCTGCGGGAAAACAACGCTTTGCGCGGAAATATCACTTGATTTGGCACAACAGGGAGTAAGTTCAATACATTTACAAGTATACACTTATACACCCTTTTGCATCTTCTATTTTTACACTATCAATAATATATCTTAATATTACATTCAGCAGATCATCCGTATGAAATTATCACTTTCTTTTACCTTCTTCCACTTACCCTCAAATGCTCGTAAAAAAAACTATATGTTACCTGGTAAAAGGAATATGTTGCAACATACATATACTTTTTACCAAGCGATGGGTCTCTTTAGGAAGAGTACATTTTGGTAGTTACCCTCAATGTTCATAGAAACAAGGTTATTTCTATGATCTGATGTTGAGGTTTTATAAAAATTTCAATATTATCTAGGTAAACACACTTTGGGGCAGTTTTGAGATCCGCAACTCGCGTCTTGCTCGCACCATGCTGCAGCAGTTCGCCGGAGTGCCGCTGGAGCAGAACTTGGAGGACTTCCACAAATACGCTGACGACTTCCAGAAACTTCCTGTCTATTACTTAGCTTTTCACGGACAGCAACCTATCAAAGTCGTTATGGAGGTCAGTTTTCATATACTACTCTATTTTAGTTAGGCCGTATATATAAATAAATTATAACCAGTACAAGGAAACTTAAAGGCGGTTTTAGAAAAAAAAATATAGTGAAATATATTTTATGATTACATAGTGGCGTTGGAAAAAAATATAAAATTGTATTGTTTTTCGGTGTCTTTAATTTTTCGCCATATGTCATGTGTCTAACCTGTTTGAGGTATGCAACATTATTTTATAAAAACACGTGCACCTATTTAATTAATTAAATTGATTAACCAACTAGTAAAAATTATCAGCCACGTATAGACTATTTGCTAAATTTTTATTAAATTTGACGATGTTTTCATTTGAAAGCAAGTCAAACAATAAGCTTACTTGTGTGATTTAAATTAAATAAATAATAACCTAAAATTAAATTAAATATATACAAAAACATGTATACTACAAATACTTTTCAATGCACATCGTCAATATTATGTAGGTACAACCATTTGCAAATTCAAATTCAAATGTTATCGTCAAAAAAATCATTCATAGAATACTTCATAATTATCAAAAATAATGTCAACATGGTTTTAAAGAAACTGAAACTGTTTATTTCTTTTAAGTATCCTGGAACTTTGTTGTATATATTAGGTGCCAGATACAACAATCTTTTTCCAAACACAGCAGTGTAATGATGGGCTGATCTTATTATGTGCTGTCTCTGGCTGTTCAAAATTTCATAGTTTTTAGGGTTCCGTAGTACCTACAAGGAACCCTTATAGTTTCGTCATGTCCGTCTGTCTGTCCGTCTGTCCGAGGTTTTGCTAAGAGACCGTTTGTACTAGAAAGCTGCAATTTTGTACGGGTATGTAAACTTACCACGCCGACAAAGTGGTAAAATAAAATTTTGATAAAAAAAATTTTTTAAGGTAGCTCCCATACAAGTGATGTGGTTATGAATTTTTTTTTCGTCGTCTATCCCATCGAGTGGGGTATCATTGAATAGGTATTTTGAAATGATTTAGGGGTTGCTTATTAGCAAAAATTTGCACTTTAAAGTTGAATATTTCGTAAATGAAGCATTAAATCGTAAAATGGTATTCCATTTTACGATTTAATGCTTCATTTACGAAATATTCAACTTTAAAGTGCAAATTTTTGTTCCAGTAGGGCGTCCCCCCCCCCTCTAAAACCTAAACTGCTGGCTTGAAAAATCTGAAAAAATTCATGATGATAGTGCAGTTCATGAACTTTCAAGGAAAATTATAGCGATTAAGATAACTTTATTACTTTAGCAGTAATAGTCGTTGAACTTGGGTGTTAGATAATTTTGTACCAAATACAAAATTCTTAGAATAAATCCTTTAAAGTTACTAAGATGAAGTAGTGGAAGGACTTAAGAATCGATATACATACTTATGTACTATAGGAAGGGGTGGAGGGGGAGAGGGGGGTTGTAGCATCCCCCCGGGGGGGTTGGGGATTACGGAAACTATTAATTTTTAATAATAATAATATTAAAAAAATATGTGTATCTACATACATTGGAAGGACTTTAGGTATGGTATATGTATATATTTTGTGCAATGGGGAGGGGGAGTGAGGGCGGAATATTCCCCATTGATGGGTTACAGAAACCTATAGTTTTTTTAAATATTAACGAAATTTCCCAAAATAAGCTTCTTCTTCATGAAAATAATTAATCATCTCCCTCTCCGCGTCTCCGGCTTATAAAAAACACTGTAGGGGTAGGGCAGACAAGACTGCTACAAAGATTCCCATCTTTCTCCAAAAACAGCAAGTGACCCATTAGATATTAGTAACATTTTCTCGAATCACTTCCAATCAGTATTTGAACCGTCAACTGTTACCGATGGATATAATGCAGATAATACATTTTATATTTCTGAAGATGATGCACTTGAACCACAAGCCAGATTTAACTATCAGTGATGTTTGTTTTACTATAATCAAATGTTTATCAAATCGGAACTACATAGGCTCGATCCAACTAAGGGCGCTGGAGTTAATAATGTTTCACCATAAGTTCTTAAATACACCGCTGACACCATTTGTTTTCCAGTCCAGCATATATTCAACCTAAGGATTATTAAAAGTTGTAGCAAACTATCGCCCAATCTCAATTTTGCCCGCCTTATCGAAGCTTTACTGAAATATTTAAAACGTAGACAATAACAAACAAACAAACAGTGTGTTTACTAAAAAATATTTTAAGTTTTTTAAATTGCTATTACTTGCCGATGACCTGAGAATGTATCATTCTATAAATACTTATCAAGACCACTTAAAATTCCAAAAGGATCGGGGCAGATTTTTAGTGTATTTTATTAAATATAATTTTACTCCTAAGACGAAAAACAAATAATTTAATACAAATACAAATTAATTTTATTCTTCCTTACTGTGATACATTTATGATGAGTCTATAACTCTAAAACTAGGCTGGTGGCCTGTATCTCAAGAGCCAGGTTCTTCCTGGCTTTAGAGAATCTGTAACACATCTATATATTTTCTTTTATATATACTATTTAGTAACAATTCAAAATTGAACCAATACATTGAAACATATATACATATAGGAAAAATATTTAACGAAATGTTTTTATTCGAAATTAACGTCATTTTGTATATTTTTAATAATTAATATTTACGTGTAGTCATTATTCTGTGGTGTAGTTTTGGTGTACGAGTTTAAGTGAATGTTTGTAAGGAATTTGAAAGGTGTATATGTCGATGCGTGTTTCTGTATGTTTGAGTATACGTGCACGTGAAGGGTATGTGATTTGTAATGTGTAATTTTACATATGTGTTATGGGATTCTAACTTTGATGAAGTTCAAGTTATAACGGATTAAGTAATAATATTAGATAGTAAATTAGTCGTTCTTGTAAATATTCAAAATATATTAATAACGCGTGGTTTAAAAATATTTGATTTTGTCATAAGGTCATCTAGTAACTTCAATAACGAATTAACATATTTATTGCATAATATTAAACCATTATAAATAAGAATAATTTTTCATTAGGAAAATATTGTGACTCTGTTTGTTGGTTCTTGAATATATAATATATGTATATATATATATATATATATGCACAGTTCTTCAGTGTCGTTATATAGTTAACACTATATATAGATGTATATATATATATATTTATACAGTGTAAACTCAAGGGACTGTGCATTTTATGGCGTTATAGAGAGGTGTCGTTAAATGAAGAGAAGAAAAAAGTTTGTGAGGAACTAAGAAACGTATATTCCAACTTAATAGTCACAGTCAACAACTGTCTACACGTGCAGGCAATCACAATTTATAAACAAAAGAACAAATTGCTTAGAAAGTTATAGGTAGAGTGATAAAAAACAAAAGCGGTCAAGCGCGTGTCGGGCCACGCGTAATGTAGGGTTCCGTAGTAGCCCGTTATAATAATATATAATAGTTCTGTTGTTCTTTTTTTTTTATCACTCTACCTATAACTTTCTAAGCAATTTGTTCTTTTGTTTATAAATTGTGATTGCCTGCACGTGTAGACAGTTGTTGACTGTGACTATTAAGTTGGAATATACGTTTCTTAGTTCCTCACAAACTTTTTTCTTCTCTTCATTTAACGACACCTCTCTATAACGCCATAAAATGCACAGTCCCTTGAGTTTACACTGTATATATATATATATACATCTATATATAGTGTAAACTATATAACGACACTGAAGGACTGTGCATATATATATATATACATATATTATATATTCAAGAACCAACAAACAGAGTCACAATATTTTCCTAATGAAAAATTATTCTTATTTATAATAATAATTATGAGACGGCGAGGATGAGATCTAAAAAGTACCTTATACTCGTACCGAAGCTAATCGATCAACTCTGTACAGTCATATCTGTTATGACTTATGATATAGGTCATACAGAAGCATTATATCTAATTGTTGCCTTCTAGAGTTTAATTGCAATAATTTATATTTATTTAGCAGCTCTTCATAATGGTTTAATATTATGCAATAAATATGTTAATTCGTTATTGAAGTTACTAGATGACCTTATGACAAAATCAAATATTTTTAAACCACGTGTTATTAATATATTTTGAATATTTACAAGAACGACTAATTTACTATCTAATATTATTACTTAATCCGTTATAACTTGAACTTCATCAAAGTTAGAATCCCATAACACATATGTAAAATTACACATTACAAATCACATACCCTTCACGTGCACGTATACTCAAACATACAGAAACACGCATCGACATATACACCTTTCAAATTCCTTACAAACATTCACTTAAACTCGTACACCAATACTACACCACAGAATAATGACTACACGTAAATATTAATTATTAAAAATATACAAAATGACGTTAATTTCGAATAAAAACATTTCGTTAAATATTTTTCCTATATGTATATATGTTTCAATGTATTGGTTCAATTTTGAATTGTTACTAAATAGTATATATAAAAGAAAATATATAGATGTTGGGTTTATTTGTCATATGGCTTGATTTTGAAAACGAACCGTTTCCCGCCAAATGAGCAATATCTCCAACCTATTTATGGTTGAGAGAAGTTACCGCGCGCCGCCGTTATACCGAGGTGGCGCTACTGTCTTCGACATCTTGAGAAGCCTGTGTGTGCGCGGTCCATGAAAACTTATGAAAATACCGTTAATTACTTATTTTGAGACGTGAAAACTATACTTATTCGCTAAACAAAGTGCAAGTGAACCTCAGTAACTGTTATTTCGTCCCGGGACATGCTCCAAGTGAGGCTGTGGATTTTCGGTGAGTTTCGTCCATTATCAAAGCCATTTTTGTGTTACAATTTTCAATAAGTTTTTTTTTAGCTATCGAATCAAACATTTGGTCATCCGAGCCAGGATTATCCAGTTACGAAATCAATACACCTAAAGATCTATATATATATAAACGTATTTATATTGGTTTAATTCTTGCTAATTTACTTAAATTCGTTCATAACCGGCAACGTAGTTAATGGTAGCCGGTTGTTGTAATGTTATTCACATTGGTACAAAATCAGTTATATCTCTGTAAGTACTGAAGTTACAAACTCCACGTCTAGTCAGAAACTATTTTTATGCACTACTCCACCTAATCCAACGGGTTTTTTAATTCCAAACGAGATAATTCAAGTCTTCAATTTCATAATTTATTTACGTAAAACCTATCGGATCCGTCCGGCCGCCATTGCAAATTGTCGTGTGCGTAATAATTAATAATCAAAATGCCTAAACAAGATGTTAAAAGTTCTGATGAAGAGTACGATACGCTGGTACAGCCACATATTGCTCTGAAAGAAATGTGTTTTTTGAGATTGCAAGCATTATATCACGTTTCAAAGAAAGTTAGTGATAAACCAGAGTTGTTAAGTGAATTCAATGCCCGTTTTAGTGAACTATCTAGTTGGCGGTCTAAGTTCGAGCAAAGTATGCAAAGCATCACTGTTTTAAAACGAAGGTTTTATCCAGACTACGTTCCTTCCTACAAAGAAATCGAAAGTTTTGACGAAATCTACTATTCCATTCTCAGTGTTTCAAACAATTTGAAATTAGATATGAAACAAAATGTAACCGAACAAACATCGGAGGGTAGCGGTGTAAAACCTAGGTTACCAAAATTAGAACTGTTTCCGTTTGATAGTAATATCGAAAACTGGCCCACCTTCCGTGATACATTTTGTAGCTTAATTCACAATAACAAACAGATAGCAGATATTGAGAAGTTTTATTATTTACTATCGGCAGTAAGTGGACCCGCCCTCACGATTGTTCGGTCTATGCCAGTTACATCTGTTAATTATGAGATAATTTGGAGCGCCTTGATGAAACGGTATGAAAATAAGCGCGCATTAGCGACTACCTATCTTGACAAGATATTTAACTTCAAACCTTTGATGAATGAGTCTGTCTCTGGACTTAATATTTTCTTACAGATATTTCAAGAAAATATTAAAGCACTCATGCTGCTAAAAATCAAAGATCTGTCTGGATTTCTGTTATTTTATGTCGCATTACGTAATCTTGACCCCGTAACAAGGCGTGAACTGGAACGTGAATTACAAAAAGATGAATTACCTACGTATGATGAATTGTTAATGTTTGTCGAAAAGCATGTGCGTGTTCTCGAGATGTCAGAGTGTACTACAAATTCCACTCCCACTAAAAGTGTAACGTACGCTCGGGGGCAGTCAAAGTTCAACCAGCCTTCTGGTTCAAAATCAAATAATTTAAACTCACAGCGACCTTCCTTGTCGTCAGCTGTTGTTAATACAGACCAACCTGTAAAGTCAAATAAATCCATGGAGTGTCTGTATTGCAAAAAGATGCATTCTATTTATCGATGTATCGACTACACCGACTTGACGCCGGCGCAACGTCTCGATAAAATTAAACAATTAAAGTTGTGCGAAAATTGTTTACGTGAGCATTCGATCGACGACTGTCCGTCTAAAGTACGGTGTACGATTTGCAAAAAAAAGCATCACCACACACTGCACTTAGATTCTTTTGCAAATTCGAATTCTAGTGCAATTGCATTGACGTGCTCAGCTAATTTAACAGTCTTACTCGGCACCGCGGTTGTACACGTAGCGGATTGTTGGGGCCAGTACCAAACCGTACGTGCTGTAATTGATAGCGGCGCTATGTCGAGCTATATAACTAAAGATTGTGCGAAACGTCTAGGGCTGTCATCACGTAAGTGCAATTTTGAACCCATCGGTTTAGGTGGAAAACCAGTGCGTGAGTTCGGATTAACTACATGCAAAGTTAAGCCGCGGCACTGTAATGAGCCTACCATGTCAACTGATGCAGTTATTGTTTCTAAAATAGCAGGTAATTTACCCACAATGCCTCTTTCTGGAAACACTATCGTTGAATTTCAACACTTGATCTTGGCCGACCCGGACTACTATAAGCCCGCCCCCATTGATCTATTAATAGCAGGGGATCTGTTTCCATATATCTACGATGGTCAAAAGATACTTCCCCGTGAACCTGGCTTACCTGTTGCCATGAGTTCGGTATTCGGATACATAATTCTGGGCCAGACGGAACTCAGTCGTACTGATCACGGCGTTGATACACCGTCTATTAATGGTCCCTTTTGTGGGTTTTCCATGAACCTCGATCTGATCATGCACTCGTTTTGGGAAGTAGAAAATGTACCTTCTGAGGTAACACGACGAAGCCCGGATGACGAATTAGCAGAGTATTTGTTTGCCAAGGAACATCGACGTGACGATTCGGGCAGGTATGTGGTCAAGTATCCACTTCGACAATCAGTTGAACTCGGGGACTCGCGTCAAATGGCAACTCGTCGGTTACTCAACTTAGAATCAAAGTTAGAACGGGAACCCGAACTAAAACTTCAATATCATCAATTCATGCGTGAATATGAAGACCTCGGTCATATGACATGTCTTGGTAGTGTAGATAACGTTAATTCGAAATATATCATTCCGCATTTCTGCATAGTCAAGCCAACAAGTACCACAACGTCTCATCGCGTGGTATTTGATGCTTCTGGCAAAACGTCCAATAATACGTCACTCAACTCGTGGGCACTAACGGGTCCCAAGCTTCAGGCTGATATCAACAAACTCCTAATCAACTTTCGCCTTCATGATATATGTCTATCAGCAGACATCTGTAAGATGTTCCGAATGATTAACCTTGACCAAGACCAACGACCTTATCAACATATTCTATGGCGTTACTCTGTGGATCAACCAATTAAGGTATTCCAATTGAACACTTTGACGTACGGCGTAACCAGCTGTCCATATTTGGCAATTAAAGTTTTGCACACACTAGCGGACGATGAAGCGCATAGATTCCCAAACGCCGCACCCATATTAAAAATGGCGTTTTTCATGGATGATCTTATTTGGTCTGTGCCTACTGTAGAAGAGGCGCTCGAGTTACAGAAGGAGCTCATAGAGTTGTTGAAAGCTGGTGGTTTCATACTTCGTAAGTGGTCTAGCAACTGCCCGCAGGTTATCGACCATTTGGATGTGGTTCATCGCGAAATGCCAGTTGCTTTCGACGATGAAACGAATTTATCCATTAAAGTGCTTGGTCTTCAGTGGCTGCCAGCTTTTGATGCATTTTCCTTCACTACTACTCCATCCGACCCGGTGGTTTCGAAGCGAACGGTTCTGGCCCAAATAGGACGTCAATTCGATCCACTTGGTTTTGTAGCTCCATGCGTGTTTTACGCCAAATGCTTCATGCAAGAACTTTGGGCTCGCCAGTTAGACTGGGATCAGAGTTTACCATTAGACCTCAAAGAAAAATGGCAGGTGTACGTTAAAGAACTCCCTTTATTGTCAAATGTAAAACATGAACGGCATGTCAAGGTAGTGCGTCATACCTACTGTCAAATTCTAGGTTTTTGTGACGCCTCAAGTCTTGGCTACGCTGCGAATATATATCTCCGAACTAAAAACGTTTGTGTCTACTAGGGTATCTAAAATTAATGACAACGTGCCGAGTGAATGCTGGTATCACGTTAGTGGTGTGTTTAACCCCGCTGATATATGCTCTCGTGGCGCCTTACCGTCCGTGTTGCTAGCGACACACGAATGGTTTAACGGACCTAGCTGGCTCAACCTAGATCAGTCACAATGGCCGATCAAAACAATCGACGCATTCCGCGACTGCAATCCTCCCGAACTCAAGAATCTGTCTTCGAATGTGGTTCTTGTTACTGCTGCGGCTCAGTCAGTTGATCTACTTTACTACCTCACTGAAAAGTATTCTAGCTTTAGTAAACTGCTCAATATAGTAGCATGGTGCTATAATTTCATCCGTAATTGTAGATCGGCTGCTCATGAACGCAGGTCACTCTCGGTTAGCATCTTAAGAAAAGCACACGATAATATAGTAAAATCAGTTCAAAGACATCATTTTCAAAACGACATAGTAACGTTATCAAAGGGCGGTAACTGCAGTCAATCCTTGAGGAAGCTCAACCCTTTCGTGGACTCCGACTGTTTCCTTAGGGTGGGGGGTCGTCTTTCCCAAGCAGATTTAGCATACGATAAGAAGCATCCACTGCTTCTTCCAAAGAAGTCGAATTTCACCAACATTCTAATTGATCACTATCATAAACTTTATCTGCACGTGGGTCCACGTACACTTCAAAGTTTGATCAATCAAAAGTATTGGATTATTTCAGCACGAGGTGCCATTCGATCACGTACAATGAAATGTATATCTTGCTTCAGGGCGTCTCCTACAAATCGACAACCCATAATGGGCGAACTGCCTAAGTTCCGCTCTCAAGATATTCATGTCTTCCATACCGTTGGTGTTGATATTGGCGGACCTTTTCCTACCAAAGAGTCAACACGTCGAAATGCTCACGTGTCCAAATCCTATTTGTCCGTCTTTGTATGTTGCTCCACGCGAGCGGTACACTTAGAGATTTTATCTTCTCTAAGTACAGAATCTTTTCTCGCATGTTTTGACCGCTTTACGGCACGAAGAGGCCTGTGCCATTCAATTGTGTCTGATAACGGTACTAATTTTGTCTCAGCTGGCAAGCAACTGAAGGAAGTAACAGACTTTCTTAATGCAGATTCGGACAATCTGTCTAAAGGTTTGGTCTTTCGTGGAGTCGTTTGGAGACATAATCCACCAACAGGAAGTAACTTTGGTGGACTCTACGAATCTGTGATAAAATCTGCTAAACTGCATTTGAAACGTACCATTGGTGCTAAGGCTCTATGTTTTGAAGAACTTAGTACAGTATTTACCCGCGCTGAAGCTGTGCTCAACTCAAGGCCCCTCTGTTCTATGTCGAGCGATCCTAATGAGTTTGAGGTTCTGACTCCCTCTCATTTCCTTATAGGTAGGGAACTTTTATCTGTACCAGAACACGACCTAACGGATTTGTCTAGTTCTAGGCTTAATCGTTGGCAGTCCGTCCAACAGATGTGTCAAAAATTTTGGAAACTTTGGAGGCGAGATTACTTGCATACGTTGCAACAGCGGCAAAAATGGCTTACCAACTGTCGCAACTTGAATATTGGCGATCTTGTACTCATCAACTCCGATGCCCCATCGCTGAAATGGGCTTTAGCTCGTGTTTCTAAGTTGCATAGTGGCCCGGACGGAATCGTAAGAGTAATTAGTGTGCGAAATGCAAATAATCACGAGTTTACTCGTCCGGTTTCAAAAGTAAGTCCCCTGCCGCTGGATCGGGACTCAGAATAAAATTAATTATGTATACTGTTTCTAATAGTCATATTTAAAATGTAGTTTATATTTGACATCATAATATTTATAACTTATTTAATTTATACAGTCCACTAGCTAACTTGAATTTTAAACTGTCTAATATTTACACTACGAATATAATATTTATTCGTAGTATTAACATGTACACCACACCTTCATTCTTAGTATTCAGGTTCAACACATTTCGAATTTTACTTACTGGTATCGTAACTTGGAAATCCTTGCGGATTTCGGTGGGGGGAAATGTTGGGTTTATTTGTCATATGGCTTGATTTTGAAAACGAACCGTTTCCCGCCAAATGAGCAATATCTCCAACCTATTTATGGTTGAGAGAAGTTACCGCGCGCCGCCGTTATACCGAGGTGGCGCTACTGTCTTCGACATCTTGAGAAGCCTGTGTGTGCGCGGTCCATGAAAACTTATGAAAATACCGTTAATTACTTATTTTGAGACGTGAAAACTATACTTATTCGCTAAACAAAGTGCAAGTGAACCTCAGTAACTGTTATTTCGTCCCGGGACATGCTCCAAGTGAGGCTGTGGATTTTCGGTGAGTTTCGTCCATTATCAAAGCCATTTTTGTGTTACAATTTTCAATAAGTTTTTTTTTAGCTATCGAATCAAACAATAGATGTGTTACAGATTCTCTAAAGCCAGGAAGAACCTGGCTCTTGAGATACAGGCCACCAGCCTAGTTTTAGAGTTATAGACTCATCATAAATGTATCACAGTAAGACAGAATAAAATTAATTTGTATTTGTATTAAATTATTTGTTTTTCGTCTTAGGAGTAAAATTATATTTAATAAAATACACTAAAAATCTGCCCCGATCCTTTTGGAATTTTAAGTGGTCTTGATAAGTATTTATAGAATGATACATTCTCAGGTCATCGGCAAGTAATAGCAACTTAAAAAACTTAAAATATTTTTTAGTAAACACACTGTTTGTTTGTTTGTTATTGTCTACGTTTTAAATATTTCAGTAAAGCTTCGATAAGGCGGGCAAAATTGAGATTGGGCGATAGTTTGCTACAACTTTTAATAATCCTTAGGTTGAATATATGCTGGACTGGAAAACAAATGGTGTCAGCGGTGTATTTAAGAACTTATGGTGAAACATTATTAACTCCAGCGCCCTTAGTTGGATCGAGCCTATGTAGTTCCGATTTGATAAACATATGATTATAGTAAAACAAACATCACTGATAGTTAAATCTGGCTTGTGGTTCAAGTGCATCATCTTCAGAAATATAAAATGTATTATCTGCATTATATCCATCGGTAACAGTTGAGGGTTCAAATACTGATTGGAAGTGATTCGAGAAAATGTTACTAATATCTAATGGGTCACTTGCTGTTTTTGGAGAAAGATGGGGATCTTTGTAGCAGTCTTGTCTGCCCTACCCCTACAGTGTTTTTTATAAGCCGGAGACGCGGAGAGGGAGATGATTAATTATTTTCATGAAGAAGAAGCTTATTTTGGGAAATTTCGTTAATATTTAAAAAAACTATAGGTTTCTGTAACCCATCAATGGGGAATATTCCGCCCTCACTACCCCTCCCCATTGCACAAAATATATACATATACCATACCTAAAGTCCTTCCAATGTATGTAGATACACATATTTTTTTAATATTATTATTATTAAAAATTAATAGTTTCCGTAATCCCCAACCCCCCCGGGGGGATGCTACAACCCCCCTCTCCCCCCTCCACCCCTTCCTATAGTACATAAGTATGTATATCGATTCTTAAGTCCTTCCACTACTTCATCTTAGTAACTTTAAAGGATTTATTCTAAGAATTTTGTATTTGGTACAAAATTATCTAACACCCAAGTTCAACGACTATTACTGCTAAAGTAATAAAGTTATCTTAATCGCTATAATTTTCCTTGAAAGTTCATGAACTGCACTATCATCATGAATTTTTTCAGATTTTTCAAGCCAGCAGTTTAGGTTTTAGAGGGGGGGGGACGCCCTACTGGAACAAAAATTTGCACTTTAAAGTTGAATATTTCGTAAATGAAGCATTAAATCGTAAAATGGTATTAGCAACCCCTAAATCATTTCAAAATACCTATTCAATGATACCCCACTCGATGGGATAGACGACGAAAAAAAAATTCATAACCACATCACTTGTATGGGAGCTACCTTAAAAAATTTTTTTTTTCAAAATTTTATTTTACCACTTTGTCGGCGTGGTAAGTTTACATACCCGTACAAAATTGCAGCTTTCTAGTACAAACGGTCTCTTAGCAAAACCTCGGACAGACGGACAGACAGACGGACATGACGAAACTATAAGGGTTCCTTGTAGGTACTACGGAACCCTAAAAAAGAACAACAGAACTATTATATATTATTATAACGGGCTACTACGGAACCCTACATTACGCGTGGCCCGACACGCGCTTGACCGCTTTTGTTAATAATTAATATTTACGTGTAGTCATTATTCTGTGGTGTAGTATTGGTGTACGAGTTTAAGTGAATGTTTGTAAGGAATTTGAAAGGTGTATATGTCGATGCGTTTTTCTGTATGTTTGAGTATACGTGCACGTGAAGGGTATGTGATTTGTAATGTGTAATTTTACATATGTGTTATGGGATTCTAACTTTGATGAAGTTCAAGTTATAACGGATTAAGTAATAATATTAGATAGTAAATTAGTCGTTCTTGTAAATATTCAAAATATATTAATAACACGTGGTTTAAAAATATTTGATTTTGTCATAAGGTCATCTAGTAACTTCAATAACGAATTAACATATTTATTGCATAATATTAAACCATTATGAAGAGCTGCTAAATAAATATAAATTATTGCAATTAAACTCTAGAAGGCAACAATTAGATATAATGCTTCTGTATGACCTATATCATAAGTCATAACAGATATGACTGTACAGAGTTGATCGATTAGCTTCGGTACGAGTATAAGGTACTTTTTAGATCTCATCCTCGCCGTCTCATAATTATTATTATAAATAAGAATAATTTTTCATTAGGAAAATATTGTGACTCTGTTTGTTGGTTCTTGAATATATAATATATGTATATATATATATATGCACAGTCCTTCAGTGTCGTTATATAGTTTACACTATATATAGATGTATATATATATATATATATACAGTGTAAACTCAAGGGACTGTGCATTTTATGGCGTTATAGAGAGGTGTCGTTAAATGAAGAGAAGAAAAAAGTTTGTGAGGAACTAAGAAACGTATATTCCAACTTAATAGTCACAGTCAACAACTGTCTACACGTGCAGGCAATCACAATTTATAAACAAAAGAACAAATTGCTTAGAAAGTTATAAGTCATAATTCACCAATAAATACAGATTTACTACTTGAGGGTGGTAGCTAGCCAGGCGGGCATTCGCAAAATGCCCTACCACCATCCTTTAACGACTGCCATCGTAAGACATCAATCGGGACCGACGGCTTAACGTGCCCTCCGAAGGACGGAATCTCTAGCTAGTAATGTCACTAGTGGTCACCTATCCAACTCCTGACCGCGGCGGACGTTGCTTAACTTAACTGATCGATTAATAACAGCAAACTTAGCTACGAGCGCTTCAATTTCGGATGAATCGGCGTTTCCAGTATTTGTTGGTGTAAAAGAGAATTTGTGGTACATAACATAACATAAAAACTGACTAAACAACTTGAAACGTTTTAAATCGCGTATATTTATCATTATTTTTGTCCCGACGACGTTTCAAACACTTTGCAGTGATCGTGGTCGCGATTTAAACCGTTTAAATTTGTTTAATTACTATGTGCAATAATCGCGAAACCTCAGACAACATTATAAAAAGTGACTCCCGACTCGTAGCTAGGCGTGTCGGGCCACGCGTAATGTATTACGCGTGGCCCGACACGCGCTTGACCGCTTTTGTTAATATTTTTGTAGTTAGTAGTGCCATTTCTAATATGTGCAACGAGGAAAGGGTTAGAAGCTTATAATTTTGAAAATATGTATACCTACAAGAAACTGTCTCTTTAAAATTGCACATTGCACGGACACATTTTTTTGAACTTTGAAGGCTGACTCTTTTTCAAAATTATAACCTAGACCCTACATAAGCATGAAAACTTATGTACATACTGCATATCATAATGTATGTAAACAAACCAACTAACCTAATTTCACAGTACTATAGTCCAATACTACCGATAAGAGATAACCATAGTCTACTTGATGCTAAGATATAAATTATATCTTATAACATAGCAGAGCTTGCCTATCCTCGTTCTTAACTGATTAACTAGGTTGGGCAACGGCAAAGTTCGCTGCGGTCAATTTGATGGGACCGCGCTTGTCGCATTTAGGTACTCTTATTACAATGAGCGCTTCCGTGATTCGGAGGGCACTGATCAGTCGGTCTAAGGATGGCAGCCGTCATACCAAGGTGGTAGTGCATTTTTCAAATACCCGCCTGGCTATATATATATATATACCACATTCGATGTGATCCGACAGCTGTCATTGAGAGCCAGACTTCATTCTAATTTATGCTATGCCTGTTTACCACCTTCGACCACTAACCATAAGGCATTAGGTGAGTTTGTGGTCAAGGGATAGCTTATAACAAGTAAAAAAAACAAGAGAAAACTACCTGTGACGAATTGGCAGCAAATCCTCTAATAACTAAAATAAGTTTCCAAAAACTACCCTATCTCTATTCATATGTAAAAATAAAAAATATAAGTGAAATTGGTTATCATATCATACCCTACGAATAAATAATGTAAAGAAGTATAACTCTGATACAGTGCCTGCTTTGATTTCGGACTCATCAACTTCACAAGTAACAAAACACGCACTATTTTCCAAATTCAATTTGATTGGTTAATTGATTTGGCGCTTAGAAATGATCGCATCTGATTGGTCGCGTCAAGGTGATGTTGTCACCGCCGTCATTGCCTAGGGCCAAACCGCACTACTGCGGCACAGCATTGCAGCGAAGCGGCGCGGCTCGAGAAATATTAATTTGTATGGATTTATTAATGGCGTAAACCGCACTATATCTTGCGGTACCACCAGAGAGACGCGGTGTAATAAATTATCATCATTTCACGGTCCACCCATGTTTCAACAATTCAAAAGATTATTTATTTGTAATTTTGAAATTCATAAGACCTTATTTTACGTTCAAACATTTGTGTGAAATCGATTATTATCACTGAAGAGTCGTGTAAAAAGTTTTTTTACAAACGAGAATTAGGTTTCTTTCACCCAAATAGAACTATTTTTAATTTTTCAGCTCTATTTGCCTTTTTGCAAAACACCACGATTATTTCTCCTTCGACGACTTCATCTACTTGAAATTTTTGCCATTAGTTGAAAGAACCGTCCTTCTACGCTGCATTGCTATAGTGAACGAAAAAGGCGCATTATTTTTTAATTTATTATCCAAAAAATTATAATAACATGATGCTTTCTGTCAGTAATGTCGTAAAACCTATGTTAGGTTAGACCTATGTTAGACATTGAACTCTCGATAAAAATAGGTATATATTATCACACTATATCTTACAATGTGTTACGTACACAGACAAATAACGAACAAAATAACAAAACTAAACAAAACAGTAAAAAGATAGATTTAATATAGACTTAGATTTTAGAGTCAAGCATGACTTTTGCTTACACAAATAGCTATTATCTCAGGCGCTCAATGAGTTATTTTATTGTATGTGCAGTAAGCAGCTACCCACTGAGCATACAACTAATACGAACCAGGGCCCCCTACTCTAATTCGTCGAAGTATCGAACTTCGGGTCCGAAAGAAAGGTATCCGCAAAACACGTATTGGCTTACTTATGTTTAACTTCGTTCGTAGCATAGACTTGCAAGCATTTACCTGTGTAGATTTTGAATATCCTTTTTTTGATTGCTTTCGTATGGTTTGTACATTTCCCAAATATGAAATAATATAAATATAATTTATTCGTTTGCCTATAAGTCGAGTTCTAAATATGCAGAAAGAACACAATTAATAATGAGGATATAAACACCTATGGAGAACCTAGTACAGCCGAAGCCACGCCGTATCTAGAACATAAACTTAAATCCTAAATATCTAACCTGTATTTCCTAGAACAGTAGCGACACCTCTCGCTGATCCAACAGGACTCTCTGACTCTTACCTTGTGAAAATGTTCTTTAACTTCTCTGTTTTAAGACTTAAAATTGATTGAAGCATGCATACGAGCGTTTTCAGAGTATTATGGGAGATGCCATAGCAGGCAAGGTTTGTGTGGAACGTTGCGGTCCACCATTGACTATATCAAGCAACAAACTTCGTAACGCATATTAAATTTTCGTTCTATAAAGTGTCGTTCGAAAAACGAAAAACGAAACTTTGTGGAATTGTAGTAGCGGCCCAATTGTGTGACGGATGTTTGACGTGTATCAGTGAAATTGATTTCGTTTGCGCTTACGCACTACAAAGGATGTTCCATTTTATATATCTATAAAATTATGTTACTAAATATTTTTTTAGAATATATTTAATATTTTTTTCTGTGATTTTATCTTTAATTGTACACGGCAGATTATTAATGAGGTGAGAAATTATGAATTGAGAGATTCTTTTGCCGTATACGTTATTGTTTCTAGGTACAAGTACCTAGTTTTCTATTTTTATGCTTCTGGTGAATTTAGAATGACTTATAGAAGATGGATTTCAGTTCGGAAGTATTATTGTTCGAGAAGTATATAATTTAATTGAACTTTTTTACGTTTTGTACGTTACTTATACTTCGCTTACTTATACTTCGCTACTAGGACGAACGCAGTACTTATACTTCGCTGCAGCACTGCTCTGCACCTCCGTAAATGCATTAGGTAGTGATGGTCGCTCAGATACCACGTCGCGCTGCACCTCTGTAGTGCGGTCCCAGCTTTAGAGTCGCGTGAATGGCGTTATGCCACAATATATTAGCTTGTTTACGTATTCATTTTCTATTACATATTTTTTCAATTAAATTGATTTATGGTTTTTCATGCAATTTATTTCAGTAGATTGGAATACTACTAAAATACTTTCTTGAAAATAATATTCTATAATTTAAAAGTCGGTATATATAATGCGCTAAAAGAGTAGAAATGGATTTCAAGTAAATTTTTTTAGTCAAGTTGATATTGATCTGGATATAATTTACAATTAAATTTGAATTAAAATAAATCTTATTGCGTGTATTACATTAATAAGTACTTACATCAAGTTTTTTTTGGCGGTTTGTATTTTCAAAAAATGCTGCAATCTATAGTAAATAGTTTTACCTGCCACAACGAAAGCATTTAGTCAACCTAGCTGTCATTGCAGGCTTGCAGGCAGTGTAAACACTCCAGCCCTCTACCAGTTGGCAGCGTGCCCAGCATGCTCAGATCTATTATTCTAGTATTCCATTGTACCAAATGAAGTAGTTGGATTATATATACCTATTGGAACTAACAATACCGCAGCCATAGGTGCGACAACTATCAATGTGACAGTTGATGTCGTATTTATCTGTTATAATTTTATATTTTGGCTACAAATGATAAAATAGTTATCTAGAAACAGATCTTTAGCATGACAGTTATAAGACCTAAGATCAACTTATTTGTAATTTTTATGTCGTTTGTATCCCCAAAATGAAATCAATACTGAAAAACACGACATCAATTGACACTGTGACAGTTGGCAGACCTAAGCCCTACTTCTAGGATATTTTTATGTCATTAGTAGCACAAATAGTAAATTAGAATTGAGAACCTTTTTCAAAGTATTTTATGACATTTCTAGCACATGTTTGACATACAAAATTAAAAATATAAAAAAAAATTGAGAATTGTTTTCATATAAAATGTTCTAAGACTAACAATGTTCCAAAGTAATTTTTTTATTTAATGTAAAATTCATGTTGCATAAAACTTTCCAGGGTAGTCAAGTATGGGTTTCGAAAATGTTGTGTTTTTTACTCGTTTATAAAAGGTATTCTTGTTTTTTTATATCCGTATGGCTTCTCAACCATTTTATTTTAAACTACGGTATTTTTGCATAATTAAACAACGCAGAAGAACATTTATAAATTCAGTTGAAAATTCCCGCGGTACAACCGCATGACTCGAGCCCACGCGGCGAACTGACAGGGCCGCGCGGTACACTTTTTAAGCCACGCCCGCTGCGGTATAGTTTGCGTTCTGTTGTTTTTGAGCTTGAATTACATTTCTTTCCATTATTATTCGTAGATCATACCCATACTTAGCGTATTTTACTTTAGATCATATCGTCGTCATGGCAACGGTAAAAAACAACATACATAGATACTTTTGGTAATTCTAAAGAGCATTCTCTTAATTAAAGATTGGATGTGTCAAACGAAATATGATATTTTGACGCGGACATTTACCTCTAAAATACTTTTACTTTTTATACAATAACTGTATGAAATTTCAGAAATAAATCGATACATATTCTATGGAGGGTCATACATCAACAGCGCTATAACTGCGAAGACTTTAATTTATTGATGCTACTTTGATGACACACTATGCAAAACTGAGCTTACGGGAAGATTGTTAAGTCTAATTGACGATATTAGAGTTTAAACTAAGTACCATATATGTACTCGTAAAGTCAATACTCCACTAGAAGCTAAGACCTAACCAGACACTCCACATGCTCCAAACAGGCCGACCGGCTTGCGCTTCACCGCATGGTGGATGGGCGTATGCTTGCCTGGCTAGCTACCACCCTCAAGTAGAACATCTGTCGCCAAGCACCACACTGTGTTCCGGCCGCAGTCCTTGAGAGCCAGTAAAATTACAGGCACATGAGACTTAACAACTGTATAACTCAGTTTGACAGGCGCAGTGCAATTTGTCAATTGTGATGAAATGTATCGGTTATAGGCAGAGGTTAGTCTATTTAACATGAGGTGGTACTCGCGCGTACCATCAATATTACATAAAAAATGGAACAAAAGTTTTGAGGTGGATTCCTAGGGTTGTAGTCTAGTAAATTTAAGTACATAAAAAGCACAAAAATCGATAACGATAATATTATAAGTAGTATATATTTTACTAACTTTATTTTTTTGAAACCGTTATTTTTTCCTATCTTCATAGGCTGTAGAGCACGCCCGGTACATGCACGACATAGCCCACGTTGTCGTCGACAACGTGCAGTTTATGTTAGGCCTGGGAGACGAGCGGGACGGTGCCGGCGATCGCTTTCTGCGGCAAGACGCTGTGGTAGCGGCGTTTAGGACATTCGCGACTGCGCGGCACTGCCACGTCACACTCGTCATGCATCCTAGAAAAGTAAGTGTAAGCCTTGCACTAATAAAATATACATCACAAAGTGGAAATCGATCTTAAGATGCAGTTTTAACGTTTAATGTATGGAGCATCTGTCAAAAACTGCTTCTTAAGGTTTCCAATTTGAAATGCATTTAAAAATGCTGAAATTGGTTCACCTTATGTACTATTGTGAAAGTTTCCACCTATAGAAGAAGTTATAGTCCCTTGCATTTTATCCTTGTGTTATGATATGGAATGCCCCGTGGGGTGCCGGGTTAGAATTGCACCTCTTCATATCATTCCGTGGATGTCGTACGAGTCGACTAAGGGAAAAATACTGGAAGGTGGGCAGTAGCACCTTCTAAAGAACTGCCATATGACACTGCGATCCCCAAGCCACCTGCCAAGCGTGGGGATTATGGCAAATACCCCCTTTATAAGGAGGCTGTGTTCAGCAGTGGACGATCCGGCTGATACAGCACAGTTAAGATAAGACGTAATATCTTTGTAGCTAACATTTCTTGTTATTATAAATCTTAATTTGACATGAATTGCTACATCAGTGGGTACAAGCAACGCTTAGGATCCGTGTCGAATTGATTTTGAAGCAATGATGGCCGAGCAGTATAAGCCATGGACTGCCGTGCCGCAGTACCCTGGTTCGATCGCCACCGCCGCACGCCGGCTTGAGCTTCACCGCATGGTGGTAGGGCATTTTGCGATTGCCCGCCGGGCTAGCTACCAACCTCAAGTAGAAAATCTGTCGCCAAGCACCTAACAGTGTGTTCCGGCAGCAGTCCTTGAGAGCCAGTGAAATTACAGGCACATGAGACATAACAACTACGTCTCAAAGTGATGGGCGCAGTGCAATTCATGACTTGTGACGAAATGCATCTGTTATAGGCAGAGGCTAGTTCGCTTAACATCAGGTGGGCCTCGAGCTGGTACCGACAAATTAACAAAAAAAAAAATTGAAATTTTAGTTACATCTTTTTTTTTATTAATAGTAAATAATGTAATAATTGTTTGTGCTATATTCGTGAAAATAAATAAATAAGTAGCCGTCATGTACCTTCGTGCATATTCCACTGACATTCAGGATAGTACTGTATCAGCCGCATCGTCCACTGCTGAACACAGCCTCCTCTATTAAGGGGGTATTTGCCATAATCCCCACGATTGGCAGGCGGATTAGGGATCCCAGTATAAGATAGCAGTTCATAAGAAGGCGTTGCCGCCCACCTTTCAGTATTTTCCCTTAGTCGCCTTTTATGACACCCACGAGATGATATGGGGAGGTGCAATTCTAACCCGGCACCCCACGGGGAAGGATAGTACTGACTACATATACTGATAGAAAAGAGTATTCCATATCTATGCTTCTGATTTGCCTGTTTTCCGATTTATTATTTACATTATGTTTAATTTTGAAAATAAGAATTCTTGTACAAATTTACTTTACCGAATAATTTTAAAATACATAATTTTAAAATACAGAAAACTGGCAACTAGCAACTCAGCAATTGCATACCAAATTTCTCCGAATTTGAACACTTAGCGCTTAAAGTGTGACCTGTACGACGAAGGTTTTTTTTTTATGTTTGATAGGTTAGCCTTTGATCACTATCTCACCTGATGGTAAGTGATGATGTGGTCGAAGATGTTGTTTAGACTAACCTAGAAGTACTGGCTCTCAAGGACAGCTGCTGGAACACACCGTTAGGTGCTTGGCGACAGATTTTCTACTTGAGGGTGGTAGCTAGCCAGGCGGGCATTCGCAAAATGCCCTACCACCATGCTATAACGACTGCCATCCTAAGACGACAACCGGGACCGACGGCTTAACGTGCCCTCCGAAGCACGGAAACGCTCAGTAGTAATGTCACTAGCGGTCACCCATCCAACTCCTGACCGCGCGCGACGTTGCTTAACTTTGCTGATCGGTTGAGAACAGCTAAGTAAACTTCGCTACGAGCGCTTCTAATTAAAGCGATAAGTATTTCAAAACATGCAAAAAAAACCCTTAAAATCCACAGGAATGAAAATCTTTATGTTACTCCGCTACAGATGGTCTGTATCTCGAAAGTGCATTGTGCAATTGTCATTATAACAACGGACATTGTGCTCTATCGCACGCTACTGACCCAGATTTTTCATAAACATGCAAATTTATCGTACCTACTAGATAAGCGACGACGATAATGACGCGTCTACTTTACTGTTCGTATTATTTATGATACAAATATAATAAGCTGATGTTTTTTAATGATGATAAGATCGACGTATATAAATCTTGTTTACAGGAACGAGAGTCGGAAGATTTATCAACGAGTTCAATATTCGGTAGTGCTAAAGCTTCTCAAGAGGCAGACAATGTTCTTATAATACAGGTATACCTGCCTTTTTAATTCCGATACAATATTTTTTATAAATTTTCTTGTTATAGAAATGAAAATATTATAATTCGTAATAGATAGAATATTAAGTCTTCTTCAGATTTTTTGATTTTTATAATAATACTGGGTATTTTTTTCCTCGTGGGATACACAGCTAAATTCCACCCTCCCTCCTATATCTTCATACTTTTTTTTTCTAAAAACACCTCTAAAATGGGTAAAGCATTTTCTCAAAGGTGGACGCTATGGCGGTTGATAATTTACTTTTTTGTCAAGCATTACTTATTGTATTTCATTTCAGGACAAACGCTTAACAGCTGTTCGAGGCAAAAAGTTCCTGCAAGTGGCCAAAAACAGATACAGTGGAGATCTTGGCATCGTGCCCTTAGATTTCGATAAAGATGCGCTCAGCTATCAGTCTAAGAAAAAAGCTAAAAACAAGCAGGACGAGCCCGAAAAACTTTTTGAAGTATACTCCCTGGATCAGCCAACATATATTGAAGGCCAAAATAAATCACTGAAAAATGGAAAAAATAAATATAGAAAAAATCAAGATTCCTCAAGCTATTTGAGCGAAATACTTCACCTAGATTCTAACAGATGATGGAATGGAGTATTGATACCAGATACATTATAATATCAAAATATGCATGAATCATTAAAGCATGTTCCTAGCTATCATATTGCGTTTTATATTTAAATCAACTTCTAATTGTTCATTTGACTGATTTATTTCATATACTAGCTGTTACCCGACACTTCGTTCGCGTGGAAAATAGCTAGAATCATATTAGATTGTTCCAAACATTCGAGCACATAAAGCTACTTCTGTTTCCTGGAAAGGTGCAGATGCCACCACAGCACAGTTTCAAGAGATATTATTCCAGGACCACCAGATATTATTCTGGTACCAGCTGCGTAAACGCTGGGGAATCCTCCTCCGGGCGTCCAACCCCGAGGACCTGTACCTGAAGGGGGATGCCCTGACTATCCTGCGTTTCTGGAGAGGGAAATCGTGCACAATTCTCTTTCAGCTGCTTGGGACACATGAGACATGCGGTTTAAATCACCCCCTAACACGATTGCCATGTACTTTTGTAACGTACTGGGAACTGAGTTCTGATCTGAACGCTATCCATTACCACCTGGAGACTGCTAAATCGGCCTCGCTCTTTCTGACCGAAACGCAGATATGCTCTCTGGGAGATACTTCCTTCCTCACGTATCTGGGGTGATAAACTGGTGCATTGCTTTTGCCGTGGGTGTGTCTTTGGGTCAGAGGAGATATCCATGCAAGTCACCTTAGTAGTCTTAAAGAACGGGACCTATCTAGTATCTGGCTGCGCGTAGACTGCGATGACGGCCTTTTAGTAGCTGTAATGCTGATGGCTGAGTTAAATCAATATATGGAGCACATGCCGATCGCTACAGATTCCGTGTTTAAGCAGATCCCCATGGCAGAGATCGCGACACTTGGCTACTTCAACAGCTACCATGCTAAATGACTTGGTTTACATCCCAACGATAATTTAGGGAGGTAATTTCACGAGTTCTCAAATAAACTGACACAAATGGTCACCTCTGATGTGATAACCTTTCCTATTGGAGCTACTGTTGACCCGTATATTACGGGTATTGAAGAGTCCTTTAACGCTCCCTGGAATCTTCGACTACTGCCTGATCCGGAGTTCAATGTCGAATACACGCCTTGTTTCGTGAACTGTCGTGTGGTACTCGTGTGGCACTACTGGTCGGCAGATTGGGGTACTTCCCGTTCATCTCTAATAACGAAATTTAGCATGAAGAAATATCTTACTTAGGTACCTATACAAAAAAATTACTGAAACCAGCTATTAAAGCAAAAAGAGCGGCAATAGCTAAGGATTGCCGTGCCGCCGTCTAATCGAATCGTGCGAATGCTCCCCTAGCTAGCTGCCACAATTAAATAGATAATGTGTCCCCAAGCATCTAATAGTGTGTTCCTCTAGCAGTCCTCGACATCTAGTAAAATTACTGGCAAATCAGTTATTTGAAACTTTTGTGTGTTAAAGTCGGTTCCAATAAGAGGTAAAAAAAACACTATTTTTAATGACCCTTGCTACTTATGGGGTCAGTTGTCATTCACTGTCATTTACTATATAATATCATCATGATAGGAAAAATATCAGTCATTGGAGTGGAACTCAAAAACGGCTTGACTGATTATGATGACATTTAAATGGTACCGCAAGGGAAGCAACAGCTTACAAATAAAAAAAGAATCACCAAAATCGGTTCACCCAGCCGAAAGTTCTGAGGTAACAAACAAAAAAAATACAGTGGACTCCTGAGATAGATGAGAACTTCTCCTTTTTTGAAGTCTGTTAAAAAAAGATTTTATGGTCCTTTCTGTGTTGGTACGGAACCCTCTGTGTTCCATGCGCAATTGGCCGTTTTGGTTAAGTTTGTTTTCCGTTATAATAACTCTGTCAATGTTTAAACTGGCTATTATGGTTTAAAAAATCATTTTTGTACGTTTTGGCTTGACGTAATTCGCGGTTTTAGTGCGAGTTCTGTTTTTTTACTGCGAAACACCTTTAAAAAGCGTCTTGTTATGATCCTCGGGGTACCTACATTCTATGTGTATGTATATTAAATTACCTTTACACTTTTCAGATTTCCTAGGCCAAAGTAACTAAGTTGGGGGAAAGCCACCGCAAAGTCTTGCGCTATTTGTCGGGAGGCGATAGGTACAGCAAGGCACTTATTGGTAGGATGCGAGGTGCTTCTCTGTAGTGGTCATTACTCGCGTAGAGTCCTCGAAATCATACAAGAAGCGGCGAGCCTCTCCGTGGCTAGAGCAAAAAAAAGGTTTGACCACAAACAACGACACATTGATTTTGTAAAAGAAGGCTCATTTACAAAATCTAAATCCAAGCCTAACTACATCTTAGGCGCCAGCTTCCGATTGGACTCTTTTGATGTACACATGAAAAACACTACAAAATTCCTAAGGATGTTGATGTTTCATTCCAGACCAGACATATTTCTGTACTTCAAGTCCCATGCCCCTATGGCCTCTTCCTCTGCAACGCTATGGACCCGGCACCCGCACGGTAAATCCATGGAATACTAAGTAATTCAGAGTCTCCGTTTTTTTTTTCATTATTACTTTCTTCGTTCTTGGTCTCTTAAGCCATATTATAAATAAAACTATGTCGGTATAAACTTTATGGCTTCAACTCTTTTATTTTATGTATATGAGTAAGCATAATGTTACCATGATGAATAAGACCACAACTCCTTGTTTAATTAATTTATTGGGGTTTTTAGTTGATATGATATAGTTAAGAGCTAACTTAATATTAATAGATTGCACTATGACTATAAACTGAAAACACAAAAAGGCATTGAAATTATTCAACTGTATGGAAAACCATAATGAGACTAATTTAGCTGCAATATAACATTATAAAGGCATATCATAAATAAGTAGAAAAATAAAATTCATATCACAAGATCAAGTAAGATCAACTATATACATTTTGATTGATATAACCATATATTTTATTTATTTACTATATATTAATATTCATTATATATTTTATGACTTCAAACACTAGTGGGACCTAGACTCAACATTACTATATTAATTATTTGAACAACTTTACAGTTTTAAGCTAAATATTTTATTACATTATTCTAGTATGAATTTTAATACAAAAATGCGATTTTGTACCAATATAACTTAAAATTAGTTAAAATAAGCATCTACAAACTTTACTTGTTAAAGTGAGCATAAACAGCATCGACTAAAGATGAATCATTTGTACGGTTCTGTCTCCTTTTACATTTGGGGCAAGGGGTGGAGGCATTGAGGCATTTAGCATGGAACACACTGGAGCATTCATCACATCGGTAAGTAGAAGTTGTCTCAAAGGGGTACAATATTTTGGGATCACGGCAAACCTCACAAATAAAACCTTTCTGGCTGCATAACCAGCAATCCATAACATGTGACTTTGCAAAGTTGACAACTTTTTCTAATTGTAGCAACAGAGATCCATTGGGTATCTGAGCCAAATCTGCTATTGTGTACAGATGCACATGGTCATACAAGTATTCTCTAGGCCATACACGCTTTTGAAGCTCTTCAATAACTGGTTCTCTACATGTGAATATGTAAGCTCTCAAAAAATTGAGTTGGATCCTCAACTCTTGTAAATGAGCCATATCAGAAACTCCACAATAAATTTTTGGGTTCAGCTTTTTCATGTCTATTGATGGTTGATGTTGAAACTCTAACAAGAATAGAGCTGATTTCTTTGATACAGCATATCTCTTGAAATCCCAGTTATGAATAACTCTAGCTGGGATTATAAAAACATTGGGGTCCATACAATTTGAACAATAGTACTCTCCAGTAAAACCACAAACTTTAGCCTTTGATATGGTGCTGCCTAATAAATCTTGACAGCCTTTACATCTGTAATTTTGACTGTCAAGACCTTGTTCCCTAGAAAGTGTGCCCAATTGATGAACCATTTTTTGTAGCTCCGGTGCTGTAAAGGAGCCACTGGTAGAGCTTGGAACCACTTCAAAGTCAAGACTTTGTAATGTTGGATCTTCAATTGAGACAGTTTCTACTGTAGGGTCACATACTTCAGTATAGCTATCAGTTAATTTAAGCTCTTTATGAATATCTTTCATAATGTCTCGTAAATTTGGAGTATTCGTATATGTATCACCTCCATAGTTTGCGGAGTTGTCAATCAATGAAGATAGACTTTTGATTTCAGGAGTTTTGATCATGCTGCTTCCATGAGATGAATTTGAATGTAGCGATGAATTCATGTCATCATTGATTTCATTAGACCAGCCTTTTCCACTGATAGAGTTACCAGTGATTATGACATCAGTGGGGGCAACAAAGTCTTCAGAATTTACAGATGAGGGTGATAGTGTGGGTATACCTTTATCTTCTTGGCTAGTAGATGGTTTATCAATCTCTAAAGGGGCTGACTTTTTAAATTCCGATTGCTCTTTCTTTGTCATGTCATTTTTGGAAACATGTTTTTTTTCAATGCTGTCTTCTTTATCTGAAGTTGTGCCAGTTATGTCTTGAGAGTTTTTTGAAAGTATGAAGTCCAAAGCTTCATCTTCATTTAGAGAAAACATGCGCCCTAAACCTGTGATGTTCGATGTTTTTGTTGGTGTTGATGCCAGTTTAGGTTTTACTTCATCATCTGTAATGGTGCTGGCTACATCCAATGCTGTGCTAATAGGTGCAGTTCTCACTCTGGGTACCCAAATTCCAGCCAACATCAACACTTGTTCAGGCCAGTAGTTAAGAAGACTTGAATTTATGGGCAGATTAAACTGAATGCATGTTTCTAAACCCTCAACAAACTTCTGCGCCACCTCTAATATTTCAGAATCACATACAAAGGCTGATCTGTTATAAAAAGGTTTCACTGCTGATATGTTTTTAAGAAGAGTGGACATATACGAGGACAGTAGACATTCATTGAGAGCAATTCGAAGCCAAGCTCTACACTGACCTATTTCTGTATTTATTTGTGGCAGCGAAGAGATTTGATCAATGTTTTGTCGATGTGACAGAACCAGCACAAGGGGCCAGAAATTAGGTTGTGGTTGAACATCTGAGTCCCCAGCGAGAACATTCTTAGCTTTTCTTAGCAGGGTATCCTTTAACCCATGAAGAAATACTGCCTCCAAGGCCATGCACAAGGTGTTAGTGGAATCTGTAGAACCAAGGACGCTGTGAAAATTCTCTTCAAATTGGTAATTGTACTGTATATCCTGGACACATACAGATAGATTCTTTATCAGGGCTTCCTTTAGGATTGTATCGCGACTACGATTATGGAAGCCAGAAGCTACGTTTTTAAAGAATGCCATAATTACAAACAACACATTTAAATCCTATGCAACGTTTCACTTGCAACATGGGACCTATTCCTTTGATTTTATTCCAAAATATTTTTCCGTCAACACGCAAAACATCAAGTGAAAATATTTTTCAGAGGAAACCAAAACAAACAGTACTCCATAGAGTACAGAACTATGTAGCATAGATCAAATAGAATATAATATACACTACAGGTGCGTTCGTTTTGGCTCGATTGCGTTTGTAGCAGTTTCAAAAGTGGCATTTGTGTATTAGCGTTCGGATAGAAGCTTTTGCTATTTTTGACCACCAGGGGTGCGTTCCGAACCTTGGTTAGAGCGCACTCAGAGTGCAACTTTTCACTCTAACGTCGTTCACAACCTACGAGTAGAGCGTTCGGTTGTCACAACTGGACCGTTCCAAACCTTTGAAGGTTGCAACTTTTTAACCATAAAACACGTGACATGAAATGACTTTGACGTTTATATCGTATTCTGTCTGATGCGCTCACCCATATAAAAAATATAATACTAATATAATTTCTCAAAATATAAAACTTAAATAAAAATGGAAAACGAATTTGTGATAGTGTTAAATAGCAATTATTATTACGATAATGATGTAAGTCTGTCAATGTCACAATTTGTTTGAGGTTATAAAACAACCGGTCGTTCCATACCTCAGGGTAAGTTGCAAAACAACCAAACAACGAAACAACTACACTCTGAGCCTCTGAACGCACTCCAATTACTGCCTGCTATCCGAACGGCTTAAATAAAACATACTTTGACAACCGACAATATTTTAACAATTTTGCACAGTACGAAACATGGAATCAATCTCTAAAATTAACAAAACACGTAGGTAACTACATAAAATATAAATACTATATAAAAAACTTGTGAAACTCTTCAATCGCGCCAAATACAACTGTCAAACCAGCAGTTGTCAAAAAACGATCACAACGATCCCACGGTAAGACATGGGTCAAAAATATCACTTTTCTCTCGTCATTTGTAAAGTTTTCAAAGCTATCCGAACGGTGGGCGAAAACGATATATTTGCTCACGAAGTCCCAAATCGAACGGCCCGTGTGATCATTTATAGCGTTTGAGAGTGTTATTTTTGGAACTGATAGGCTATACGAACGCCCCATACGTAGTATATATTCTATTTAATCTATGGTACAGAATAATATTAAGGGTGCGTACCATTTGAAGTGAAATTAGCCAAAATATAATAACGATCACACTCGCAAAAAGTTATTCCACTTGAGTCTTGGCATTATTTTCGCCATAAACGCTATGAAGCTACTGGAACAGTTTGAATTACGTACATCTAATGTCAATAGTGGCTTATTTTAGTGGCATTATTAGCGTTCTTATCCTAAATTGAACAGGGGAGAACAGTTACAAACGACCACAGTGATCACAACCATAATGATAATGATGATAATTTATTTGCAAGAAATATGGTACAATAAAGGTCTTAGTAACTAATAAGATTGTCATAGATGCAAATGTGGTCAAAATTATCGAAAACAACGAAATTGGCGTCAAATGGAGTACGCCCTAAATACTCCACACCTAGGATCAAGTATCACATGGATACTTGATCCTAGCTCCACACCCACAGATATACTATGGCTGTGTTCGGAAACGAGTGATGTTTCACCAGTGTAACCCTTGTCAGGTAATCAAGATTTAACATAAATTGTTATTCGTTTCTGAACGATTGTGTATGTAATATTTCATAAAGTTGAATTTATTTTGAGCCATAGAATATCTACCTACCAAACTTATTAGACGCGTAAGAAACGAGCCGCATAGTATGTAAGACTTGGATTTTAACTTTAGCTTTTCTTTATGGACTACGCTTCATACTGATTGGAAGATTGATATTGTTTGGATTTGAATGACTGTGGTTTTTCCATACGGATTTTGTTGCTTAGGTACTGATTGGAATAGGTATTTTGGAATAGCGAATTGAGGAAGAAATGAGTGCCGGACAAAACAAATCGACATTATTACCAAGTGAGCACAACGCGTCTCCGTTTCAGGTTGGACAGAAATGTTTATGCTATGCGCTCTAATACAATCATTGACTTTTCTGATGTTCTCGCGCAATTTGCACCGCATGTGCCGTACGCACCATCGGGTGTTCGACAGAATGTGAATAAAGTCACCCGCGCCACACTGCGTGTATCGAGTGCACCAAGTCAAATGGCGTTATCCACGCGTACTTGTGGAATCCATATACAGTACATAGATGCACTTAAATGCGTACGATAATTCTTTTTTTATGTTATTGTGACGGAACACGCACGGGGCCTACCTGATGTTAAGCACTAATCTCCGCCTAAACGAGATGCAGTTCGTCACAAGTGAGGAACTGCGCCCATCACGTTGAGACATACAGTTGTTAAGTTTCATGTGCCTGTTAGTTCTTTAAATTCAATGACTGCGGTGCATGTGGCCAAGGCGTATCTGTGTGCGTTCGCCATAACGCGGATTTTGGAATGAAAATAGTTGAAATACAGATTTCACTCCTTCATATGGCAACACTAATAATGGAATTTGTTGTTTGTGACTGTGTTGTGTTGTGATTGTTACGAATTTGTTTGGTTTTGAATGGAATCATTGTTTTGATATTCAATGCATAATATTTACGTACTTACGGCACTCGTTTAAGATTATAAAATCTTTATACTTTTAGCTCACTTGTACCACACGAATTCTTCTAGTAACGAACTGCTACCAAAATTTTGAGGCATGGTTTTTATCTACTTATTGATATTAATATATTTATCATCTCAAAGTTTCACCTACGCAGACCTTAAATCATCTTCAGATAGTAGAGGACAAGGTAAATATGTTTAAGAGATTCTAACCCTAGTAAGTACCTGTTTGAAAAACTGCTCAATACATCCAAAATAATATATACTCAATATAATAACTGCCCAGTTGTGTGTGATAAATAGCATATTTTTCAGAATTGCTTTTATGTCGCAAATGTGGAGCTGACGTTGCAGATGCAAATTACTTATATAGTAAGTCAAGTCCTGGAGCAAGAAAAGTAGAAAAACAGAATTTATTCGGTAAACAGAATATCACCGTTCAAACTTTAATCAATCCATTTGGAGTTAAGTTTGAAATAGTTACTGCTGAAAAAGCCAGATGTGACAATGTTGGACCAGTAAGTTTTCCCACTTCAATAATTTGTTCAATCCATAGTAATATGATACAAATTGTAAACCTTAACTGCCACAGCACAACACATCAAGTTTGTAAGAAAAAGATGAAAAATTGTAAAAACGTGTGTCAAAGTGAGTATGTACATTTTATTTTCTCTACCAAATATGGACATTTTGCAAGGAATAAACGTTGTTCTCAGGCAGTGATACAAAATGCTTCTATTTTGTATATTGATTTTGTTGTCAATTCTAATACAAGCTTCTTAAAGGCATAAATGATCTTTCTACAAGATGGCAGAAATGTATGTCAAAAGACTAGTATTCATATTAACTTTAATTGAGACTATTTCAATTAATATTTTATGATAGGTGCCCTACAATTTATTATAGTCAGGCAAAACAGTGTTGAGGAAGATGATTTAAGATAAAGCTATTGTAAAATCATTTTTACAATTAGAAAATAATGATAGTTATAAAGAGCTTAGACATGCAAAGCTAGCCATGGGTGAATTTTGTATCCCCCTGGCCTTAAACTGGCATACTCTGACATACAATTGGTCTCCTGCCCTATCACAACACTTTCCAGATGACCCTCGCAGACCAGAGTAATTAATAAGATGGGGGCAAAATTACCGAAAAGTTCAGCAATAGGCATTGCTAGGCACTTACTGGTAATATGCAAGCTGCTCCTTGATAGGGGTCATTATTCACGTCGCCACAGTAGAGTGCTAGAAATCATAAGAGAAGTGGCAAGTGTCAGTAGCTAGAGCAAGAATATGATTGAACAAAAGACACATTGCTTTTGTAAAAAAAGGGTCTGCTACAAAGCTGATTGAACAATTATGTAATTAGTTTATATGTCTAAACAAAGAGTACCAGCGAATTCTTTATAACCTACTAAAAAACTTGACCTGTCAAGAATAAACTGTACTAAGGCTGCATATTCATTAGAGATGTACTACTATGAATTCCAGTAAGTCCATATTCTTAGCACACTCATGTGCTAAGAATAAGTACTTACTAGAATTCTCATTATTCAGTATAAAAAATATGTATTATTTCAAATAACATGACTATTGACATTGTCCCTGCCAGAGCCAAGGCGCAGACTCATGGTTCCCTGGATACACCTGGCGTATATGCACATGTCCCCACTGCGGACAACATCTTGGATGGACTTTTACAAGGACAGACATAGACCAAAATCCTGATCACCAGATTCACTCATTCACTGGACTAATACTAAGTAACATTCTTGGAGAAAATTGTAAGTATCTCAAGATTTTCTAGATATAAACACATCCAATAAAAACATGAAAAATTGTGGGATTAAATTGAAACCAAATAAAATAAGTAATAATAAATATCATTTTTGAAATGAAATTCTTGTGTTTCACACATATTTAATTATTATAAATTAAATCTATTTTGGACCTAAATTTTGAATTGGTATTCATAAACCTTTGTTCTCAAAATATTACATTCGCAAAACATTATATTTGCAAAATATTACATTCTCAAATGATTACATTTTGGAAAATCGCAATCAGAAGGGTTAGAGTAAATGTGGCGTACTACTACGTACAAACAATGCAGGTGTATTGTTTGTCTAAAGAAGTATGGCAACCTTCTCTAAGTTTCTTATCTCCTGGTACTTCAGGTTTAATTTGGTTAATTAATAGCATGTTGTATGCTGTGAACAAAGCCCACTAAGCAATTTAAAATAGTCGCCTCTGTGCACCTGGGTGATATATTATTATGCATACCTTTATCTGGACAGGTCCACTCAAACCTGTATGGTGCTCTCCTCAAGAGCAGACGACTAGGGCAGAACCCTATTGCAGACGAACTCTCAAGTTACTTGGAACAAATTATTTTAAATATTTTCACTCAATTTATCTGGGTATATAAACCAACGAAACAACTTCAATTTAATTTTTTTATTGTGCATGATTGTACATCTGGTATTTTGAGAATGTAATATTTTGCGAATGTAATATTATGAGAATGAGGGTTCATCATCAATCATTAAATTGTTAAATTGGCAGATTCAAAACCAAATTCAGTTTTGAGGGAACACACCAGTTTTTGACTACATTATCTAGCACTAACCAATAGCTAAGGTAGTAGTTAAAGGGGTGTTGCTAGCTAAGACTAGAGTTTATAAAAATATATAGCAGTATTATAATAGTTTTAAAAATGTGACCATACTACCGTACACAAAGAAAATATAATGCAATATAACAATGTTTTATGTGATAGGTTCTATACTTCTCTAAAGTACCAAGTACTTCTCTAAAATCTGATTCAAACTAATTTTATAAATGCGAGTGTGCATGTCTTTGTTGCATTTTATGATACATTATATTTCTCATGTCCTATTTAGGACATAGGATACTTTCATTCCGAATTTGAAGTGCCTGTAGCGTGACTGGCTTAGTAGTTCTTAACCAATCCAACTAACGTCGGCTATGGTCATGACTTTGATGGGTGATCGCTACTGGCATTAGTACTGAGCGCTTCCGTGCTTTGGAGGGCACGTTAAGGCGTCATCGGTCCCGGATTTTGTCTTAGTATGGCAGTCGTTATAGCGTTTTGCGAATGCTTGCCTGGGTAGCTTAGTAGCTACCGGGTAGTCCCTCAAGGGGAAAATCTGTCGCCAGTCACATTACGGTGTATTATGGAAGCTGCCCTCGAGGGCCAGTAATTCTAGGTCAGTCTGAATAGTATCTTCGACCATTTCGTTACTTACCATCAGTTGAGTAGTAGTCAAAGGCTAGCATATGAGCTATAATTTAAATAAATAAATTTACTATGCATATATAATTTACTAAGTATAGTTCCCCAGGATGAGTTATGTAACCAATTTCTATGCGGGCAAAGCTGCAGAATGAAGCTAGTGTAAAATATGCTCTACTTTATAATACAAACATGATTCAATGCATCATTCACATGCTTACCCAGGTGTGAACTTGGCACTTGTGTCAAGAAATCCATTAACCTACATGTTTATATTAAAGGATATACTTAGTATATTTAAATTAAGCAAATATAAATTTTCTTTTGTTTCAGTTACAGATTCACTAATAATGATGCCAAAAATGTATAAAATGTAAGTTATAAATGGTATGTGATATAAACTGTTAAAACGAAATTGTATTTATTAATTTCCCTAAAAATACTCCCATCATGCATTATCGATAACTTTGTAAAGTTTTTTGAAGCGCTCATATCGAAGTTTGCTAAGCTGTAAGTAAGTTTGCTAACCGATCAGCAAAGTCAAGCAACGTCCACCGCGGTCATGAGTTGGATGGGTGACCGCTAGTGACATTACTACTGAGCGCTTCCGTGCTTCGGAGGGCACGTTAAGCCGTCGGTCCCGGTTGTCGTCTTAGGATGGCAGTCGTTAAAAGCATGGTGGTAGGGCATTTTGCGAATGCCCGCCTGGCTAGCTACCACCCTCAAGTAGAAAATCTGTCGCAAAGCACCTAACGGTGTGTTCCGACAGCCGTCCTTGAGAACCAGTACTTCTAGGTTAAGCCTGTTAATACTTTCGACCACATCATCACTTACCATCCGGTGAGATTGTGGTCAAAAGCTTACCAATCAGCACTAAAAAAAATATATGAATACAATTAAGATTGTGACTTGTAATGTATACATACTATGTTACTGTTCATATTCTTTATTTGGGAACTGTATCTGCGGCTGCCGTTTTAGTTCCCCCTCTCCCCTGCGGTTTTTTCTACCGTAGGTATTTGAAACACAAAGCAGTAAGCACCCAAAACTTTTATTTGCGAGGACTATTATTGTATACTAGGGCGGACATCTTTGTAGGTGAATTTGGAGCGTTCCATCGCTGCGGCACTACTTAAATGAGTGACCGTTACTGGCATTTCCTAATAGACCTTACGTACTATGGAGAATCGTCAGTTGTTGTCTCAAGATTGCGCAGTCGTTAGGCTATGTCGGAAGCCATAAAATGTCCAGTACTGCATGGTGGTGTCTATCAACTAGAAAATCTGTCGCCAAGCATCTTACACTGCGGTGTGCTCCAGCAGCTGTCCTAAGCGCCAGTTCGCATTCAAAATAAAGCCTGCTCACGGAACAATCTTCGACCACACTAAGTGGTGGTTACATGGTGAGATTGTGGTCAAACGCTAGTCTACCAGTAGTAAGGAAATTATTCTTCCCTTTTTCTTTTTTATGTGAAATATTGTGAGTTCGAAAGCAGAAGCTGATTTATTTTACATCAATCCACCTAGTTTCATGTCGGGTTTGTCATTGTCGTTTTGGGAGTTTCCTATATTGCCCCATTTTAAATTATCACACTGAATAACTATCCATTTGGAAATCTTAAGGGTGGACTGGCCGGTCAGTTCTCCATACAAACGTCGTAGGGTGATCACTCCCTTATTTGAGGATTTAGGTCCAAAACAAAGCATGATATCGATTGAACTCGTCATTATCTAGGTTTGTATAGTAACGAAATTTTTACAAGATAATTAAGTAGAGTTATGAGCCTCGAAACATTTTCATATTGTTTTCAAGGCTCATAACGTTCACTTAATTATCTTTTTAAAATTTTGTTACGATACAAACCTAGATAATGAAGATTACAATCGATATTATGCCTAATTCTATACCTAAAATCTCAAATAAGGGAGTGATCACCCTACGGCGTTTGTATGGAGAACTATACGGCCAGTTCAACCTTAAGAGTAGAGTTCACGGAGCGCTTTCCATACAAATGTAGTTTCGTCATATTTTAAATACCACTAGGTGAAATTTTGTACGCATATTGGCGAACCTAATATTTATGCTTATGGTTTGTATTTGTTTTATCCCTAAATGTCAAAATAACAATAACCATACAAAAATATTTTTCGAATTATTTATGAAAATACTTAATTTTACGAAAATCTGGCAAACTAGCGAACGAAGCATAGATATTACTCAAGGATATACATGCAAAATTTCACAGAGTTTGAACACTTATCTATACTTATAATAAAACTGTAACAGATCCGATTGCAAATGCCAGATATTTTGAAAAAAATAAAAATACTCTGTGGCTGACACTGATGCCAAAACTGTGTTATTTCTGTCTGTCTGTTTATATCCCAGCCGCGCATCACTCCAAAACTACTGAACGGAATTCAATGAAACTTAACACGATTTGATTTCATACTATGAAGAAGGACATTGTATACTTTTTATCAGGAAATTCAGCACGGTTACTCCAGGAAAGGGGATGAAAGTCAAAATGTAAACTTAGTTGTAATTTATTAACGCGTAGTCCGATTTCAATTATTCTTTTTTTGTTAGAATAGTGACGAGCGAGCCCAGCATCCCACGGGCAGCCCGGCACTTGATCTATGCTTTACTAAGAGTGCTACAACGCAGACCACAGCGTTTCTTAATATGAGATAAACAGTGCTCAAATGTGAATAATTAGTCTGCAGGTACGGCAATCGCGAACGAAGTCGCAGATACAGCTAGTTATTATATAAAATATGACGAAACTACGTTAGTATGGAAAAAGCTCCGTGAACTCTACTCTTAAGGATGCACTTGCCGACGGCTCGAACTTATCAGCGGGCGAGGCAACAAAGCATGCTATTTCACCTATACCTTTGTGGGAAAGGGTAAGACTCCGCGATGAGTAGTAAGAAGATAGTGATCGCGCATCACACACCCGTATTGCATCTACGCTAATTACGCACACTTGTTTGCGATATATCAATGAAAGCCGAACCATGCCGAACGAATTACGATGTTTGACGACGGACGGAGATAGTGTCTCAAGCTACGTCACGACGTGTGTAGGTATTTCTTATAAAATAATATTATATATTCACAGATGAATACATTTTGGTTCGGACAGTAGGTACCTGTTGTTATAATTTTCGTTCGTTTTATAATAAAATACTGATGTTATTTCACCTATAGTAGGTAAATATTTAGTAAGTAGGTACAATGATTTGTAGGTACATAGTAAATGTATTAGTTTGTTCTTTTCATATTGATGTAGTAAATATTTACCTACAATAATTATTTATTACATAATTAGCAAGTTACTGCTTTTACTACAACATATTTTGTAAAGCAGTGACGGCTCAGTGACATAGGTTATGGACTTCCGCGCAGCAGGTACATGGTTCGAATCCCGTCGCGGGCTTAATCTTCACCGCGTGGTAGAAGAGCATTATACGAATGCCCGCCTGGATAGCTACTACCCTCAAGTAAAAATCGGTCGCCAAGCACCTAAAGGGAAGCAGTGATGGCTCAGTGGCATTGGTTATGGACTGCTGCGCATCAGGTCCATAGTTTGAATCCCGCCGCGATATTGAGCTTCACCGCGTGGTGGAGAGTTCGTAGCGAAGTTTACTTAGCTGTTCTCAACCGGTCAGCAAAGTTTAGCACCGTCGCGCGCGGTCATGAGTTGGATGGGTGACCGCTAGGACAATACTACTGAGCGCTTCCGTGCTTCGGAGGGCACGTTAAGCCGTTGGTCCCGGTTGTGGTCTTAGGATGGCAGTCGTTATAGCATGGTGGTAGGGCATTTTGCGAATGCCCGCGCCTGTATAGCTACCACCCTCAAGTAGAAAATCTGTCGCCAAGCACCTAACGGTGTGTTCCGGCAGCTGTCCTTGAGAGCCAGTACTTCTAGGTTAGCCTGAACAACATCTTCGACCACATCATCACTTACCATCAGGTGAGATAGTGGTCAAAGGCTAACCTATCAGGCATAAAAAAAAGAGCATTTTGCGAATGGTCGCCGGGATAGCTACCCAAGTAGAAAATCTGTCACCATGCAACTAACGTGAACTCAGTGGCATTAGCTATGGACTGCCTCGCAGCATGTTTATGGTTCGAATCCCGCTGCGGGCTCGAGCTTCACCGCTTGGTGGAAGGGCATAGGGCATTTTGCGAATGTTCGCCTGGCTAGCCACCGTCCTCAAGCAGAAAATCTGTCAGTAAGCGCCTAACGGGAAGCAGTGATGGGCCAGTGGCATTAGCTAGTGACTGCCGCGCAGCAGGTCCATGGTTCGAATCCAGCCGCGATATTGAGCTTCCCCGCGTTGGTGAAGAGCATTTTGCGAATGCTCGCCTGGATAGCTACCACCCTCAAGTAGAAAATCTGTCAGAAAGCACCTAACGGGAAGCAGTGATGGCTCAGTGGCATTAGCTTTGGACTGCCACGCAGCAGGTCTATGGTTCGAATCCCGCCGCGGGCTTGAAATTCACCGCTTGGTGGAAGGTTGTTTTGCGAATGCTCGCCCGGCTAGCGAGCTTTGAGATGAGAGTGTGTCGTACCGATTTCAAAATCTGTCTCTAAGCGGTAATGTACGATGGCATCATGGATCTACCAATTCTGGTAGAACACATTTGGAATAAAAATTCTCTACCCACCCGTAACTGATTTAAATTATTTCCAATAAAAATCAATTACTAATAATAGGTTATTTTTGATTAGGTAAGTGCCTACAATCATCGCTAAGTTTACCATATAAACTTTCGTACTACCTTAGGTATAAGTACCTACTACAAATATACATACTTATTCTACTAATTTACGTAGTTAGATACATAGTACTAACTTTATTATTTCTTGTGATCTTATAGCTATGTAGATAGGTATGCAATGTAATGCGCGCCCGCGAATGTCGATTTGATCATCGCTGACAGTTGCGTGCCTAGGCAGGCCTATATGATAAATGATAATTATATCGTAGATAGATAGGTATCTTCCATTGAGCTTCTAATTCTAACCCTTTACTACTTTGTGTTAGGTAGGTACTTTCTCGAAGTTATATTACTGCTCAGACTATATTCTAAAAAGAATGCGGACTACCTACGTCCATACCATATCTAAACAAATGCAGCTTTTTATATTGTCTAAGTGTTGCTAAAATGATTAGGTACTCACCATAGCTATAGCACCATGACCTGCGTATTGACTAATACCTACTAGGTACTAACTTAGGTGAGAGTAGGTGAGTACCTAGACATAGTTACGTATTTATATTACCCAAGTACCTATCTATATGGATTATGGCGTCCGACACTTACTATCACGAACAAACTAATCAAATGCGAAAGAAAATCCGGTCCCCAAGTCCCAACATATGTAAATATATATATATACATATATAAGTACGTAAGTAGGCATAGGCACTACATATTGGTAGTGTATACATACGTGCACACCAAAAAGCAACAGGGCATTCCTACAATATAATATTATGTTCTAAGATCGCGGCGCGGTGCACGTGACTTTTGGTAGTGTGCGTTTTGTTAATTATATATTAGTGTGCTGCGCATGAGACCCGCCCGCCCGCTTCCCTCACCGCGGAATGGAAGTATTGACATGAGATGCCCAATATTTTGAACGAAAAACTAGCGCGCAAAACTATGTGTGCCGACCTTTGGCTCTAGGATGTTTATGATTATACTACTGGATGTATTTGTTTTCCAAAATGTTATCTAAAATGATCATGAACTGAGCTATGCTTCTATGTAAATAATTTTAGGGATTTCATGCTCTATAAGTCGTTTATTTACAACTAAACATGCGCTAAAATTCGTGATATTACAGGGATGTTTCGAGGCTTATAACTATCATGTGAAGATTTTTTTTACAAATCGGTGCCAAGACAAGCCTAGATAATGAAGAGATAAATCGATATCATGCTTAGTTGTGGACCTAAAACCTCAAATAAGGGAGTGATCATCCTACGGCGTTTGTATGGAAAAGTTACCGGCCAGTTCAACCTTAAGTACTATTTTTAGTAGGTTTAAAATAAAGTACATAAATTACTTTGTACATGAATTTTAGGTAAAATAAGTCCAACAGTCTCTATTATTCAAAGAAATGTAATTTGCTTTCATGTTAATTAGTTTACTTAATTTTCTAACAATTAAGTTTTAGAAAAAATAGAAAATAATCTATCAGCCTTAATACTAAAAATTAACAATATTACTGAAATCTTTTAATCATCTTTTTAGCAGCTTCAACACTAACTATATTTATTTACATTACAATGAATGTAACAGCTAAAAAGTCAATACCTATGAACAGATCTTGATCATTAAACATTACTTATGGATACATAATATTATGTATGTTTCGTTCACTAGAGACTTATTACATTTAACATGTCAAAGAAGTTAATTGAAAAAAAAACTCAATTTTTTGTCCTTAAATCTAGCTTATTAAACTATGGCATTGCCAAACAAGATACGGTTACATTATATCACTATTACTTAGATTTAAAGTCCTTAATTTGACGCTACTTAAAGTTCTGTTGTAGTATGTATGTACACTTATAAAATTGCAAAAAACAACAAACACATCTTCAAAAAATTAAAATGCAAATCTTTCGTGCAAAGTTTGGCTGGTTGATACTGGTGTTGGAGTAAAATCATCAAAACCATCAGGTGTTTTGTTTGTGGAGTGATTACCAAATGCCTTACCCTGAATATATGCAATTTGCTTTTGTATATCTGTATTAAGGGTTTTCTTGTTGGCAAAGTTTTGACCAACGCCGCGGATTACACCTCTTCCTCTGCCTCGACCCCTACCTCTAGACCTCGTAGAGCGTTGGCTACCATAAGATCCATTTGAACGGTTGGATCTATGTGATTTGCTAGATCTGTTGGATCTGTTTGATCCCATAGATTTAACACTTCCAGGGCCTCTTCTATTGTTGACCCCTCCATATTGATTGTTTAGCTGAGCTAAGCTACGCTTGTTCAAGTAGTTGGCACTTCCAACACTGTTGCGGCGCCTCTTATTCATAAAATCATTATTTACAGTTACTGTCATATCGGTAGCAACATTGAATGAGTTATTTCTTGACCTTCTAAATGTTTGAGATCTTATTACATTATTATATGATTGAGCCATCATGTTTTGCCTTTTCTCTTTGAGGATTTGATCTGATCTTAAACCAACAGAACTATATCTGTTCCCGGTTGTGAAACCTCTGCCACGTTTTGAAATTCCTGTTTTGGCAATTGCAAGAGGCCTACGTAGATTAGCAGTACCCCTGCGAGTCGAAATTCCAAGACGGCTATGCACACCACCTTGTAAAGATGACATGGAGTTAGCACGCTGCAGCCGAGTTTGATACCCACCTGGAAATAATTTAATTTTATTGTTTGTACCTCTCATACAGAAAAGATCATAATGCCCTTTCAGATAATTGAACAGTGAAAGTTAGGGTAAAATTCAAAACAACTGCATTGAACTTTGATTCTTCAAAAATGAAGGATTGCCAGTAGGTACCATATCACATAGTAATGAGATATGGTATTAACATTACAACATAAAGAACCAAGGACATTTTTTAAACATTTTGTTGATTTTTTCAAACAATAGTAAGGAACACAGGGAAATTTCACTCTTCGTAATTTTAAGATAGTAATGAATGATTATTAACATGGATAGCTGCTGAGGGAACACTGGTAAGTGGTTGTTGACAGATTTTCTTCATGAGGGTGGCCAGGTAAGTTGGCCAGGTGGATATTCGCAAGATGCCCTACTGCAGTGCTATGAAGCTCTATCCCGTGGGATTCGAACCATCACAGCAAGATGATCATAAATAATAATAGATTACAATGTGGGTCTCTTTCATTGAGAAACATATAAGAGCAGCAATAAATTACATTTTAATCCTTGTATCCAAAATCTGGTAATGGCATTAGACAATTTGAATATTTACTGTAAAAATTTATTTAATGAAGCATTTTATGTAGGTAATAATATTTGTTTGTTGTGGTAGCAGAGTTTGGCTGGAACTGTTTATGATATTTGTAAATTTGCAATGATGAACATATCCAAATCTCTGTCAATTTTACATCCTAAATTCTAGAGAGGCAAGTTATAAATAGCATAAAAGGTATTCAAATGCACAATCAAACATATTTATCTTGGGTATCTGAGTGTCATATTTTTGTTAGCAATTAGCTTCGAGTATGAAGGGTATATAGAAGTATGCTCTATAAAAGATAATACTAAGGTTGATATCCAGTAGAGCTTGTCAGTCGAGCTAGCTGTTGAACCAAAATTGGCAACACTGATCCTGGTATTGTTTGTACGTTGTTTCATTGACATACCTACTTTGAATGACTTCAAATTCATTGACACCTAATTTTGATCATTTATTCATATACAATACAGCTGCGGCTTGCAGTTACAGTAAAATAATATGGAAATGGGCAGTTGAATAATAAATGTAATTACCTCTTCCCCTTAGTCTGCCTCTCATTAGAGGAGGCATCCCTGAGTACTGATCTTCTAATCCAGCTCTGCCTTTAGGTGTTAAACCTCTGAGTTGAGAACGAGACCTTGAACCAGATCTGGCGCGAGAGTTAGACCTGCGCTGGCGGGAGCGAGTTCGAGGCTGAGACCTGGAGCGTGACTGTGAACGGCTGCGAGGTCCGCGAGACCGCGAGCGAGCTGGGGTACCGGAGCGAGATTGAGATCGCCCACGACCGCGACCTCCGGTAATACCACCGCCGCCCCCACGACCACCGCCACCTCCACGACCGCCCCCTCGCCCTCTATTAGCACCACCTCTCCCACGAGATCTGCTCACACGGTTTTGTTGGTTTTTCTTGATGATTTCATCTACAAATGTCATACACAATGAAGTATGTTTAGGTTGACGCGAGTGGGCCAAATCTATTTTGGAAACTACGTCACTGGAGTATCTTTAGTAGAAGATACAAACAATCAGAAATACAGTATACAAGTAAAATTTTATTACCTACAAAACTGTGCTACTAATGTAAGCACGGTATTAAATTTTAGGTCCAAGTATGATCATTTACGGAAAAATAAAATGTCAGTTGGTTGCAATATCGGCATCGAGCGATCCCAAATATCAATTACTTACCTAGCGACATATTGACTGAATCAGCCATTTTTGCTGGTAAAATATATTTTATTAACGTTTTCTAAACTTATTGAACGAATTAAATTCACATTAAATACACCAAACCAAAATAATCGCCTCAGTTAAAGGTTAGAATCATAGACAGACGGTGCTGCCAGCACTTAAACCCAAAAATGATCGTTATGTCGATATGAAAATGTTGAAAATAGGCCTATTTTCATCGGCCGATTATATAGAGGAAATGCCGATAAAAAAAAACAAGTTCAAATTGGGCTCGCACATATAAGGTTTCATATCACCACACAATGTATTTTGTCTAAAAAACTGAAAAAAGATTGTTTTAGTAATCTAAATAATAATAATAATATGATAATAATGTTACTAGGTACTTACAAAACATTAGGCTTTGGGTTGTACATAATATGGACATGAAGCATTTCTTAGTCGGATCGTTGATGCCTATTGTAGTATTGAAATTGTAGTACAGACAACAACGCCCTCCGGTTTTAGCAAGACATAACTAAACTATAACTAGGGATTTCGGTATGTAAGAAATCTATTTAGGTTTTTCTTACTTGTATGCTTTTATCCGAAATCAGGTGAAGTATTTTCAAATGAGAGATGTTTGCTTCTTTCCCGTAAATAAACTCAAAAGATGTATCAATAATTACAATTTTATTCAGAAATATACGATATTTAACAATTTTCAGATTCCACCACGTTTGTGTTAGTTCGAAGCAAGAAGTAACTTTTACGCAACTAACACCTCTGTGTTAATTTTTTATTCAGAGCAATTAGTTCCTCAGAGCTTTTTATGCGTTTTTCATCTATGTAATAGGGCGTTTAAATACCTGAGTGATACAATATAATTTAATCAGACTGTCTACGTTACTTTGAAGGGAAAACATATTTATAAAATGAACTGTCAAAATCATTCTCCCAGCAGTCGCAGCTTACTTCGAGATTATAAGCTCGTTTCATTTTGAGTGTTGTAAAAAAGTGATCATTGATCTAAGGTTACAGTTTCTGCGAATGCCTGCAGTTTCCTACCCATATACATGATTTATTATAAGTGCTTTTGGAATGTCGACCAAAATACGTGCTGTGTTTATTATATTAATAGAATATAATAACGTTTGAATTTAAATCGGGACTCACATACCCCAGTACAGATTCCATGAACCTCGTGATCCGCACTCGAGCGAGCAATTTTGGCGCCTACAACTGCAACGCTCTTATGAAAGCCAATTACAAAATTTTACTGTTAAAATATTCTACTGTCGCCTTCAGCATAAGTAAAGATCACTTCGAGAAGAAAGGCTTTTTATGTCTTCGATAAGCTAGTTTATTTTAATTCCTAGTATTGTAATTGTGTCGCTCACCGTTTAATTTAAATGTACCTAAGTTCTTTTGAGCATACAATATAACTATTTTCAAGAATATACAGACTTGGTGAAGTTAATATGTTGATTTCTTTAAAAATATCCTCAATCGCTCGCTAGAATACATTCCATATAGCGCGAATGGCCCGATTTTGCAAGATGAAGATTATCTCTATATAAGCTGCTACTCCCCACAACAGTACACCATATAAAATTATGCTGTGAAAATAGGGAAACACTAGTCGAGCTGTAGCTACGTCTGTCAACTGCCTTATCTTACGAACGGCACATATTATGCAGCAGTAAGAAGTCTCCTAGAGGGATAATTTATATGCGGTGACGATAAATGATATATAATCATAATACATTAATGATATATGTAATTATGCTGATATAATGAATTATATAGGAGAGAAAAGGGCCGTTAATTTTAAAAGGCCAAAGAAAGGCCAACCTTATTACAGAAAAGCCGAGAATAAGCCCCCTAGGGACTGGTCTGGCACCACTGATCTTAGAAACTAGGCATGAGCTAGTAATATCCTTTTTATTCTGTGGTAATATTTTAAAGGTTTATTTATTTCAATACTATAATAGTATCGAATCGAAATCGAAGTTTATTTCTGTACTATATTATAGTAGTAAAGACTCGATACTTTTCAAACGATACGAAGAATTTTTTTTTTTTTTTTTAATGCTTGATATGTTAGCATTTTACCACTATCTCACCTGATGGTAAGTGATGATGTGGTCGAAGATGTTGTTCAGGCTAACCTAGAAGTACTGGCTCTCAGAACTTATTTTAGAATCGAATCATTCTTGCAATACTGGAAAGAAAGTAGGTACTTGTAGGTATAGAATCGTATCATATATTACGGATAGCATCCTGGTGAAAGAATCAACAGCGCGATTGAATGAATTGCGACTATTCCCGAGCACTACTGGACGCGACCGGCCAATAACTCTTTTTTTTCCCTACGATTAACATACTTACCTACTTCCTCGTTCTCATTTAAATTAACTTTTCAAGTACCTAACACAGACGACTTCAGTAAAGATTGAGTACGAGCAATCATCAAGAACATAAGCTGAATACTAACGTGTATAAAGTCTGAGTACCATCTGTACTGTACTGTATCAGCCGGATTGTCCACAGCTGAACACAGCCCTCATTAAGGGGAGTTTGCCATTATCCCCACGGTTGGCAGGCGTCTTGGAGATCGCAGCTCAGTTCCTGAGAAGGCGCTGCTGCCCACCCTTCGGTATTCTAACCTTTAGTCGCCTCGTACGACACCCACATGTAGAAATGGGGGCGTGACATTCTAACCCGGCACCCTACGGGGCGAGTACCGTCTATTCAGCTGTTAATCAAGCAAAAAGGGCCCCAATTTAACAATTATGATGTGAAATCTATATACCTATCCCGGTTCAAATTATGTAGAAACAGACTGTCGAATGTCGGCAAAATATAAGAAAGAAAACAGAGAAGAGTACTTTGCTTAAATTTAAACCTTAATGTATATTTCATTAAAGGCAATTTAATGTAAAAAAACGGTTCTAATTAATAGCTATACTATATTATATATAAGTAGATATGATTGATTCATGATTGATCGTGACGAAAGCGTGGACCAAATGATAAAACGTCATGCTAATCGTAATCACAATAAATAGTGTTATTAAAAACACAAACTCGCTAACGCACCTGCACACTTGTGCAGTTGATAAACATATCAGTCTGATGCTGAAAACCCTAGTCGACGATTCGTTCCCTAACGTGAGTTATTCATTTAAAAATGTTCGAAGGGGCGGACAACGGAGCACACACCCTTCTTCACGGGATCGCGCCGCGACACGGCAGATCACCTGATGCCAAACATTCCTGGCACACTCTCCCGTGAGACCCTTCTACAAGACGAGCACTCTGAAACTCTGGGGAGGATCAAAAGCCGCAATCATGATACCAATAGACAAACTCAAACGAAGGATGCATAAAGAATGCAAAAAAGCTCGTTTATCGGAAAACAATGGCATGATGGTAAGTGAAACTCTTCTTCTACTTCCTGAAGAAGAAGGAATTTTAAGAGTGGGAATTTACTTTACTTAACTTTCACACCATGGCATTCGTGGAATCTTAATTGACCGAGCGAACACGAAGTTCGAGCGAAGCGTCTCTGCTATATCTTACACTAACATTTCGTATGTCCGGTTGTTCATACAGGTCGCATATCTCAACCGCTTCTCGTGAAATTTTGTCAATTTGATCACGTGACAAAAACCTAATGGTTTTTACTGACCCATACTATAGACGTAAATATATAGGTATTGTATGCCTATTACCAACCCATACGCTTAAGCTTTTGTTTGCTACTTTTTCTCTTTAAAGCTTTAGATACTGATTACTAGACAGTTTAAATTTTCACAGATGATGTATTCCTGTTTCCGGTATAACAACAAATACAAAAAATCATCCAAGTGCCAGTAGTAGGTACTCGCGCACGAGCGGTTTCGTACCCTTTGTGAAAACTAAAACATAAAGTTATATTATAGTGTCTTATGTTGTACAGAATATGTAATAAGATAATACACAAAGAAACGCTAATTACCTTACGCATCAAACTAATTTCATCAGTTTTCGGATTACTTTTTGATTTTGTGACGGATTTCCCATATCAGCGGGCGCAGTAAACCTATTATTTAATTGTATTAAGCTATGCAAGGGCAGACTCGCAATATAGGCGATTTTGTACTATTTGCCGGCACCGGCGACGGCAGAATCAGCAGTCGGGGGAGCAAAAATGTATGAAATACCTACATGGCATGTTTTTTCACTTACTTACGCCGGCAACTGCACGGCTTCATGCATTTTATCTTAACTGGCTAGTGGAAGGGGCAAAATCTGCCTTTAACAGTCAGTTAATTTATTTTATCGCTAATTAACGTTGTCACCTTCTTACCTAGTTGGGGTAATTGTGCGCATAAAATGAAAGAGGAAGATATACCTAACTGTATGATATCGAAGGGCCGTGAATCACAGAAAAATTTGACGCAACGGTAGCCTTCCTTGTCGAAGGACTTATCTCTTGATCCGCTAGATGAAGACCTGCTCAGCAGCAGATGCCGGAGAACTGTGCCAGTAGGTAGTCCCAAGTGTTAAGCCGTAGAGACCACATATTACATAGATATGTCTAAAGAGTATAGACTGGCCAGCAGACGACGCCGACCGTCAGGGAACAGTTATTGTTTCGATCATACAAAGTTACTTTATGGATTCGACTTCTTACTGAAGAGTGGCGGTCTAATTCTCTTATTTGAATAATGAAGCCCAGTACTCCAATGTACCATTTCTGTTTGCACAAATCTATGGTCTGGCTCGACGATTTTGTGCTCGCCACCTATTATTATTATAGAGTGCATTTCTGTAGGCCAATCGGTGATAGCGTCTGTTTTTTTGATTTCAATTCAAGCAGTTAACGATCTAAACTTATGTTATGACATGTATGATGTCATAACATAAGTTTTGATCGTTAATGTTATTACAGGAAAATCCAGTTTATTACTTTTCTCTATGAGTAAAATACCAAAAGTATTTTTACTCAGTATGACGCTAAATTCGTTATTTTCGATAATTTTGATCATGATACAATAATTTACTGCGCCAGGTATTTACACTCCGAGACCGGATGTTACGTGACCGGAACACTAGCACTTCTCATCAACGGTTCTCAAACTTTATGCCGAATATAAGAAACTCGGGGGCTGTAAAATAGCAGTTGTGCCGCGTTCTACATCATGCTAAACAATTCTAAAACATAATTTTCCAAGCAAATCACCGGACTTTTCTTTCAGACACACCACCAGATTTGAAATTATAAAAACATTTCAAAGTTTAAACATAAAGAGTACTGAAGACTTGTGGGGTATGTCAGTAAAAGTGGTAGAGTCTATAATTTACATTATTGCACCACATTTAGAAACAATATTCAATCTTTGTGTCGATAGTGGAAACTTCCCCGATTTAATGAAACAAAGTAAAATCACTCCAATTTTATAGTCGGGGTCTACATCTGACCCTTGCAATTATAGACCTATTTCCATCTTACCTGTTCTGAGTAAAGTATTCGAAAAAATTATGCTCAAACAACTACTATCCCATTTTAACAAGCATAATTTATTAAATGAGAATCAGTTTGGTTTCACCAAGAGCAAATCCACAACAGATGCAGGTGTTCAATTGATGTCGCATATACTGGAAGCCTGGGAGAGTTCACATGATGCTATTGGCGTATTTTGTGATCTTTCCAAGGCATTCGACTGTGTAGAGCACTGCACTCTGATTCGTAAACTTTCCCACTATGGTATTCGTGGAAAAGCTCTGAATCTTATAGAGTCATATCTGTCAGACAGGCTACAGAGGGTTGGAATAAGTGGCAATACTTCTTCCGGGTCATTGGTAAAAATGGGAGTACCACAGGGATCAATTTTGGGACCTTTTCTGTTTCTAACATATATTAATGATCTGCCTTGCATGGTCAAAGATTTCTGCAATATTGTTTTATTCGCAGATGATACCTCTCTGATTTTTAAAGTAGATAGGAAAGACAGTGAACTGACGCATGTAAATAATGTATTATCTAAGATTTGTAAATGGTTAGCCGCTAATAATCTTCTCCTAAATTCAAAAAAAACGAAATGTTTAAAGTTTTCTTTACCAAATGTTCCTTATGTTGAACCAAACATAAAGCTTGGCCCAGATAAACTCCCTATTGACAAAGCGACAGTCTTCCTGGGAATCAAAATGGATTCCACTTTACAATGGGATCCACATATACATGATCTCTCCGGAAGACTTAGTTCTGCTGCATATGCAGTTCTTAGGATAAGACAGTTAAGGCGATCACCGTAGTGAAACGCGCACTTTTGGAATCTTTTTTTACTGAAACTATGAGCTCAAAATATGCGAAATAAATATATCGTAATCTTTAGTCCTTTATTTAGTGAGTTTGTTAATTCGTTTTTATTTGAACTTATTAGTTCTTATGTAATAAATTGTAATCGGCCACCCGTTTTTGACTGTTTTTTATTTATTTAAGAGGATTAGTTAAAGTTAGGATAACAATTCTTTTTTTATAAAATAGCTTATACTATACTGTAATGAAATATCTACTTACTTGTGTTAAAAACATTTTTAAGAATTTTTGGCACAAAATTCCTTGGTGTAAAGAATAAATCGCAACGAAAATCAGTCTGCCCGCAGCGCTCGGGCCGTTTGGACGTGGGATCTGTGCCGTTCGATACGCCATCATTTTAGTGCATTTATTTTACGAATTAATGCAATATTTTTTACCATAGGTTAGTTTACAAGTTATACATTATTGACCCTCAATCAAAAAAAATATTGAGTAAGTACTTTTCATTATATTGATTTATAAAATCTTTATAATAATTTCTTTGAGCGCGATGATAAAAGTTTAGACACGGCATTGTTAATTCCTATTTTAGTAGGTACCTAGATTTTTAACCCGTAGTACAATATTTCATTTTGTTATTTTTAGGGTACTGTACGTGTGATACGGTGATTTTATAGTTATATGATATTGATTATAATTATATTACTAACTAGAAAATCTGCCGGCAAGCACTAAACGGCGTAAGCCGCTATGTGTCCTTGGGAACCAGTCATTTAGCATGATGATAGGCCATTTTACGAATACCCGCGTGACTAGCTACCACCCTCAAGTAGAATAACTGTCGCCAAGCACTTAACGGCGTAAGCCACTATGTGTCCTTGAGAACCAGTAATTTTGCATGGTGGTAGGGGATTTTGCGATTACCCGCCTGGCTAGCTACCACCCTCAAGTACAAAATCTGTCGCCAAGCACTTAACGGTATGTGCCGCTATGAGTCCTCTAGAACCAGTAATTTGGCATGGTGGTAGGGCATTTTGCGATAATCCGCGTGGCTAGCTACCACCCTCAAGTACAAAATCTGTCGCCAAGCACTTAACGGTATGTGCCGCTGTGAGTCCTCTAGAACCAGTAATTTGGCATGGTGATAGGGCATTTGGCAAATGCCCGCCTGGCTAGCTACCACTCTCAAGAATAACTGTCGCCAAGCACTTAACGGCGTAAGCCACTATGTGTCCTTGAGAACCAGTAATTTGGCATGTTGGAGGGCATTTTGCGAATACCAGCCTGGCTAGCTACCACCCTCAAGTAGAATAACTGTCGCCAAGCACTTAACGACGTAAGCCACTATGTGTCCTTGAGAACCATTAATTTGGCATGTTGGTAGGGCATTTTGAGAATATCCACCTGGCTAGCTACCTACCTCAAGTAAAAAATCTGTCGCCAAGAACTTAACGGTAAATGCCGCTATGAGTCCTCCAGAACCAGTAATTTTGCATGGTAATAGGGGATTTTGCGATTACCCGCCTGGCTAGCTACCACCCTCAAGTACAAAATCTGTCGCCAAGCACTTAACGGTATGTGCCGCTATGAGTCCTCTAGAACCAGTAATTTGGCATGGTGGTAGGGCATTTTGCGAAGGTGCTTGGCGACAGATTTTCCACTTGAGGGTGGTCGCTAGCCAGGCGGGCATACGCAAAATGCCCTTCCACCATGCGGTGAAGCTCAAACCCGTGGCGGGATTCGAACCATGGACCTGCGGCACGGCAGTATATATGCATAGCCAATGCCACTGAGCCATCACTGCTTCAACAAAATTGTCCACACTGTTCTCCCAGAAAGATTCGAGTAGGTAGAAAAAGATGTTTGGGAACAGTGTAAAGGGGATTTGGGTGAAAATGGTATGATTCTAGCTGTACCACTTTTAATAGCGGTAGGGTGAATCTTACATGGCGGTTTCAGTACGGTTATCTTTTGTATTGAGCGTTTATATGGAATTATACTTTTATTCAAATTTTAAACTTTTATTGGTTTGTATGATATTTCATACCGCATAAAAATAAATGCAAGCCGCTTGCGGCCCGCACACTGCCTGATGTAAAACTTATTAGTATACATAAGTACATAACAAACAATTTAAAAAAATATGATTAACCCCTACATAAGAAACGTGATTAAGTTACGTTATATTTTTTTTAGATTCGTAAGGTGTAAATAACGTACAATGGGAAATTAACGAAAGTATAAAGGACTAAAAAAACATCCATTAAAAAAAAAGCAAGAAAAATGGAGAACATTTAGCTTAAAATAATTCAAGCTATATTTGCGATTATTACTTTAAATATCTGAAATTTTAATACATACAAGTGATAGGTGACAACTTGGTTCTTGTAGTTTACATGTTGGCTTAGGTTTTTTCAGACAATCACTGAACAATACGGCATTTTAATAAAAATAGTCTACTCGCACACTCACCTCGAACAGGTTTTTAGTAATATTTGCGGTGAATGCCGTGGACGCTGCATATAGGTGTCTCGCGTGCCGCGTAAGAGGACCTCTCTATAGATCTCTGTGGAACCGACTCATACATCTGAAAAGAGTGAAAGAACTTGTCGAAGTCTGTACCGTGAGCACAGTATTGAGATCATACTTTTGAATTGACACGGTACCAACTTTGAAAAGTAATTTCACCCTTTTCAGGAATAGAAGTCGGTTACATTTTAGTTTTTAAAATATAATTTTCAATTTTAAATTTAATCTCGTTTTAAGGACCCCATAATCTCAGCAATCCATCAACCAATTAAGCTCATACAGGTTCTTACTTGCAATTTATGTTACTATGAAAGAGGTATCTTTCTACCAAATTTCAAGAAGGTCTATCAGGTAATCAATATTTATTGACGGGGAAATATACAGTGCTCAGACCTCCACCTCGCTTCGCTTAGTCTATTAAATATTTCTATACCTACAAGTAATGATATTTTCTTACCCTACAGCGGTTCGCAGTAACTGCAGATAAAAATTTTGTTCTGCCGCTTCTAATAGTTCACGAAGCTCTACAATTTTAGCGATACTACGCGTGGTACGGCGATTAGTGCCGCCGTGCGAATGAATATTTTTAGGAGTTAAAAGTTAACGCCCATTTCTTTTAGCTCCGCCCGAATAAGAAATTATTTTGATTACGGTCTTGGCCTTAACAGACGTAGCTACTGCTCGCCTAGTTTATTTCGCGTACTTCCACAGTATTATGTCGTATGGCGTATTGCTGTGGGGAACTGCTGCTGAGATAGAGACAATCTTTATCATACAAAAGCGTGCAATTCGAGCCATATATAAAATGGGTCCTAGGGAATCTGTGAAGGATCTTTTTAAAGAAATTGATATTTTAACTTTACCAAGTCTGTATATATTTGAAAATATTATGTATGTTCGTAAAAAATTGAGTAAATTTAAATTAAACAGTGACAATCACGATTACAATACTAGGAATAAAGATAAAATAGTGGTGCCAGGTTTTAGATTAGCAAAGACAAATAAAAGGTCATTCTTAGGTAATTGTGTGCGGTTTTATAATAAAGTTCCTAAACATATTACAACGCTCACAGAAGGGAAATTCAAGTTGCATGTGAAAAACATATTGATTAAAAAATCCTACTACACAGTTTCTGATTACATAAACGACAAAAATGCCTGGACAATTCCGCCTCCGCCAAGCTATTGCCTGTCACCTACATAATTTAAACAAATATTGTAATAACTCTATTATATAGTATGTATACGTAACACATTGTTAAAAGATGTTTAAAAGAATGGCCCCGAGTTTCTTGCCCGTTCTTCTCGCAGTGGCTCTATACAATTTATTTGCTGAACGTGGCAGTACAATGTAGAATATTTCAATACTAAAATTTGTAATTGACCTTCATAAGAGCGTCGTAGACGCCTAAATTGAATAAATGATTTTGACTTTGACTTTGATGCAACTTTCGTTATTTTCGATAATTTCGTCCATATTTTGCGTTTCTTTTGCAAAGATTGTGATTTGTATGATTGTTTGAGACTGTTTTCTCCCCTGTTCTGTTTCGGCTAAGAATGACACTAAAATGTTCAACTATTATCCTTCCCACTTTGATGGGAAAAATGGTAAATATGTTACATCTGTCAGTTGTGACAGCCATCGCAGTCCATCTTGAGACATGAATTTTTGATGAAAAATTATGAAGTTTTTTGTTAAAAGATGAATTTTAGTACGTAAACCCATATTATATATGCATTAATATTGCCAATAGATTATTGAAATACCGTCTCCTCTATAAAATATATTAAAGCAGATGGCAGGTATTCTCGATTTCGTAGTATAAAAGTATGGTAATACGATACATAATTAATGAGTAATACTTTCGTGAAGTATTCATAACTAAATGTATACACTAATGTTATTCTTGGATATTAGCTATGCAATTCAAATTTAACATTTTTTATTGAATTGTCTGCTCATAATGGTCAACTCTGTTTCAGATATGAGCAAGCATTGGATAATTCCAATGAATATATACTAATATAAATAAGACGATTGAAATAATTTATTGATATTTTACAACAAAACATTCACAGGAAAAAGACCCACGGTGTTGTATTTTGCAGGCAAAACGCAAAATTTGGTCAAAATTATCGAAAATAACTCTAATGGAATACGGCCTTAGTGAAGACGTTGAAGTTAATAGACTTCTAGCGGATGGTCTTTGAAATGCCAGGACGCTCAGCTGGTGGCTAGGTGCTAGAGCTGTTAATTTCATAGGAGCGAGCAGATGGCGCCACTAGTCAAAATTAAGTATTTTTACATAATATTTAATTACTTTTTTTGGGTGTAATGTTTTTTTATAAGTTTTGAAACGTTCAGGTCACCCGTCTGATGGTAAGCCTCACGACTGTACAATATAGTAGCAGAGTCACCGTCCTCGTTCTGCATGACACCGTACTGCGCTCGTCATTTAATGATATTCATTTTGCTTCTATATCGTCCAGTTACTACCAACTCTTCGTCTTTCCGGTGTAATGTGGTGCGCCCATTGCCACTTCTACTTGCACATTCATAAAGCTATGTCGGTAACTTTGGTTCTTTGGCGAATATCCACGTTCCGGATTTTACCGCACAAGGAAACTTCGAGCATAGCTCTCCCCATAGCTCGTTGAGCGACTGAGCTTGTCCATAAGGGCAACAGTGAATAAAAATACAATTGTGAAAATTTGAACTTACAAGTCAATTTATTAACAAAATGAAAATAGTGTAATAAATAACATAATATTATACTTTAAGAAATATTAATTTGTACATTACTTAATTCTTAGAATACAAATTGAAATAATCTACAAAAAGACAACAACATATGTATAATACAAATTGAGTTTTTAAGCATTTGCATTGATAATACACTGTCCTGCACTAGTAAATAATAAATTAAAATTCTACCCTGTTTTTGTATAAAGAACAACTTTAAACGATAAAAGCTGCACTTTCATTTTAATCACAATCTATGTCATAAGGTAATCGATTTTATTTTTATGAAACGCATAATGTAATCGAGACTTGACTTATAAAATGTATATATACCAAATCAATTCGTTTTAGTTTCATGCTTTCATGGGTACAGGCATGATATAATAATATATTTTCTTGGATCATGGGTACAGGCGGGCGGTGAACAGGCATTTGAACCAATCACTGAGCAAGTAATACCACGTGAACCAATTTGTCTATTTCGTGTTTTTGAAAGAAACTTTAGTCGTTCATTTTTGTTGAATTAGAAAACGTCGCAGCAGAAGCTTCTTCAATGTGACATAATGAAAAAAATTAAGAAAATTTCTAAATTGAGGGCGAGCAGTCCATCATTTTCATACCATACAAAATTTTTAGTAAAAGACAATGCCTAAACCGAACCAGCGCCTGCTGCGGCAATACTGAACCGCGCCGCGCTCCCTTTGAATAGAGTTTTGAATATTTACATCGACCAAAGTAATAAAAATATGAAATAATAAATTACAGGCACAAGATACTGTAAACATCAGGTGGTCCTCGTGCTTAATCCGTCAAATAAACATAAAGAAAACAAAAAAAAATTGTAATTAAACAACTTTAAACGGTTTAATACCGACGTTTCAAACACTTTGCAGTGATCGTCACCCCATGACCACGATCACTGCAAAGTGTTTAAAACGCCGGGACAAAAATAATGATAAATATACGCGATTTAAACCGTTTAAAGTTGTTTAATTACTATGTGTAATAATCGCGAAAACCTAAGAAAACAAAAAATCATTTTTTTTTCAATACCATTAAAATCTTCACTATATGTTTGTTAGGACTAGCAGAAGTCACCCCTAAAAAGTTGTTAGCATTTTTTCAATAACCCTGTATAGTAAAATTGAATTTCAAGATATACATGGACAGCCGATGTAAATTTTATGGTATAAAAGATTTAAGTAATATTCACCAAGTTTTCATTGATACTGTTAATGTTAATGGCTTAGGAATAATAAAATACATGTAGACCTCTCTAAAGATAATTTGGCAGACAATCGCGGTCACACAAGTGATGGTATTGATAGTAATGTCAGCTCCAAAATATCTATCTTAATTTAGAGCATTTTAGGCCTAAGAAATCCATTCTAACAACAAAATCTATGTATGATTTACATGCATTTATTATCAATAACATACTAAAACCAACATGAAACAATTGTAAAAATGAAAAAATAAATTGTAATGGTTCAATTATACTTCCTTTACTTTATACATGGGAAATTAATTGAATCATATTCTTTCTATTCTAATTTACATCCACCAATGTTTAGAGGTTTTAGTGAATTATACATTTTTATATTACGACAGGGTATATTTACAACCACTCTAATGGCAAGACATGACAGTGTATTAGCACATAGCAGGTAGCTCCTATCATACAATCTGAAATATAGTACAATATTATTGATCTATACAAGTAGTAAATTAGTACAGTTTAAATAGTTTACATTTTCATGTTTAACTATAATATTCGAATTTTGATCATTAATAATTGACTAATTTATCTATTTACATTTTAAAGTTATATTAAAAATACGAGCTGAGTTTTGTAAAGTTAATCACAGATTAAATAAATGGTGTTCTGGTACTAGACGGCCCCTTATAATAGGCTATCATCATAAGGCCATTATTCCACACATTTAGCGTAATTCTCTATTTATAGTAGCACTTCAATAAAATATGAAATTATCCATTAATATCAGAATCTCTTAAAATTAAGTACATTACAATACAACAGTGTAATTTTGTCATCGGATTGGAAGCCGTACAATTATTGTTTGCAACAATATTGGATGGAAACAGCATTTCTTATATTAGCGATAGTTTGATTGCTACATTCAGATAATCAACATATCAAAGTCCAAGATGATTTCAAAGACATGCATATTATTTAATCTATCTAGCTACATAATATTAAGAGAAATATTATTTTTATTAATAAGTATATATAAAAATACAATACGCACCAAGGTACTGTCAGGTCGCTCGGACGATATCATTCTAATACAGAGAAAAATATATTTTACAATTTCAAAATACTATAGCGCTAGAGGAATGAAAGGTCGTCGGCCATCGACGGCCGAGCCGCCTTCTGAGTATTCACGCTATACACTACACCTAACTTTACCGCTAGAGGCACACGCTTCAGGTCTACGAAAAGGATTTCGAAAAATAAATACATACTCTAGTGTGCAGAGAGTTGGCCTCACTAGAGTCTAATATCGTTGGTGAGTAGCGAGGGCGGCGTGCGCCACGCATCAGCGTCTGGCCCGTCAGGCCGCTCCGGCGCTGCGTCCCCGCTCTCCTCCTGTCGCGCGAACCCGCGGCACTGCACTTGTTCCTGCGCCCCGTACCGGTGCAAGCTCAGGAACTTGAGGTTTGCTACAATGGAAGAGTTGATCGGCCGCGTGGGGATGTTGACGGCGGTGGCGGACCGTTCAATGCGCTTCGGTTGCGCGTCCGCGCCCGCCAGCTCGAGCGACCGCCCCCGCCCGTACAGTCGCGACCGCCCGAAGCGCGGCGTCAGGCGCCCGATCAGATCCTCCTCCTTGCGCGCCGCCCCCGCCTCCTCCGGCGGCTTCGGCTTGCGCTTCAGGAAGAAGGGCGTCAACCGCTCGGCGAGCGGCCGCGACACGTTCGCGCTGCTCTCGTGTACATTAGATGTGGAGCTGGAGGTCTTGAGGAGCTTCGCGGTCGCCGACTGCGTTTTAGTCGGATTGGACTTACGGTGCACGCTCAGTCTGGAGAAAGGCTCTGGGTCCCGCGGCGGGGTAGGTGGTTCTGGTTCATCCTCGCACACTTTGAGCACGCAGTAGGCATCGCGCTGGAGCTCGTCCAGGAGGCTGTCATCGGTGGAGAGTGCGTCCGCGCTCTCGGGGCGCGCCTCCTCCGGGGAGGAGGGCGAGGAGGGCGTCTCAGAGGGGGGTTCGGGGGGTTTTGGTGGGGGGAGGCGCGCGCGGGTGGCGTGTGCGCGGGGAGGCACGGCGGGGGGCGAGTCGGCGCGCGCGTGGCTCATGAAGTCAGCCATCAGCTCGTACTCGCGGCAACGTGCCTCCGGCTCGGGGTCAGCGCGCCGCCGCGGCTCCACCTGCACATAGTCAGCAGCGGCGGGGGTGGGTGCGGGTGCGGGGGAGAGGCGCGCCGGCTTGGGCGGGCGGCGCGGCGTCGTCGGCTCGTCCTTCACGCAGGACATGGCGAGGTAGCCGCTGCCGGCGGACTTGGTGGACTTGCCGGAGGAGCGTTCGTCAGCGAGCCGCGCCAGCCGCAGCGACTCTGTGCTAGACGCGAGCTCGATTGTTGGCGGCTCCGGTTCGTCTGTTCGCCACGCCCGCCAAAGGAAAGGTCCGCCACATTCGACGCCGCCCGCCGCTCCCGCCAGGTGAAGGTAGTTGTCATCGCCGATGGGTGCTTGCCTGGACACCAAACAACACGATTTTTAAACTATTTAGATGTTGTTCTTTTTTAAGTATGCCATTCGGCAACTTATAATTGTTACAAGTATGTTTGATTTATTTAGTAACTTTGATGTATAATTCGTATATATTTTTTTATTTACGTAATGTGATGTAATATTTCGTATTTTTTTATCTAGTCTAGTTTCTGACCCCTATCTACCTGATGATGCGATCGAAGATATTGTTCAGGATTAATCAACCTATGACTGTCTCTCAAGGACAGTCACAGTTACGTCCTAATGATACAAAGCCATGTGATGGCGTTGCGTTAGATTGGTTAGCAAACACATAAAAGTAGCAACACTCACTTGCTCCCGTACTTAGTCTCCCGGGCGAGCGACCGCCGGTAGATGCGATGTCGGTGCTCGAGGTCGAACATTGTCTCCCGCAGTTCGCGGAGCGTCGCCGCTTCCGCCTCGCGTTCTTCTAAACTTGCGTTATCTGAAAATATAATAGTTATAACTATTTTTGCCATACACATTTAAAATTTATAAAAAAATATTTTACCAAAAGATGGAACCGACTTTAACATTCAAATTTGTGAAATAACTTGTTGAAGTCGGTACCATGATGGTTCAAACCGGAACCATTATTTGTTAAAAAAATATATTTCACCATTTTAGTTACCCTTGCTACTTATGGGATTGATCGTCATTAACTGTCAATGACTATATCATCAAGATCATCTTTTCAATTAATTAGAGTGTAACTCAAAAACGGCTAGACTGATTTTGATGAAATTTTTATGGGACCAGACAGCAAGAATCAGCTTTCAAATAAAAAAATAATCATCATAATCGGTTCACCCAGTAAAAAGTACTGAGATTACAATAAAAATATATACAGATGAATTGTATACCTCTTCTTTTTTTTTTTCTAAATCTGTAGAAGTATTATATATTATATCCCATGAGGTGTTAGGCTAGACTTGCCTATCCCTCTCCCCATATCTTCCTATTGGATTATATCAAACCCTCCCCGAATGGGGGAGGGTGTATGTATTACCTAGTCTGAGCGGCAGTGGGTGTTCTAGCGCGGCGGCGTGCGAGACGAGCAGCGCATGCAGCCGCTGCAAGTCCCGCGCGGGATCGAGCCGCAGCGCTAACGCCGCTCCGCGCGCCGCCTCCGCTCCGCTTCCGCCGCAACCTTCAGCATCCGGCTCCGTCCGATTGCAGCTGCAACAACACACACACTAATACTGTAAATAAAGTTTTAAAATCAGTGTGTACAAATCCTTAAAACATACCCTAAAGGTACGCGTCCATTGGCCCGCGGCGGACGCACCACACGCACGGCACGCAACGGATTTTAGTTTACTTTGTATGATTTTACATAGCCCTTCGTCCACTATCCGCACCGCCCGCCGGCATTTATGAACAAAAAATCCGTTGCGTGCGGTGCGTCCGGCGCGGGCCAATGGACGCGTACCTTTACACTCTACTTGTAATCACTCATGACCTGATCTCACACTATCCAAATTCACAAGCTTTCTTCATAAAGCAGAAGAAGAAACAGTATGATGGAAAAAAATAAATAAACATGCAATTGTTTATTTTTTTTCGACAGCTATCTTTTATTTATAAAAATTGACGAAATTAACTCAAAATGTGATTAACTTCTTGTATAATTTTATTTTGATCGTTCTTTAATAATGACTTTAATTTAGCAATTAAATATTTTAGTAAGAAAGGGACTGAATCTCACGATCCAGGGCCACCCTAGTGTCGGATTCAGGGATACTTGTGAACACAATCCATGTTATTTGTACCTAGCTATATTTAAATTAGTTATACTCATAAATTACATGTAAGTGTGACCTAAGTTTCGGTATGAATAAAGATTATAATTAATTCACATCACTGGAACGGCGCGTGAGACGAGTCTGGTACAAGCCAGGTGCTCTTTTCTATTTCCACATCAACGATAATAAGGGGGAATATTTTATGGGTATGTTCCATTAGTCGCTAAGAACGTTATTTTCGATAATTTTGATCACATTCTGCGTCTATGGTTGTGATCACGTGATCGTTTGTAACTGTCATCCCCGTTCCATTTTTGGATAAGAACGCTAAGAATGCCACTAAAATTTGCCACTTCTGTCACTTTTGACATAAGATGTAGCGTTTAAGGCGAAAATAACGCCAAGACCCATGTGGAAAACTTTTTGGGAGTGTGATCGTTTTTAGCGTTTTTAGCGAATCTCACTCAAATGGTACGCACCCTATAGCACAATCATATATTTCCCATAAAATGTATACACGAATCTGTTTGATTGTGTTGCGTTTACAAAAAATCAAATAATATTTCAGTAATATTTTATTTTTAGTAAGAGATTTTACGCAACCCTTTTGACTTAATTCTCACCTGGTAGCTAGCGACGAATGGTGATATTATCGCTGTTTATTTTAAAATTACACCAGTTTTTTACGAGCACACAAAATATTTTTAAGTACATACAGACGCGGTCAAATTAAAAAAATGTCTTTAATAAAGTCCGCCATAGATTCGCTAGGATACATTTCATTTATAGCACGAAATGCTAGCTGTTGTTAGATAAAGTTTTTTTTTTCTCTTATACTAGATATTACTGGCCCTCTATAATATACCGTCAGGTGCTTTGCGCTTTTTCTACTTAAAGGTGGTAGTTGGTCAGGGATGCTTTCGCAAAATGTTCTTCCACCATGCGGAAAATCTCAATCTGGTGGCGGGATTCTCACAATGGATAGCAGTCCATTTTTATTGCTACTGGGCATTACTGCTTCAAAATTTAAAAACCACTAAAGTTGCTGGGTATAACACCCATCCTCAACTTTTGGTTACACATCGAATCCAGGGCTTAATTATGGTAACGGGTAACCATGATTAAGCCCTAGATTCGATGTGTAACCAAAAGTTGAATAATCCCCCTAAATGGGGGAATAGGGGGGCCTAATCCCCCATTTAGGGGGGAGGTATGCCATAATCCCTGTGGCTAAGTTAAATTTAAGGCTGTGTTTAGCAGTGGACATTCCGGCTGATACAGTAAACTGAAAGCTTTAATTTTTATTTTATTTAAAACTCTAACCTGTACTTATCTCAAGTCAGGTATTCTATGGAGTACTGGCATATATATATATATATATATATACAAGTTACCTTCTTGTTCTCAATATAATGAAAACGATACTTGGTTCAGTATGGTTCTACCGTTGCCATTATATATATACACCGTGTCCCAAAATTCAACGATAAGCCGGCATCGGTGCATGGACCTACTCATGACTACTCGGGAAAAAATAAAAAAAAAATTATAACTTTTTTTTTTTAATTACAGAGACTTTTATAAAGTTGCGCCAACTTTTAATAAAACTTGCCATGGTAGTGTCCATACTTTTTTTTTAACCCAGACTATAGAAAGTGCATAGAATGTTAAAATCTATGAAAATTATAAGAAAAAATTTTTTTTTTACTGATTTTTGTAAAATAACTACAGACTTTCTGTAATTTTAAAGGATTGTGGTAGATAGCCGTCCTTCTTAGGTTGCTAATGCACAAAAAATATCAAAAATATGTCAAAAATTGTGGTCATGGTAGTTGAAAATAGCATAATGGGTATCGAATATCGATGAAATTTATAAAAGTCTCTGTAATTAATAAAAAAAAACAGTTATGATTTTTTTTTTTCCGAGGAGTCATGAGTAGGTCCATGCACCGATGCCGGCTTATCGTTGAATTTTGGGACACGGTGTATATATATAGTATCGTTTTCATTATATTGAGAAAACTAAGAAAACTTGTTTTAAAAAAATACGTGATTTATTATGCTTTAATCTTTATCGAAATGATGGCTAATATGTCAGACAAAATAAAAAAAACATCTATAATAAAATATTTTTATTAAAAGTAGTCAAAATGTTAGTTTTCAGTATAGCAGGATATATTTTTGAAAGTATGTATAATGCTAAAGTGAAAAATTGAGGTCAATGTGGCATCAATTGAATATTTATTTCCTTGCATTTGTTGCATATAACCCAATATAGAAAAAATGTCACTTGGATCAGTATGGTTCTACCTTCGCCATATGTATATTGTGAAGAGAGATGTGTATACTGACCATGTCCAGTGTGTAATAACCCAATATAGAAAAAATTTCACATGGATCAGTATGGTTCTACCTTTGCCATATGTATATATTGTGAAGATAGATGTGTATACTGACCATGTCCAGTGTGTAATAACCCAATATAGAAAAAATGTCACTTGGATCAGTATGGTTCTACCTTCGCCATATGTATATTGTGAAGAGAGATGTGTATACTGACCATGTCCAGTGTGTAATAACCCAATATAGAAAAAATGTCACTTGGATCAGTATGGTTCTACCTTCGCCATATGTATATTGTGAAGAGAGATGTGTATACTGACCATGTCCAGTGTGTAATAACCCAATATAGAAAAAATGTCACTTGGATCAGTATGGTTCTACCTTCGGCATATGTATATTGTGAAGTGAGAAGTGTATACTGACCACGTCCAGTGTGTATCCGCGTAGTACCCGGAGTGCGGCGGCGCGGGCGAGTGCCGACAGAGCGCGGACAGTAGCCGCACCCACTCGGCGCGCTCCACGCAGTTGCTCGCCTGCACGAACAGCACGCGCTCGCGGTGCACTGCACACAAACAACACATTCAATACGAAACACACCGACCGGGACTCACTTCTTGCAGCAGAATCAAGATCGTTGAACCATCTCATCGACAGAAATGCATGTTTGACAGGACAATGTATAGTGCATGGCAACCCTGTGCAAGCAAACAACATTCACTGCAATTACTACTAAGGAAACACACGCTTGCTCAGGAGCAAGCGGTGTTTCATTAGTAGTAAATGTTCGATCAATGTTATTTTTTACCGACTTCGAAAAAGGAGCAGGTACTCAATGCGTCTGTATGTTTTTTTTTAATGAAAATGTTTTTTTTTATGTGAAACGATTTTAACGATTGTTTTTTTTATTTGAAAGCTGATGCTTGCCGTGTGGTCCCATTTAAGTTTCATCAAAATCGGTCAACCGTTTTTGAGTTACACTTCAATAACTGAAAAGTATTTTCCTAACTGCACAGTGACATATAGTCACTGACAGTGAATAACAATCGATCCCATAAGTAGCAAGGGACACTAAAATGATGAAAAAATTTTTTTCCAAAAAAATGGAACCGACTTCACCATTCAAAAGTGTGAAATAACTGGTTGAAGTCGTTTCCATGATGGTTAAATAGTACCTATTTTTTTTTACTAGGTAGATAGTAAGTTTAACAATTTTGCCGAAACTTTTTTAGGTTAACCATCATACAAGTGTGGAAGAGCAGATTAGACAACACACGATCTGATTTAGTTTATCTGTGTTCATAGCCTACCAAACTGACCGAGACAGACTCCAACTTGAACTTCAATTTGGACTCTCTGCCAGTAAGATGTATCTGGCAGGTCCAGACAGAGTTTCGACCATATGTTGAATATTTAAGTGAATCCGGGGTGCCAAGGTGATCCATCCATAGTAACAGCAAAGAGATTAGTTAGCCAATGGGTAATACTGAAATCACTTCTCGTATGCGAGCGAAAAATAAATATTTATTTATTTATTTATTTTTGACATAGCTTAGGACAAATAAAGATCAGAACCAGTCTCCTGAACTAGTTAAAAACTGTGTTTCAGGAGCCTATGGCTTCTCCCGTTATTACTAGTCTATTATTCTTACTAATACCACATAAGAAATAATAGCAATACGCTAAGATCAAAAAATGACAGTTTTTTAAATATATAACCCTAAAAATAATAATAAATTTATGGAAACAAGTTGATTTTACATCATTTTTAGTATTTATGCGCTTGTATGTGTAATGTGTGTGTGTGTGTGTGTGTGTGTGTGTGTGTCAGTGTGTGTATGTATGTTTTATGTGGCTATCAAATAAAAATCTTTACCAGCATATTTTCAATGCCATCATAGTCATACTTCTTTAACCAGGTAAGTAACACTTTTTTAATTTCATTATTATTATATTTCTTTAAACTACATTCTTTATTGACTTTATTATAAATGTGTGCCATAATACTCTCATACTTCTTCTGAGCATATCTAGTTCTCGCTTTACCTGTGGGCAGACGTTCAATTCTTTTGGACATTAAAGGTATGTCAGGAACCGTTTTTCTATGAAACCGTCTCAAACTTTCATAGGACAATAATACAAACAAATTATGTATTAATTATAGGTATTTGCTTGATAGGGCCCATAGCCAAAATTTTTGATTATAAATAAAACATTAGGATAATTTTCATTAGTATTTCACAATTCTGATTTCAAGGTAGTATGCAATGGTTCTTATGAACATAGCTGAAGCAACAACAGTCTGTGTCAAAGACCACTTTAAATTTGGTTATCAAGGTTGGCAAGAATTAAGAGTCTATTTTTTTTTTTGTTTCGCAAGCAAAAACCATCTTTATTATAAACAAAGAAAAATAAATTATAGTTGTCATTGTTTTGTAAGATTTGAATCGATATCATTTAAATCTAACATAAGTTTATGTGATAACATAAATTAAAGCGTAAAAACTTTAATATATGTTGAGGAATAAAAATTTTTAAGGTGAAGTCTTTCGAATTTAGAACTCGAATTTCTGCTGAAATGACAATCCTGTTTTTTTTGGTGGTTTTATAACTTGATTGTATGTGGACAGATAATAGAGAAGAACGCGGTCCAAAAACGGTAAGTATGAATATATGTGAAAGAAGAATACGCCTAGTGCCGAGCCCAGTTCACGTGAAGTGAGTAGAGACAGAAGAAGTATATTACTAGTAAGTGTACTCACCGATTTGGAAGATGTTGTTAGCCCCTAACGGCGCCCCAGTGGGCGGGTGGTCTAGCGACGCGACGGCCTGCACGCCCGATAGCGATAACTTGTGTGCAGCGGTCTTCGCGCCGCAACGGGACCACGACAGCTCACCACTGCAATACAAAAACACCTGTACAGTTCTTGTTTATAATTCACATTAGTTTGTTATCTACATACAAAAAGGAGGAGGTTGTCAACTCGGCTGTTATGTGTTGTTTTGTATGTTGCTACCCGATAACTCTGAATTAATTTTGATGATTACTTTTTTGTTTGGTAGGTCATATTTCAAAAGTGGTCCCATTTAAATTTCATCAACACGGTTAAGTGTCCACTCAAATAACTGAAAAAAGTATTTGCCAATATACCTACACCTCGATGTCATGGGTATTGTGAGTGATTGAAAAGCTATTTTGTAACCCAGTAAATATCAATAAAGGAGAATAAGAAAAGATCTGACTTCTAACACTGAAAATTATTAAATATCTTGTGGTAGTTGGTCCATGAAAATTGGAGCTCTGAGTGATTTGAATCAACATGGACTTCAACATGTTATTTTATACCTTTCAGTGTCGAAACTCGTTCGGTTTTTGATTAAAATTTGACTAATGTAACTAAAACCGAATTATGTACGAGGTACTTTGGCCACCAACCTGGTTAATCTGAAATGTCTCCGTTTGGCGTGCGTCTGGGCAGCCCGCGCCCATCGCCTTCTCGGCGAGCCATTGCCAGAGCGGACGCCCTCCGATCGCTTTATCATTGTTCTGTACAACAAACACAAACATCATGTTACCTTTACATTGTACTTTATATTACGCTCAGTGTGAATGTGAATTAGGTACATAATAATAAAGCAACTAAAATTGTATTAACTAATAGAGAAAATAATAAAATATGAATGTAAAAAATACAAAAAAGGGTTATTGGAAAAATGTTAACAACCTCTTAGAGTTGACTTCTGTTGGTCCTAACAGACATTTTTTAAGACGGAATAAGCATGAAGACCTGAATTTAAAAGTCTCTTGTGCCTGTAATTTATTTATTCATATTTTTTATTACTTTGCTCGATGTAAATATTCAAAACTCTATTCAAAGGGAGCGCGGCGCGGTCCAGTGTTGCCGCGGCGGGCGCTCTTGGCTCGGAGTAGACATTGTCCTTTACTACGAGAATCAAAACCATAAACATTAATATTTTCTAGGACTGTCTGACACTTTTAAGTTCTGTGTCTCGTAGTAAAAGACAATGCCTTCTTTGAGCTAAGAGCGCTCGCCGCGGCAAAACTGGACCGCGCCGCGCTCCCTTTAATAGAGTTTTGAATATTTACATCGAGCATAGTAATAAAATATATGAAATAATAGATTACAGGCACAAGAGACTTTTAACATCAGGTGGTCCTCGTGCTTATTCCATCACCAACACAGAAAAGACGAAACTTAAAAAAAAAATTATCTCACAATGTTTGTTAAGACAAACAGAAGTCTAAGAGGTTGATTGCATTTTTTCCAATAACCCTGTATAATGCCTTTTTCGAATTGGTCAAAACACCTTGCAGGTAAACATATAATATTATTTTATTTTATACAGATTATATAAGACAAGTTGTCTGTTAGTTTGGAAATAAATAAATAACACTATGATCTGTGTCTCAAAATCAATAGATAAAAATGCTTCAGACTAATAACTAGAAAGACAAGAAAACAAGAAGTCGTTTTTTCTAGTTACCAATATAAATTATATACAAAATCCATTTTAAAAGAGAGTGAGAAAAATATATGATTAACAACTTATTGGTTTTCCAACTGCATTTTATATTCGTTATTAATATTATCTAATTCTTTTCATATATTTTGTGTAATATGAATTGGATGAATTTCATTATTTTTAATGTGTCAAGTCAAACATATTGAGGATGGTTTTCTGTAGGTTTGACCAAGGAGTTCTGATTTCTTTGCGATACAATGTCATTGAATCACTAAGCTGCCGATTGGAGTATAAAGTTGAAAAAGAGAACAAACTTGAATTTTATGAAGAATTGATTGGTCAATATTTGCAACGTAAAATACCAATACAGCAACTGATTCACATTCTGATAATATTAAAATTATTTTTTATTATACTTGCCGTAATAATTGAAACTTGAAGACTGAATGCAGACGTAAATGTAATACATACCCATATCTGATCCGCAGGCAGCAATAAAGTGAAAATACATTATAAATAAATAGGTACATTTCAGGACAAACTGAGATAGGCACTCTGCTATACGGATTAAAATTATAAGGTTCCGTCATCATTTACAAGTATAAAACCAAATGCAAAATTGGTCTTGTTTGTAGTACAACGTAAGTGGTACTATAGATGTCGCTCCACAATACGATGGTTAACGAACGATAGGAAAGATTTGAGTTATGACGTCATGTCATGTTAGCTCAATTGGTTAGAGCATATCCCGGCTAAAGGGGTGGATGGACGAGGGTTCGAATCCCGCACATGACTTAAAATTTTTCTATCGTATATTTGTAATGTTGTAATATACTGAAATTGTTCTGAATTAGTCCTTTACGATGTAATACTTTAACAAGAAATGCCTGACCCAAGTTATTGCACATGTTCTTACCATTGTGAAAAACAACGACACAAAGAGAACGAAAAAAATTTTTTTTAATAACTATAGGTCATAAAAACTAACGTGAGTTGTCATAATTATTAACTAAATATACCGACTAACACTCACGGTGTTTACTAAAAATCTCTGACCGGTGTTTACGTCTAGCAGCCCTCGAAGCTACCCGCATTCCTTGAGAATGAGCATCGTTACTGCTCGAAGACCGGTCGGAGATTACAACCAAACACCGTGAGTGCTAGCCGGTATATTTAGTTAATAACTATAGGTATAAACATGGTTTTAAGACGTTCCGCTAGAAGCAATTTGAAAGTTAGACATCGTTCTAAGGTATTTTGCTTAGTAGGTACTCTGATAATATAGGAAATTATCATTCCATTCCCGCCCGAAGAATATTAAACTTCAAATATGCGAACTTACCCTTCTTTCAATAAAACAGGTGTTTCCTGAATATTATTGTTTTGCGTGTCAGTACTTGTGGAGATTATTTCGAGGAACTGCTTTATTGCTTGCACCTGTAACAAACACACACAGACTTAGAACTCGGATAACTTTCACATACATCCATAAAACGTTACACCTGTTTCGAGGGGTATGTAGAGACCATGAATTTCCACCTGCTACGATATTGGCATGTACCTCTATTGCTTTCTTTGCTTTCGTTACATTTTAAAATATAGTTTTGTTAAAGCGCTAACCACGTGCTAGCTTTACCTGAACAGATATTTAGCAATATTTAGTTTATAGTAGTAAGAAAATGACATGTTATCTTGATTAAATTCTTAAAGAACATTTATCCGACTTTTTTCCAAAAAAAAACCAACCCTCGTTGGAAACGTTTTATCCCGAAGCGGTTTAGATCATATGCAAACATATAAAGCAAGGTGAACCTTTATTCCACTTCTGAAGTTACACAAACATTACCCGCTACAGATCGGTAAAACAATATTGTTATTTTGTCCGATTTCGAATTCGCCGATCTTTAGCGGTTAAATTATTTTATACCATAGTTACTTAATGCCTACTTCCTGCTACAATAACTACATAAAGAGCTGTGAATAGCCTTCAAGATATTCGTTAAGACAAAATATGTTTTTTATCAGTGGGCCCTAAATTTAAGCCTGTATCTTGATAGCCCGTAGAGCAATCATGCAACTCAGGTTTGGTAGGTCAGGTAATCTATTATAAAAGCTTCTACGCGCGCGAAGCGAAGTTTAAGTAGCTGTTCTTAACCAATCAGCAAAGTTAAGCAACGTCCGCTCATTCGGTCATGAGTTGGATGGATGTTCGCTAGTGACATTACTAGTGAGCACGGAAGCGTGCTCCGGAGGGCAAGTTAAACCGTCGGTCCCGGTTATAGTCTTAGGATGGCAGTCGTTAGGTAGTAGGGCATTTTGCAAATGCCCGCCTGGATAGCTACCAACCTCAAGTAGAAAATCTGTCTCAAGCACCTAACGGTGTGTTCCGGAGCTGTCCTACAGAGCCAGTAATTATAGGTTAGCCTGAACATCTTGGACCACATCACCACTTACCTTCAGGTGAGATAGTGGTCAAAGGCTAACCTAAAAAGCATAAAAAAAATAGCTTCCCTTACAAATAAGAAGATCAGAGGAATTCCCAAATACTTGCCACAGTCACCATACTTCACTTGATTAATAAGTTGGCATCGTCCTGGATCACTATGGCCTAGTTATGAATGAAATTCTATTGTTATCATTATCGCCGATGCCAATGGGTACGAGAAAATTATAGATATATAGTAGGAATAGTAGCTCACATGTCTCGGCGTGCAGAAGGAACGGTACAGCTCCGCCATATACTCCTCCTTGCAGACCTGGTGCGCTGATCGGCTGCTCACCAGGTTCCCCAGCGACTGGATCGTCTTCGAGATCAGGGTCAGCGTGCGGTTCGTCGATGGATCCTGATTTTATACATGTTCACGATATATTGTCTGATAAAAAATAAGCTATGAGTCATTTAGCATCATCAATTATCTAGTGTGACCACATGATATAAATAATTTTTTGTTTTGATGATAGCGTTTGACCACTACCTCGCCTGATGGTAAAATATTATACAGGGTTATTGGAAAAATTACAACAACCTCTTAGGGTTGAACCTCTTAGGCTTCTGCTAGTCCTACTAACAGACATTTTGAGAAGATTTTTTTTGGATTTGTTTTATATGTATTTGACGGGATACGAGGACCACTTGAAACCAAGTCTCTTGTGCCTGTTATTTAATGTTTAATATTTTTATTACTTTGCTCGATGTAAATATTCAAACTCTATTCAAGGGGAGCGCGGCGCGGTCCAGTGTTGCTCAGTGGCCGCTCTTGGATCGGATTAGGCTGATTGACTTTTAAGGTGTTATATGGCAAACATATTTTAAGTAGAATTGCAATTCTAGACACACGGAGTTCCATTTTTATTCACTACTACAACAAAAGGATGAATTTCAATTCCTTAGATGCCATTACGTAGGTCGACCGCTATCAACTAACAAATAATTATCATATTTTTTGTTCTATAAAACCAATATATATGATTTTATATTTCTTGAATAAAACATGAGGAGCAGTGATGGCTCCGTGGCATTGGCTATGGACTGCCGCGCAGCAGGTCCAAGGTTAGAATTCCGGCGCGGGCTTGAGCTTCACCGCATGGTGGAAGGACATTTTGTGAATGCCCGCCTGGCTAGCGACCACCCCAAGTAGAAAATCATAACATAACGGTGTGTTCCGACAGTCCTTGAGAGCCAGTAATTCTAGGTTAAGCCTGTAAAGTAAACACCTTCGACTACATCATCACTTACGATCAGGTGAGATTGTCGTCAAATGCTTACCTATCTGCAATAGATAGAAAACATTTGATTTGCACAAGAACTTAAAATTAACATTACAATAAAAAATTAAACAGAAATATACTAGTGAAAAATATAAAAACAAGTGCGGCCTTATCGCTTTCTTCGATTAGCGATTTCTTCCAGACAACCAGGAACAAAGGATTTATGTATATTTGATATGGGAGTCAGTTTTCCGCCATTATACAACTTACTGACATTATCATGAAGTAGGTACTGCATACAACGAGGCGGAGGCAATACATCCTCAGTACAATATAATATTTGTGTGACAGATGTGATGTGATGAAAGAAAATCTTAGTAAAACTTACAATCTGCTCCGTTGTGAGATCGAAGAGCCTCGGGCCGAGGATGGCGGGGGCGAAGAACCGCAGGAATATGAAACCGGACACAACAGAGTACCGAACCTCGGCGTTGCGCGGGAAATGTCGCGCGGCGCATTGTCGCAGAGCGTCAAACAAACGACACATTATTGTTGGACACATCGCGTACGACGACGTTATTGCTGCGAACACCTGAAATATTACGTTGTTTTGAGAAACACTTCCACCTAATTCTGAAGATATATGATGAAGCGCTCGTAGCGAAGTTTACTTAGCTGTTCTCAACCGATCAGCAAAGTTAAGCAACGTCGCGCGCGGTCTTGAGTTGGATTGGTGACCGCTAGTGACATTACTACTGAGCGTTTCCGTGCTTCGGAGGGCACGTTAAGCCGTCGGTCCCGGTTGTCGTCTTAGGATGGCAGTCGTTATAGCATGGTGGTAGGGTATTTTGCGAATGCCCACCTGGCTAGCTACCACCCTCAAGTGGAAAATCTGTCGCCAAGCACCTAACGGTGTGTTCCGGCAGTTGTCCTTGCGAGCCAGTTCTTCTAGGTTAGCCAGATCTTCGACCACATCATCACTTACCATCAGGTGAGATAGTGGTCAAAGGCTAAACTATCAGGCATAAAAAAAAAAAAGAAAAAAGTGTACTTACCTACGAAGTTATGCGCATAATAATTAAAAATCGGCCTAGTACGCGTCGGAAAGCGCTCTATAAGGATTCCGCAACGCAACAACACATTGAAAAGAAAAAAAAAATGTTTGTTCATAGCATGAATGTAATATATATTTAATTAATATTTTAAAGAGGATAGACTTGTGTTTTTATATGTAACAAGAAAACTTAAAAACTACAGGACCGATTTGAATAATTATTTCACCATTACAATTCTACATTATCCCTGAATAATATGGGCTATAGAATATTAAAAATAAAATAATTTTGTTTTCCTGCACGAAGCCAGTACGGCCCGCTAGTTTACAATAAGTGTATGGTTAATAATATCAAGAAATTCCAGGTTCCTAAATAGTTTTCGTGATAGAAACGAAAACTTTGACGGTTCCATATAAAAAAAAACGTATTAAGCAACCTTGGTGCTCTGGTCCTTCGAGCCGGAAAATTCATGCAGTTTACTCACTCTTTCAACATAGTCCTTCAAGTTGGCCAGGTTGGCAGTAATAGCGGCCGACGGCTTTACTCTCGCGGGATCAATTTCACACGGTTTCCTTTCGGCTAGAACGGCTGCCAACGTAGGTCTTAGCACTGAACGAAGGTAAGAAGCGCCAGTCAGCCGCATTGCTTCGTCCATCATTTTTGATACTAGGGTGTTGCCTCTGAATATTGTGGTTGCGTCACTGTAAATTGAAATAGAAATGTAGGTATAATACCTAACATAGGAAATCTGTGTGTATAAATAGAGATAACGGGTACATAGATAAAGCACGCACGAATTACACTGTTTGATTTTAATTTTATTCGTTACGGGGTTTATTGGGAGTTTAGTCGACACAAAAGGCAATTTTCAGCAAAAACTACATAAACAAATAGTAATGACATGACTACAGTAGCAGCTTAAATGCGAAAATCGCAAAGTTGTTTTTTCTTAGCATTGAATTTCTTATCTTATTCTAAAGTGAATAAGCCCAAACACAAAAATATGGGTTGGTAATGAAGAATCTTCAGAGAAGATATCACCATTCTCTAAATCAGATACTGTAATAGGGTTGCTATTAGCCCAATGCGCGTATCCTCGCTTTTCTCTGAAAGACATGGAAGTAGAATTACTAAGGATTGCACTCACGTTAACGCGGATATTTCCGAATATGCCAGTTCCTTGACGATAGGCACGATGAGATCATGGTGGGTGAACAGCCTCACTAGCGGCTGCGCGGCGTCCGTTTTACTCGATACTATCTCGCCCAGTATGTACACTGCTGATGCTGTTATTGGCTGAAAGAGAAAAAATACATTTTAAGAATAGGCCGAGTTTATGGTACTTTCCGCTGAATGCTGCAGTGGAGTCTTATGTTAACGAGCAGCATCATGTGATGACTTATGAATTGATCAATTGGATAAATGATTTTGACTTTCAATAAGAAAAAAGTTTTGTAGGTTATATTTTATGTTATTTTTTCTGTTCGACCAACAATCTAAATCTTTGTGACTGGTTCAAAATTACAGCAATGCAGTAAAAAAATTGCATTAGCAAATGGCGTCTGTAAGAGATTTCTTCCAATTAAAATCCTGTCTATTTCCCCATGTGAAATGTAAGTTGTTTACCTTATATGGAATTAACGTGAAAAAAATTTAAGAGCTATGATTTGTTTTATTCTTTCTCTATCTAAAAGATAACTTTTCAAAACTTTAGCGGAAAGCTATTGAGAATGAAGCATAACGTGTAGGAACGCGTTCGTTATGCTGAATTTAATCGCGATGGGATTTTTCTTTTAGAATGAGATTAGTGAAGCTCGTCATTGAACAGCGGTAACTGGGGTAAAGTGTGACTGCATCAGGCTACACATTCAGAAAACCGGCGAATTTCAATTTGAGGACAATAAAATATGAGGATAAATTTGTCTATAAAAATCGGGGAAATCACGTCATGGCAGTTCAGAAACAATACACAATTTGACGCAATTAAATGTTGCTAAAGTTTAACCAAGGATTATCAAAGGCTGTTAATTACGTCGTATAATTATTTGCATGTGCCAACAAAGTTGCCAGCAAACCAACAGAGATTCTCCTAGCATCCAAAAATATAAAGGCATTTTTGTCTTCTGAAAAAGAGCTTGAGATGCATCATGCTCACAGTTCAGACCTGACCAGCTCCACGTGATTATTTTATTTTACTAAACGTCCAAGATTGAATGATAGATATTTCGTCTGTTGATGGCTTTCTACCAAAACGTAGAAGAAAGCAGAAAAATCTATCAATATAAACAGTTAATTACGATGAAACATCATAAGTAACGGAAAACTTTCATTATGCCCCACATACCAGATAATCAAAAAAATATTAGAGCTATTGGTGGTAATTCTGCTATGCACCACAAATTAGCTAAAATTAAGTTATGTAAGAAAATTCATTGAGCGTAACATATGAGAACAAGAATCTTACAATTTTAATATTTCTAATAAATAAATCAAAATAGTCAGAACCAATTTATATGACGACTTATGTCGATTTCTAATAACGCCAAAACGGCAAAAAGTCACAAGAGCGAAATGACAAACGAATCGCAAAATGACAAAAAAGTAGAACGCATTGATAGATGTCCAAGCATTTTTGTCGTTTAAGTAATCTCAAACTGTATAGTGATATTACAAAATCACAAATATACGATAGGAAAAATTTAAGTCATTTGCGGGATACGAACCCGCGTCCATCCACCCCTTGAGCCGGGGTATGCACTAACCAATTGAGCTAACATGACATGACGTCATAACTCGAATCTTTCCTATCGTTCTTTTAACCATCGTATTAGGATGGAAAAAAAATATTCCTATCGTATATTTGTGATTTTGTAATGTAATCCGCTTAGCAGGCGTTATTGCAAACCTAACAATATTAAAATGTATAGTGATATTTTTAATCAAAATGTATTGCAACAGGTGCAACTTGAATTTTTCTTCTGTGAGTGTTGTCATATCTTTGGGAACTTTATTACAAAACACGCACAAAATTACCTAAGAAGGACCTTTTATTTGTATTAGCTTATCTAAAACCTAGGACTGTCTTTAATCTGAGTGTTGTATTAGTGGTTGTGATTGTTTAATTTAAGCTAGAAGTAGCTACGTCTGTTAACTGTATTATCTTACGAACTGCATATGCTTATAATATGGTTAAAGGTATTGATTTGCCTAATTTTTATAAATTTGTCAGTTAAAATTTAAATAACCAATAGGGATTTTTTTTTATTTTTCCCGGGACTGGTGTGACCCCCCCCCCCCCTCACACCCCGTGCCCGCTTGGCGTTGAGTTCTGGGACACCCTGTATAATCTATAATGGTCAATTTAAAAAGCTTATGTAGTAACTGACCTTCTGATGAACACTTCTGAGGAACAACTCCTCGAGCCTCTCATAATGGTGAATGGGGAAGACGTGGTCTACGGTGTATTGCAGCAGAAGCCGCAGCGAGCCGAGCGTGGCGCTGCCGGCGGCAGAGAGCCGCGTGCCGGGCGGCGTCGCGCCCCGGGACAGTGCGCCGCCGGCACGGGATGTAAGAAAGAACCTGGAACGTCACATTTCATGCTATAGATAAAGTGGAGAAACGAGCAAAGCCCTGATGTTAACCTACTACCCAAGCCTTTAAGAAGTACAGACCAAGTCACAACGATGACTGCTAAGTGTTTGAAACGCCATCATCGGGATAAAATAATATTAAATATTAGCTACGCTAGGTTTGCACCCCCCCTCCATATCTTGTAGGAGTCCTGAGGCGCTGAAGAGTAGAATACAAGAAGGTGAGCATCAGCGCTTCCTGAAAAACTGAGTTTTATTTAGTATGTTCGTGTCTTACCAAGCACGTAGCGGCGATGGCGCTTGCTGCCGCAGCTGTAACCGCACTTCACCGAGGAAGATGGGAGTCGCCGCGTCGTGCCACACGGAAACGCGGGCTTCACACGCAACACCCGCCTGAACATATTAACATGATTACTATGAAGCCAAGGTAAAAATAAACGGTATGAGGAAGGCATGAGACATGCTTGCGATTGCCTCCAGTGTGTCAAATACTAAGCGAGCGAATTCACTGATATTTATTTCTGTCGCAAGCATTCTCACCAGGTTGTAGATGTGGCGTACTCACCGACTGGGAGCCGTCCTTATCCTTGAGGTCCGCTTCCATAACGAGATCAAAACAGAATATTTCCTCGAACTGAGGGTTTACAGTCTTCTTTTTGGGCTTTGTGCGCCTCTCGACTCTCCGTCCGTTCGAGTATAGCAACGTGACGAGAGCGAAGGGGTCGCACTGGCCGTTTTTGGTGGTGAGTTCGGAACACTCGAGCACTCGCAGTCGCAGGATGTCGTGTCCGACGCGTGCGGCACAATGCCGCTCGGGGTCCGACCAGTAGTCGGCGGCGGTGGGGGGCGAGGAGGCGTCCGACTCCGACATCGTATGCATCGGGGGCTTCGTCCGTGTCCACTGCCTTTCAGAGCCTTTAAGGCTCTCTGACCGCGACAGCGACAGAGACGGCTCCGTCGCCACCGCGCTAAGCAGCTTCTTACTCGTCGAGCTTGAGCACGAACCGAACCTCATACTCATACTCTCCTTACAGTACTCCGATAGCCGGACGAGGTTGTTCCCCTTGCTTTTCGTCGAGCAGTTGTCGGCGGTCGGGTCTGGGTCAGGCGGCTTCGGCTCCACTCGTAACCGCTTTCTCGAGTCCTCCAGCGTAAGCTCGATGTACGCTTTGCCCTGAACTTCAGAGTCTGCGTCGACCGGTCGTAGCGCAAACCAGTGGTCTTTGTTGTTGTATCTATGTAGATCTTCACGTTTAATCGCCACTTTGCCGAGCACCTTGTCTTGCTTGAGGTGTTTATCGCGGTCGAACACGTATATGGACAGGTATCTAAATCTCCGGGGCACCTCGAACTGGAACTCTTCGCCAAAGAAGGGACTGTAAACAAAAACGTTTATCATCAGACGCGAGTTTTTGAATTAAACGCCACTTATGTAGCCCTATTAAGCGACGCATAATTATGTAGGTACATAGTAATGTGAGTCAACTGTTGCTGTTATCTGAAACTAATATTTATTCATGTTGCTTATAATTCAAACTTTTGTTATCGAGCTCTCGCAATGTATTTTATCGGCAAGTCCCAGTTGTCGCGTGGGGTGCCCGCGCCTCCATCTTGCAAGTCTGTCAGTCCAGCCGCCCACGGTCATACATCACTGATAAAAGCAAACGAGAGGCTGCTTTTGTATTTTCATACGAATGTAGTATATTTGCGATGCTAATTTAGACAATAGTTCGTAACGACTAATTTACAATTTCGCGGAATGCAAATGTTGGGAGAAAGTAATAAAATGCGTATTAAAACACGACGCGCCTCGGAGACTCCGCTCGTAAAACTTCACGCCGGTAGATCTTTATTGCTTTATTGTAATTTTATAATATTCCATTGAGCGAGTTAGATGCGCCACCGACGAAGAGGCCGTAAGTTTTTAATATGCACGTACAAATAGAAAAACATCGACAGGGTTTTGTTTACGAAATGGTATGGTCTTCTGGGTGATATTATAGGACAAGCAGTTGTTATTAAGTTTATTCAAAATTATTATATATCATCGGATATAAAATGCATCAAATTCATCAAAACTTGACATGATGTAAGCAGCAAAACAGGTGCGTGGGTTCAGTAATACACGTACAAAGGTGAAAGTTAGTCACTCCCGATGAGACATCTCCCACAAAACGCTTTTATTGCATACGCCACTTTGTGCCGTTCATTCGGTACGAGTATTATATAGGTTTATTTAAGAGTAGAGTACACGGAGCTCTTTCCATACAGACGTAGTTTCGACATATTTTACTACTTGGTGAAATTTTGTACGCATATTGCTGAGCCTAATATCTATGCTTCTGGTTTGCCAGATATTCGATTTATTATTTATAATATCCCTAAATGTCAAAATAACAATTCGCATACAAAACGATTCATCGAATTCTTTTTGAAAATACTTAATTTTACAGAAATCTGGCAAACCAGAAACATATGCATTAGGCTCAAAGATACTCATGCAAAGTTCCACCGAGTTTGAACACTTAAAATATGAAGCAACCAAGTTTGTATGGAAAGCGCTCCGTGAACTCTACTCTTAACAAATAAGGTCTCGCGGTTATAACTTCTTATCGCCGCCGCTTCATGTTTGTCTTCCTCAATAGAACTTCTAATATTTCAGGGATGGTGTCATCGATTTCATTCATCATCATTATGCACTGGAATTTTTCCCTATTCTTGCACATACATCAATCACTTTTATGTTTGGTTTGCATGATTGATAGTGCACATGACGGTACGCAGTGTAATACATATTCTATAACAAATATCGACGCACAGCGAAAATTTCCGGCCGGATATCTGCGGTTTGTTTGAAATCCATAAAACTGTTACGTAGATTGGTTTACAGCGACTAGGTATTCACGATTTATCGATAACTCTTTGAACGGTGAGCGGTTATAATCAGTGAGTTCGGCGTTAACGTGTTACTAATTGGGTGATATGTTTTATTATTGAGATAGTGTTTGCCGGCTGGCCAGCCCTAACGGAGATGCAGTCATCCACGAATCTGTAGTGTACCTATGGTGGTGTGCGGGTGCGGCGCGCTGCGTGTGTCGCTATTTGTAAAACATGATGATAACTCAATAAAGGGGTTTATTGACTCGGTCGGGTGTGTGTGTAAGACGCCGCGCCGCGCCGGGGCCGGGGCAGCACGCATCCGGCGCCGGCGCGTATTTATAAACCGGAGCCGGAACACCAGCAGCTGAGCGAGGGCGTCGATATAACACACACTTCACGCCTTCTATTCAATATGTTAATATACAATTTATCAAGCGTGACCAGTTTTGATTAAGGTTCACGTTTGAGTGCCGCCGGTGTAGTTCCGCCCTTTCCAATGATAGACAAAACGTCGTTATCGTCGATTACATCTCTGATGTTCGATTATTAACAGAATCATATTGTGTAAACGTTATAAGTAAATACGTGATTTATCAAGATTTGTACAACGAAATTGAGCATATGAAAGGAGGAGCACTACCTATGTGGCTATATGCATATGGACTATGTATTCACACGAAATAGGTTTACTGTGTATTGCGATACAATTTCTCATTGAAAGAGTTAACATCTGCAGTGATTACTAGTTCCTTTGAATATATTTAACGTCTCTCATAGAGTGAGAAGGTATTCATTGATAATAGGATATATCATAGGTGTATGTTTTGAAGCAAGATTTGTTATGAACTACCGCGCGGGGGGGCTTCGTCGCATAGTGGTAGGATATTTCGCGAATGTTCACCTGACTAGCAACCACCTTCGTAGATAATCCGTCGACCAGCAACCTAACGATGCGCTCCGGCAGCTGTAACTCTAGGTTAAGCCCATTTACCATTATCGACCACATCATCATTTACCAACAGGTGAAATATTGGTAAAAGGCTTATCAATCAGCAATAAATAGAAATGTAATTGTGCCTGCAGGTCCCGCAGACAGCTGGTGTTAATTTATAGATGACGCACATTCGATAAGAAACTAAGTCAAACTTAATTTCTAATATTTAATTTTTTGCGCTAACACCTGATTCATCACTTCATAGTATAAAACAAAATCGCTTGCCGCTTCTGTCTGTCCCTATATATGCGTTTATCTTTAAAACTACGCAACGGATTTTGATCCTCATTTTTTAAATAGTTAAAGTAATTCAAGAGGAAGGTTTATCTGTATAAGTGAGTAATAATATGTACAAGCATATTATTACTTACTCAACATATTAGAATATGTGTTATCGTGAATAAACACATTGTTTTCAGCTTACATTGCAAACGTTGGCTAAACCCTACCATCAAAATAATGTACTACAGTATTGTACACCTTAAAAATGTTTACAAAAAAGTCCACGATTGTATATGTCTATCTCTTAGGAATAACCCACAATTATTTTTTTATCCTTTACTTGGTACGAGAAATATTGGCTTATTTACGAAGCGATTTTAAGCAATACAACATACATCCTTATCCAAATAAGTATCTTAAATAAATTGTGCATTTAATACAGATTAATATGGCCGTTTACAGCGTTTAAATACATTTTAAATAAATATTTTCGAAGACATTACACATTATTTAGCATCAGGATTGCACCCGAGCGAAGCCGGGGCCCTAGTAGTATATAAGATTCGAATGCAACTCGTAGTTCAAATTGTTCTTTTCGTTGTAAACTTCACATATTTGGGTTAGACACACCCTCAGATCAGATTCTCATCTGAGGGCACACCCCACCGTTCATACCTTCAGTTGACAAACGTGCAAGCAATTGAGGAAATGTAGACGTTGAGTGCAAGGAACTGGAGCAATGCACTTGTGACCGGCACTCGTTCCTCTAGCTAGGCCATTCAATGGCGGTCGATGATCATTTTACGCGCCACGATGTTCCGGTAGCAATTTATCACTTAAAAGCTTCCGTTTTATGTAGCAGCCACGGAGATATTTCACGTTTTATGACGGTAGAGCTAGAGACGGCATTGCTCCTGTTTTTTTTTATGTAGGCGGTGTTTAGTTGCGTAAAGGAATTAGAGCAGTACTGAATGAGTAATGTTCATTAACATTTTCTTACTTATCATATTAATGCATGTACAAAGTTTTTATGTGTCTAATTAACTAATTGTGTTGAATCCTTGGAAGAGTCTAGTTATCACAAACACAGGGAATCCTACTGCGATAGCTAGAGAACAATCTAATACATTTATGTTTTTTCATTAATACTTATACTATAGTGTAACTAGTATGTATGTTATAATGAATATGTTACTAAGTTACTATGTATATTAATATTACATGTATTTGATGCAAAAATAAAACATTATTATTATTATTATATTTGTTTTGTGTTGTATACATGCAAGATAAATCATAACAAAATACAATGACATACTAATATAAGGGAGACCTGTAACAAGACGCAAAAATGCAACGAAAAGGGGAAATTGGTAGGTACGAAGGAATATAAATAAAACTATCCCGATAGTTTACATTGAAATCCTACCTGCCTTAAAACTATTCAGATCAAATACCAAGAATATATATATATATATATATATATATATATATAAAAGTTAAACTGCACTGCGCTCGTTACTCTAAGACGTTGGTTGTTATGTCTCGTTTGCCCATTAATTTTCTTGCTACTTGCTTGAACCCTTCAAGCTTCACATCTAAACACAGTAGTAATTGCAACTATGCACTACTGTTTCAGACAGAGCATGTGCCACTGCGGTGGTACCCACCAAGGTGGACTCTTGCTGAAGAGACGTAGCACCTGATAAAATAATATAATATATACCATATGTACGAAGGACGGCTGAAAAGTTCTGAGCCTAAGGTGTTAAAAGAGCAGATGAAAATCTAAATTTAATTTATTTTTCTATATAATCCCTCTACTACAACTGATTTTTCATATATTCTGAGATCCGTCGCGATCGTCATCCGATATTAAACGCTTCGCGGGCTAAGCTTTAGAACATCTTCGAAACAGCTTTTCATTGAATCTTGGTTCAATATCAAATTACACAAATCATATTTTCAATTTCAGGAGACGATAAATGCGCTTTCAATTTCAACAGATGAAAAATGTGGGTGATTTCAAAAGATACGACAGTACGACAGAAGCTCCGTTATTGTGACGGAACAAGCACAGGGCCCACCGGATGTTCAGCGGTATCCTCTGTCTATAACAGATGCATTTCATCACAAGTGACGAACTGCACTGCGCCTATCACCTTGAGACATACTTGTTAAGTCTCATTTTGCCTGTAATTTCACTGGCTCTCAAGGACTGCTGACGGAACACCCCGTTAGGTGCTTGGCGACAGATTTTCTACTTGAGGGTGGTCGCTAGCCAGGCGGGCATGCGCAAAATGCGCTTCCACCATGAGGTGAAGCTCAAGCCTGCGGCGGGATTCGAACCATGGACCTGCTGCGCGGCAGTCCATAGCCAATGCCACTGAGCCATCACTGCTTCAGCTTATAAGCATCATAGGACTGTCGTAATGTATAGATGGATCTAAATGCTACCTTTACATAGTGTGGGTTGCAGACAGAAAGAAGATTTAACATTCCGTATTTTTTTTTTTAATTTTTTTTTTATGCCTGGTATGTTAGCCTTTGACCACTATCTCACCTGATGGTAAGTGATGATGTGGTCGAAGATGTTGTTCAGGCTAACCTAGAAGTACTGGCTCTCAAGGACAGCTGCCGAAACACACCTTTAGGTGCTTGGCGACAGATTTTCTGCTTGAGGGTGGTAGTTGGCCAGGCGGGCATTCGCAAAATGCCCTACCACCATGCAATTGTAATGATCCAATTTTGGTGGAACGCTCATAGGTTTGTACAGTGGCGCATAGTGGGTGCAGTGATAAGTTATCGCGAGACAAAGAACCCATTAAGGGGACTGCTCGAGTGACGTGACATTTCCTCAGATACCAGTGCTCACCTCGAGGGGTCACTAAATCATTATCGCTTCCGCTCATTAACAAGTACAGCTCATCATTCATCGCTGTTCATATCGCTATCGAATTTAGATAAAATATTACGTGTTAAATGATATGCGCAATCATATCATGGACAATATAAAAGTTACACAGAGTTCACAAAAAGCAAACAACCCTTAGGGCCTGTTTCAGAATGTTCGCGTAAGTTCCAGACTTCTAGGTTAGCTTGAACAACATCTTCGACCACATCATCACTTACCATCAGGTGAGATAGTGGACAACGACTAACCTAAACTATCAGGCATAAAAAAAAAGTTCCGGTTATACTACCCAGAACATATTTAATAAATAAAACACTATCTTTGCATTTCACAGTCATCGATTTAGCCTATCCATCGGTTAAAGCTTGAAACGCGCTGCAAGTTAACTGTCCTTTTTATAATTCAGTTATTTTATGTTCTGGGTAATATAACCAGAACTTACTCGAACATTCTGAAACAGGCTCATAGAATTCCATTTTCAAATTGTTGAAAAATTGCTGCTATCGTAAAAATGCAGTCATTACCATAACATTGTGTCATATACGAAGAAAGAAATTTCTAGTTCATCCTAAATTGTACATGGATTAAAAAATTTGTCGGTTCTGGATACAGTTTACGTTGAATATTTTGACATTTTGTAATAATTAGATATATATATATATATTTATTGTACAAACATGATAGGTACATAAAATCGGGTTTAAGCACATGGAATGTATATTAAGATTTAGTCCCACCATGTTTTGCCTATGTACAATTTTAGAGATGGAGCCGCCAAATTAAGTAAAAAATTATAAATTATTATTATGAATTTAATTTATTTACAAATTTATATTATTAAATCATTATAACCTTATTTGCAATATCATCATAAAATCATAAGAATGTAATTTATAATAATATTTAAATTAAATAAGACAATATACATATATGTAGATACTAGTTACATGAAATAAAATAACACTATCAAGGAACATAAATTAAAATTAAACATTTATCGTGCAAATTTTTTTAAATTTTATTTTAAATATATCAATACTTAACTCCCTCAAGGATTGGGATTTAGTATTTGAAAAGCTAAGTGTTATTCCTCTAATATAATATTATGTAGTATAGTTATAGTGGTCCTAAATTTGTCCAGGGCAAATAGAAGTCGAGAGGTAGCTGCATTTCCGCCGCATTTCCCGGAGACCCACCACATACAAGTACCTACATTAGTGGTAGAATTTACGAGCAATGTACTCGACGATCTAAGAGAGACTTCTTAAAAGCGCGCATCCGTTACAGTTAAAGCCCTAGTTTCCTGTTGTATCAGTCATGTCAGTCGTAAAGCATATTCCCAGTTCCCACAAGAGCGACGGAGGACGGAGGGAACTGGTGTAAACGCGGTTGGCGGCAATTAAATTTGTCGGTGGCACACAAAATAGTGGTAAAATATGAAAGTCGGTGTTCCATTCATTACGAAAACTGAATGGCGAGGGGTTGGAACGGAAGGGACGTTCCGCGTGAGCGCTCGCTCGCCGGAAACGTATCCGGGACGACGCGACGCGAGACGCGCCGCACGCCCCGCGCCGCCCTTATAGGCCCTCAACTACAGCGTAACCGTGCCTCAAATCAACACTCCCCCAAAACGATAGCAGACGATTTTTGATACGTTGCCCGTTTTTGCTTATAACAATTTGGAAGGAGTAAACGTGCTATGAGCATTCATACAGAAAAAAATCTACACATTAGCGTGCTGCTATAGAAGCGTAGTTACTAGCTGCCAGCATAATTTTACGAATGCCCGCCTGGCTAGCTACCACCCTCATGTACAAAATCTGTCGCCAAGCACCTAACGGTGTGTTCCGGCAGCTGTCCTTGAGAGCTAGTAATTCTAGGTTAATCTGAACAACATTTTCAACCACATCATCACTTACCATCAGGTGAGATAGTGATCAAAGACCTATAAGGCATAAAAAATATATTTAAAGAGGGGTATATGTCTCTGTACATATAGAACACAATCGCACCCGTTTACTGATAAAAGTGAAGCACGTTAGTCATTTACGTCTAGGTAGTCGCATTGTTTTATTTTGCCATTATGATTTTCTCTATATGAATAGCTTGCTTATTAACAACTAGTTCAATGTAAATATAGAGACTAGAACAGTGCTAATACACTTCCGCGTGCAGATGCACAAATGAAGATGGATTTAGTAAAATATCAAATTAAAAAAATAAGAAAATTAATGCCTAATACAATGATTTCATTTTTAGAAATTACGAAAATATCTATGAAATTAGCACTTGAAATTGCAGAAGAGTTTCAAACGCTAACAAAAAATTGTTTCCAATCGAGAATTTTTTAGTCTTTAGTTTAGGTTAGACTTCGTCATCACCCGGAAGGCATCCACAGTTGAAAAAAAAGCCTCTACCATAGAACGTCACAATGAACGGCTATTAACCACTTATAACCATTGGCTACCATCGACTTTTACGATGTCGTCAGTCCACCAGGCTAGTGGGACCCCTACCAACTCTACGTCTTCCAGTGGTAACCATTCGAGATCAATTCTACTCCATCGGTTATCAGTTCGTCGAAAAATGTGGTCTACGCATTGCAAATTTTGAAAGCTAAGTCGGGACTTTGTTTATAGGCGTATTTCCTCGTCAGTCTAGCCTAGTCTATGGAATAACAAAATTATATTCCTAATCAACTAGCTTAAGAGGAACGGGAAGAGAAACTCCTTTAGAAAAATAGGTATTTTAACAAAGTGATGCTGTCTCGCCGCTAAACGCTCGAACAGAATAGTGCGATAAGGACAATTGCAGCTTCTTCAAGTTTTGACTTAGAATTTGCGCATAATTTGCGTTCTGGGAGAAAACTTTTCTCCTATAGTAAACATTAATTAAATCTAAAAATGTTGGTATTATTTTATAACTGATAGTATTAACTGGGTTTATAGGTTTTCCTTTTTGTTTATTTATCATTGTTTTTCCAATAAATAATTCACAAACTAGAGATACAACTTTTGAGAAAATATCGGTATTTAAATACCCATAAATTCAAATTCCTTTAATTTTAATATAATGATAAAAATCAAAACCTTTAAACCTGAATATTGATAACATCTATAACATATCCAAAAATCATCAAAATCGGTGAGTGTTTAGGGGGATAGAAATGTTTTCCCTTTTTGTATGAAAATTCGAGACTTCCCTGGAGGGAAGTCTTAATAATAAATAAGGTAAATATAAAACATTTTATTTTTCATTTATATATTCCCCTCAGTTAATCATCAGTTCGTGACTACAAATAGTATTCTCATTAGCTACTGAAACATGATATTATGTTCACAATAAGGTAATGTCCATAATAAGGTATTTCCGTGACATAATGTGAGTTTCACCGTAGTTTTAATAGGAATTCAGCAATTGAAGTTACTGTCATAACTGGTACAGAGAAAAGACCCTAAAGTACCAAAGTATAACGGTTGTAAAGTGCTGTAACCTAATATTTACAACCAGTAGACAACAATATCATACGACTCGTGAAAGGAACGGAAGTAAACACACGTACGAATGTTTGCTAGTATACAATGTATAAGTTACCACGTGCATCCGCTCGTGTCGATACTTTATAAACGGTCGATTCAATGAAAGTTACGTAGACGCCTACACACAAATTAACACCAACAATAAGTTTGTTTCTTCGTATAACACGCGAACAACAGCCACTAGGACGACGTACATAACGCCTTAACAACACTAAGTTCAGTATTTAATTTTCAACTCTAATACTTTGGCTTAGTCTAGGAAATCAAACAAACGCAACAACAAAGGGCTTCCAATTGCGTTACTTCAATAAACACAATTACCCTTAATTTAGCGTATGAAGCGTTTGAAATGCCCATTCACAAACTATGCAGACCTTGACCTATTTGTGTTTGCGCACCCTAAAAACCAAATAGTTTTGGAACCGTTCCCAGCCGATAACAGCGGAAGTGTCGCCGGACACCGGACAAAGGATCCGTTATTATGTCAGTTCCGGACAGACACGTAAAAAAATACAAGTATGAAAAAGACTAGGCGTGGGCCTGACACAGGAAACTTTAAATAGTTACCACACATGTAAGTCAAGGACAAGAAGCGCTAAACATTTCACGGAGCTCATACGCGTTCTTATCAATCGTCGCGTCTACAATCTAAGGAAGTGGAATACTCGAGCTTTATTTATGAGAATTTGTCTGATATTTGTTTTCAGGGTTCCGTCAAAACGGAGACCTATTATTGTGCTGTCTGTACGTCTCGGGTCTCTTCTCAAGCTCGTACGGGATGAGTAATATTTTAGGAATTCGAAATTTAATATTTTAAAATGTAACTTTACCAGAAATTCAATATCCCGAGGTGTAGTATAAGGTAGACAATTTTTGTTTCGTAGTCTTGTAATTTTGTTTTGAACCCTCGGGCCGTCTGTGCTCAAGTCTTGGCTAGAAAGCAACGCATATGACATAGTTTGTACGATCACAATCTTGAATTGCGGTAAAATATGGTTACATATAACCTAAATACATAGATAAAGAGCGGAGTTCCTTGGTGCGCGATGCAGTGATTCACTTTCTACTAAGTACAAAAATTACAATATTGAGCAACATACAACCACTCACGTCTTTATGAGTGGGGTGTTGCTGCACATAGAGTAGATAACAAGACTTACTATCTTAACACCCTGCGATTACCCCTAAAGGTATCCGGGTATACTTTCAACGAGAGCATTCCCAAGGCGCCAGGCAGACCGCCTGCCGTACCGTCAAACCGGAGCCAAAACTTTTTACAGGTACAACTCCCTATATGTTCCTGTGTTGTTAGCAAAAACATATTTCTGAATTTTTCTTCTAATTTCCTTTGTGTTGTTAGAGAAGACATACCCCGCGTATGTGGGAGAAGTGGTAAAAAGGTGATATGCACAGAATATAAAAAGTACACTTTCTGTAACGAATCGCTGTAAAGCTGAATCGTCATGTATTTCCATTGAGATATTTTTGTTAAGATAAGCGTTATCATATCAGTATTTTACGTATCCGTATTATATATGTATAATCAGCTGATTATAACGCTGATTGTTCAAAACAATAACATCATTACAACAACGTGGCGATATCATATTTTTCGTGATGTTCTAGGTTATTTCAAAATTGTATACCGAGTGATCGCAAGTATTATTTTGGTACACTACAATCTTGATATACATTTAGATTATCTTAAAGATAATGTTTAGTAAAATGTCTTTAATAGTTTAAGTACCTAAATATTAAGTGAAAGAATGAATGAAATAAGAATGACTAAACAGATATACATGGGACGAGTGAACGAAAGTTTTGGAAGGGGAAGACCTAAGCGAACGTTCCGAAATCAGATTGAAGACGTTCTGAAAAAAGGCCAGGTCAAGAGTACCCTAAGCCGACGCTTATGTATGAAAGGATTGATGAGTGTAGATGAAGCGAAAGAGATATAAGGATCGTAGTAAGTGGAAATTCGTGGTCTCTGCCTACCCCTACGGGAAAGAGGCGTGATTTTATGTATGTATATTAAGTGAAGTTGCATGGTGGGAGGGCATTTTGCGATTGCCAGCCTGGCTAGCTACCACGAGTAGAAAGTCTGTCGCCAAGCACCTAACAGTGTGTCCGGCAGCAGTCCTTGAGAGCCAGTGAAATTACAGGCATATGAGACTTGGGCGCAGTGCAATTCGTGACTTGTGATGAAATGCATCTGTTATAGGCAGAGGTTAGTCCGCTTAGGATCAGGTGGGCCTCGAGCTTGTTCCGTCACAATAACATAAAAAAAAACTAAAAGCCAATCTAACAACCCGCAATATCCGCGTCAAGACTTAGTTTTAGGGGTCCGAATCACAATATTTCATGAGTTTTTTTTTTCGTTGTCTTGATCGCATCCTACCATTCACAGTTATTGTATAAATGGAGTATAAGTATATAGTTACCTATATTATATCTACCTATAGAAATCATTCAACCGAAATTGTATATTTCTAACTTTATTTGTTTAATGCGGAAGATCCCGTAACATATAATGTCCAAAACCCTCGTGGTTGAGAACTGATTGCTTTATTTTCAGGACAAAGCTATCATATTTAAATACTAGCTGCTCCCCGCAGTTACACTCGCGTGGTTATGGAAGATGATGATAAAAAGTGTTCTATGTGCTAATCCAACGCCCCATCCACCTCCATACCAAATTTCACCAAAATTGGTCCAGCCGTTCGAGCATGAAGAAAAACAAACACACAAACGTTCGCCTTCATAATATTAGTTTGACAAGGATCGATTTGTTTCCACCAAATATTCATTAGAAATAAATTATCAATATTTATAGTATTTATGGTTCACTATTTTGGCGATAATAGCTTACACATAAAAGATAAATATATGCTCTCGCGGGACTTTTTTGTCGAACGATTTAAGATAAACATTTCCGTTATACATTATGTACGTGCGATACTAAAAGGTTTTTGCAGCGCACTCCAAAATAGGTCGCATAATAATATTACGACAGATTTTTTCCAACTTACTTGACACTTGTCGTTATATTTTGGTCAATTCACACATTAGGTACCTTTATAAATTATAGCCTATGTGTTATTTTGTGTGTGTGTGTGTGTGTGTGTGTGTGTGTGCTATATATATTTATACTCTGCTCAAGGATTAAACGAAGACATTCTGTATACTAGGATACAAAAAATATGTTTGGACTTGCTTTTTATGTATCGAAAATATTATAACTTGTTAAACTTGTGATGGTTTTTGTCAACGTTATAAACAACTCATTCCATTTACGACCTACTTAGATAGATACCCATGACACACGGAAAGACAAACAGACGGCAGTGACATTTTCAACTTTCGTACAAAACTAATTTCCTTTCTGGTGGCTATCGAAAAACTACCATTAGCCCGAGCCCGCTGCTCATTATCTGATAAGGAGAAGAGAGGAACCGTGACGTCACATTTCTAGATAAGATTTCCTCCTTTACATAAAAGTTCTGGTATCAGCTGATTCCAGATTAATAGGCACATTTTTCACGTCATTAATTGATTGATGATAAACATGTTTATTATCATGGACATAGGCATTAACTTATACTCTATGTAACGAACGCTAAAGGCACGTTAAAATGCCAAGTGAAGAAAAGTAATTTACAAAAAGACAAAGTTGTCAAGTTACTATTCCTTTTCTAAAGATAAACTTACATCCCTTGTAATTAAACAACTTAAACGGTTTAAATCGCGTATATTTATCATTATTTTTGTACCGACGTTTCAAACACAAAAAAAAACTCCAAAAAAAAAGTGTTAAACAGTTTAAGTTGTTTAATTACTATGTGTAATAATCGCGAAAACCTAAGACAACATTGCATCCCTTGTGTTTTGTAGTAAGGTAGATTTCTTTGAAAACAAAGGTCGTTTTAAAACATCAAAATGCGGGAAGTAAATTCAATTTCCCTCGCAAATCCAACTAGGCTCTTTTGTATTTGCTTATTCTATACAAATATTTGTAATGTCAATTGCAGTCAAGAATGTGAAAATACGAGAAATTCGGCCTTGTTGCCGACCGACCTCTTTAGATACTGGTTGTTTGTCTATATCATTTAATTTTCTATTATAATATAATAATCTTTCAAGATAGTTCTAGTTTGCAAGGAGTGGTGAGCCGGCGGAGGTAAGTCCATAAATACCAAGCTGAATAATATAGCAATTAAAATGAATTGAATAGATTATGTATATGAATGTACTCCACTGTCTCTAACTTAGCTTACGCTCTTTTCTTTTATAATTATTTTTATTTTACAATACTAACATTTTTATAACGAGAAGACACTTTTCACCACCGATACTTTTGAATAGTTTCCCATCGTTTTTTATTACCTGCTATCGCCAGAACTACGAGTATTATAGGGTGATAAATATGCTTACTTGAGTGTTCTCTCCATGGTGGATGTGCGAAATATCTCCTCCTGGTCGAGCGAGAGCACACAGTAAATATCTCTATGGCACGCGGCGCCATGGCCGCGTCCTGGCAAGTTTTTAGCTTCACCTGAAATAAAAACAGATATTAATGTAAAACTTAATATTTGTGACGGAGTCTACGCGACAGAGCTGTCTTTATATATACAAGCCCTTATTGCAGACGCATTTAAAAATGAGACACCTAGAGATCGCACTAAATCCTAAATAAATCTCATAGATCCAGAACCTAAATCCTATATCATTATCATTTTGAGGCAGTGCTGGCTCAGCGGCATTGGCTATGGACTGCCGCGCAGCAGGTGCATAGTTAAAATCCCGCCGCGGGCTTGAGCTTCATGCTTACGAACGCCCGCCTAGCTAGCGACCACCCTCAAGTGCAAAATCTGTCGCCAAGCACTTAACGGTGTGTTCTGGCAGTTGTCTTTGAGAGCCAGTTATTCTAGGTTAAGCCTGTTTAACACCTTCGACCACATCATCACTTAGCAATAGGTGAGATTGTCGTCGAAAGGTTCACCTATAAGCAACAAAAAATAAAGAAACCATATGGGGTACAATATGTAACAACATGACAAGAAGTCGTTAACAAATTGGCGCTTAGTCGAATTTTAACATGCATTTTGGAAGTATGGAACAATTCTTATCCTAATGATTTGAAGCGGAGACCTGTACGTTAATATTTGGCTTAGCGTGTCAGAATACGGAATATATTTATATGGAAATAATGTTATTTCCATTTTCCCGCAGCAGAGTACCTAATGCATTCATCACTCTTTCTCCATTTTCTTCCTGAGCTACCTTCCCCTCTCACTATTATTCTCGTGTTCTATACAACATATGAAGTTATTGCGGTTATTTTACCTCGTCATGCATATATCGACATATTATTTGACACGTGGGAAACGTAGCACAATACATGATTCTAAGCATATCTAATAGGTACAATGATAGTTTTGAAGCAATGGTGACAATGGCTATTATATAGACTGCCGCCAACAGATATTCATGGTGCGATCCCGAATCCTGCCGAGTAGGTTTGAGTTTCACTGCATTTTGGGAATGCCCGTCCAGCTTGTTATCACCATCAAGATGGAAAACTATGCATCTAACAATATGTTTCGGCCAAAACGGTAGAGCCTGTAATTATAGCCTTTTCACACCTTCGGCCACACCATCGCTTACTAACACGGGATATTGTGGGCTGTGGCTAAGCGATAACCTACCAGCATAAAAAATAAACATCATTATATATATAAAGCCAAAAACTGGAAATCTCGCGAAATGTACCAAATTTCACGTATTTTAATCAAATTTCCAACTTTATATAACTTTGAAAATGGGTTCTTACTTCTCAATAATTGAAAATGGGTCCTTACTTCTCAATAAGTCCCTACCTTACACAATAACTAAATTAATTTGAACTATCACCTGGATTAAGAGGCTCCCATTCGATACCTGCCACATAGACCTTAGCTTCGCTCTTCTGTTTAATAACGACCCGAAACCTTTCCTGCGAACCATTTGCTACGACGCTGGCGTATCTCATGTGTTAACTAGTAGTTTAACAATTTCATTGGATAATTAATCTCATGACACGGTTCGCTAAACTCGTAACTCGAGAACAGCATTAAGACATCCAATGCCGAGTCGCAAGGCGTCACCTAGCTACGTGTGTACAATTACACGCGCCATTGCATTATCCGTTTTGGTAACACAAACGTCATTGGTACCATACCAGTCTACAATGGTTTTACTATCCATGTACTTAGTACACGAGATATGTAGATAATGTCGCTTCAATAACTTTGTATGCATTGCATATTGCACTTAGATACAACCAAACACTTTACCCAATCACACAAACCCACCCGCATATGAGACTTTCCGGAGGACTAAATTTAGCGAAGCATCAAGTTGTACGCGGGATTTCCTGCGGAATCTACTTACGCGGATAAATCATTTCGGAAATCTATAGAGAAGCCATCAAATATTCCGAGTTAAAAATATTTTACTACCTTGAAGTTTGAGAAAAAGAGACAACATTTTCCAACTAGATGCACGCTAAGTACGTTACACGGACTGACGTTCATAGTACATTGCGTGCGATGAGATACAAAATGTTACATTTTCAAGGATATAAGTACGCCATGAACTGTATCTCGTTTCCGCCTGGATAGCGACCACCTTCAAGTAGAAAATCTGTCGCCAAGCACCTTACAGTGTGTTCCGGCAGATGTCCTTGAGAGCCAGTAATTCTAGGTTAAGCCTGTTAACACCTTTCGACCACATCATTACCATCAGGTGAGAACTACCAGTGCGTGTTTGATTTAAACCGTCTAAAGCGTATATTCCGTCCGACATAAATCAAGATCAATATTTTTGAATTAAAGGAATAATGATCTACTTAAAAGGGAAGGAGTATTGGCACTGGTTGTGAAACATGTAGCGACCTCGGCGGATATCGCTATATACGGCCGACCAAGGTGAGGCGACCATCGGACCATAAGTTACTTATGTTGCCTACCGTCAAACCTATAAAGCTTACGACCTTTTTGGTACAACTTACTAGTATTCATGTGTATGGAACTGTTATGCGAAATGCAATTTAGTTTAGTATACCGGACGATGATGTCTCTGTAACAGATGTTTATAAGCAAATATTTTATGATTTTAATATTGTTAGGTTTGCAATAACGCCTGCCTATGCGGATTACATTATAAAATCACAAATATATCCAACAATATTAAAATTATAAGGTTGCATAATCATTTACAAGTATAAAACCAATTGCAAAATTGGTCTTGTTTGTAGTACTACGCAAGTGGTACTATACATGTCGCTCCATCCCAATACGATGGTTAAAGAACGATAGGAAAGATTTGAGTTATGACGTCATGTCATGTTAGCTCAATTGGTTAGAGCATACCCCGGCTTAAGGGGTGGATGGACGCGGGTTCGCATCCCGCACATGACTTAAATTTTTCCTATCGTATATTTGTGATTTTGTTATACAATATTTCATGATTTCCTACTTTATAGTTATTAACAAAACATAATTTAATCACTTCAGCCTAGTCTAATTAATCGATTTAACAATTTCCGAGATATCAAGGCAATATATTCCCACATTTTTATTCATCTATTACAAACAGTATTGTGAATGGCTTGTTAGCGGGTAAAACAAAGAAATGACGAAACTTTGTTTAGTACTCATGTACCACGGTGTACAGTTTAATATAGGAAACGCATAAATACGTACGTACGACTACAGGATGGATAGGAACACTAGATACATATTACTTTAATCAGTTTAAAATTCTAGCAATCTTATACGTTGGTGTTTCAATCGACATTTATAATATTATGTACTTCTTGATTCCCTGGACCCCCTTTCGTCTGCTTTGGCATGGGCAGTATGTTTCCTTATTCATGCACATCTGAGCCTTGTTAACACGACTGTCCAAAAAATGGAGTATCATGTTTTCAGGGTTCATGTATATATCTATGTTTGTTAGTTTCTTTATTCCACTATAACTTCTAAACGGCTCATCCGATTTTAATGTATAAATATCATTGGATTCGTCTTGACAGCGCAGGTGATAAACATAAAAAAGTAAAAAAAACAAACTGGAGGATGGATTTAAGATGCCTTATTGTGAGAAAAAAAAGAATTTACTCCCAAAGCCCTTCGAGTGGGCCATCAAAATTAAGGGCTTTGACAAACGATTCTATAAATATATTTAACTTACAGTTTTAATTTCAATGGAACGATAAAACGCTTGACAAAAATAAATTATTTGCAGTCGGGCTTTTATATTTTAAATTTATAGAAAAGATTCTATAATCTCTTGAAGCAGTGATGGCTCAGTGGCATTGGCTATGGACTGCCGCGCAGCAGGTCCATGTTTCGAATCCCGCCCAGAGCTTGAGCTTCACCGCATGGTGGAAGGGCATTTTGCGAATACCCGCCTGGCTAGCGACCACCCTCAAGTAGAAAGTCTGTCGCCAAGCACCGAAAGGTGTGTTCCGGCAGTAGTCCTTGAGAGCCAGTGAAATTACAGGCACAATGAGACTTAACAACTATGTCTCAATGTGACGGGCGCAGTGCAATTCGTGAGTTGTCATGAATTGCAACTGTTATAGGCAGAGGTTAGTCCACTTAACATCAGGTGGGCCTCGAGCTTGTTCCGTCACAATAACATAAAAAAAATAATAATAATAATAGTAGTTTATGCAACTGTCATATAATAGAGGGTATTAAAACATGAGTGTAGTTTCAAAATAAGATTACACGAGTGTTTTAATACCTAATTATATGCAGTTGCATACACTACTTTATTATAGGAAGCTACATTAAATAAAATTTTATCCAACAAAATATTACTCAAATTCGTATTTACGAAATAGCGCCAAAATGGAAAAGTCTGTTATTGGTCTATGGCTTGGAACCAGTGCGTTGCGCGCGCTCACCATAGATAATGTGTACTTAAATTAAATTGAAACCTCCTTGGTCGGGACACATTGTACTTTAATAATTAAAAAAATGTTTTAAAGCGTTGTTTTGTTAGGAGAATAATGCTTTAATTTAACTTTTTAATTTTCTTAAAGAAGTATGTAAATAAAATATGCCAATAAAAGTCTGTATGTTCATAATTAGAATATTACCGAATGAGATTATATAAATTCATTTATACTTATCGATTCGTTACATTTGTATTTATTGCTTATGTCATGAATTATATATGATATAAAATGTAGGTTAGCTACAACACTTGAGTCAATTAGCTATGCTGTGTCAGAGGGCATTCCTACGTTTATGGCAGTCAGATAAAGATAACATAGAACCAGACCAGAAAAGGATTGCGATGATTAATAATCGTGACGAATAAGACGGTACTGAACCTGCTACGCCTACGTATGTCATGCTCTGTGACGGATCACAATTGCAATTATAATATTTTCTATGTGTACAATCGAGTACAAAGCGTTTATTTCGTACAATGTATGTTACTGTACGTTTATCGTCAATAGTTTGTCTAAGTTTGAATTTAGATAGACTAGTATATTATGTGTATTATCCCCCGTTGGGTGCCGGGTTAGAATTTCACCTCCCCATATCATCCCTTGGGTGTCGTAAGAGGTGATTAAGGGAAAAATATTGGAAGGTGGGCCGCAGCACCTTCTAAAGAACTGCCATCTTACACTGCGATCCCCAAGCCACCTGCCAAGCGTGGGGATTATGGCCAATACCCCCTTAATAGGGGAGGCTGTGTTCAGCAGTGGACGAGTCGGCTGTTACAGTACAGTAGTGTATAATGCGGGGGTCATGCATGCTGCAATTTATAAACATTCTTGAAGCAATGATGGCCGAGCAGTAATAGCTATGGACTGCCGTGCTGCAGGTCCATGCTTCGATCCCCACCGCCGGCTTGAGCTTCACCGCATGGTGGAAGGGCATGTTGCGAATGCTCGCCGGGCTAGCTACCACCATCAAGTAGAAAATCTGTCGCCAAGCACCCAACGGTGTGTTCCGGCAGCAGTCCTTGAGAGCCAGTGAAATTACAGGCACATGAGATTTAACTATGTCTCAAAGTGATGGATTTCAATTGTGATGAAATTAATCCTCGCAATAGGCAGAGGTTATTACGCTTAACATCAGGTGGGCCTCGAGCTTGTTCCGTCAAAATATAATTTAAAAAAAACCGGTAACCTCGTGGCAGGTATTCAATACTGAGTATAGTCAGCATTTATACCTCGATCAAACGATCATTACTTTTGAAAATTCAGTTTTAAATTTTTTATTTTTATGACTGATGTCTATAGCGTTTGACCACAATCTCACCTGATGGTGCTCAAGTGATGATGTGGTCGAAGGTGTTAACAGGCTTAACCTAGAATTACTGGCTCTCAAGGAAAGCTGCCGAAACACATCGTTAGGTGCTTGCCGACATATTTTCTTCTTGAGGGTGGTAGCTAGAGCCAAGCGGGTATTCGCAAAATGCCCTTCTAACATGCGGTGAAGCTCAAGCCAGCGGCGGGATATCGAACAATGTGCATACCTACTGCGCAGCATTCCATAGCCAATGCCACTGAGCCATCACTGCTAACGAAAATCCCAACCGTTAAGAAGGTATATGTGATGATACGTCACAGTATTATATGAACATGATTGTGAATGTGCCAGTATTAGATATTATTCTTAATGTGACGTGGCAAGGTGTAATAATGAGACGTTCTTTGTGCTCGTTAATCTAGCTTACGCAATATCAATCAGACGTCGTATTAGTTTAAGTATCTAGCAGTATAGATGTATGTTTTGAAAACATTTACCAGGTTTATGGAAAGTGAAGCTAGGAACGTGACTGAAGTGGCTATGTACTAACGTCATAAAACCATAGTTGTTCTATTGTTTTCTTACATCATCTACTCTTCATTTGGCTACGGGAACTATTTTTTTTTTTTTATATTTATAGGTACCCACATGTTTAAGCCTTTACTAATATTCTGATTACCTAGAGCTAAATTTATATAGACTTAATTAAAAAATGAAACGCAAACCTAAATTTCTGAAGAAGTACAGGTTATACTAAACTTTTATTATATTTGCTCTCGTAAAAATTGGTTTTGTCGGACTATTTCAAGTAACAATAACTACTCCCGGTATAAAATAAAAGTTACGAAACGTAACTTTCTTTGATGTTACGTTACAAGTCAGTAACTAAGAAATCTATATATCAACATCTCATAAAAATCTGTCCAGCCATTTCAGAGGAGTGTGGTAACATACAGTCACATACCTTAGAGATTATAATGAGTGTTATGTGTTACATTCGGTAGGTATGTAACACATAAATCCAACCAAGTAAAACCAACAAAGAAGTTTCACAAACGTGCCTTTACGAAACTTTCCCAAAACTCAAATTACTCAATGATTACATGCGTGTATTATCATATACTGTGGCAAGATAATTGTTGAGATAGTTAGGGCAGCTAAACAAAGGAGAGAGACCTTCGTACGAGCGACGCGGACTCTCACAAATTCGTAGTAATTGGGCTGCGAGAGAAACTGTACATAATAGCTGATGCAAAAACAGGCGTCATCATCATCAACGCGGCGGTAACACACGCCACCGAACTGGATCGTGGGAGTGAAACGGGACCCTGTATGGTGGCATCTGTGTTGAGGAAACGCACACGGGCTGATGTTTAGCCACAATAGCGATCATTAAAAATGTTTCCACACGCTCGTGTGCGTAGCGATTGTTTCGAAATCGAGAGTAGCTGCGGTTCGCACCGAACACCATGCGGTGGATGCCATTCCAACCAGTCGCACGCGGCAACGACGGGGTTCTGTGCTCTTGAATCTTTGTCTTTCCATTCCGCCACAGAATAAACAGTACTATAACAATAAGGATTTTTTGAAGCGCTCGTAGCGAAGTTTGCTTATACGTTCTTAATCGATCAGCTAAGTTACATTACTACTGAGCGCTCCATGCTTCGGAGGGTCGCGGTTGTTGACTTACGATGGCATTCGTTATAGCATGGTGGTAGGGCAAATTGCGAATGCCCGCCTGGCTAGCTACCACCCCAATAGAAAATCTGTCGCCAAGCACCTAACGGTGTGTTCCGGCAGATGTCCTTGAGAGCCAGTAATTCTACGTTAGCCTGAACAACATCTTCGACCACATCATTACTTTCCATAAGGTGAGATAGTGGTCAAAGGCTAGCCTATCAGCTATAAATAAATGAATAAGATCACCCAGTTTTAATATTTCACTTCAATTATATGGTAACTTTTAGGGTTCCGTAGCCAAAGGGCACAATTGAACCCATGTCACTGTCTCTATCTTTACATCCGTATGTCACGGATCTATAACTAGCTCGTTAACGGAAATAATTATAAACCTGAAGTTTTGGAATACCTAGAAAGTTGTAACAAAGCAAATATTGAATAAAAAAATATTCAGAGATAGTCCAATATATCATGAAGAAGGTAGCTGTAAAAACCCTCAGGTGGTATCTACTGATACCACTCTGAGCAAAGTACGTATACATTTTTTTTTAGAAAATAAATAAACTGTTTATATTTAGTTTTAGAACATTTTCAGATCTATCTTAAAAACTTGAAGAAGACTGAGATTTTTGTAAACCCATTATGTACCGGATCCACCAATTATGCAACAAAAACTGACAACGCCGATTCATAATGTATCTTTAAGCTGTGATCATGTACTTAAGTTTTTAGTGTTCCGTAACCAAAGGGCAAAACTGAGTCCTATAAATAGAACTTCGCCTGTCTATCCGACCGTCCATAATTCTATATGTTACGGGTCTCTAGCTCGTAAACGAAATGAGTAACCACCCTGAAATTTTGATATTTTATGTAGAACGTTTACAAAAAATAATATTGTTGTACTTAGTAATGCAATTAAATTATTTTCAGGGGGGGCTAGATGGGCGGGGGACAATACATGAGAATATAGAAGAAAAGCAAATGTTTTATGTATATCTATAAAATTAACTAAATGGGGAGCCGTGCATTTTAGACCATTTTTGTTAAGGGGTCAATCTTAAAAACTAAATTACCAACATAGTTAAGAAGCTGAAAATTCGGTGTATTATATTCTATACCTTCTATTTAGTGAACTAATACTGAACATACTAAATTATAATTAAGTTCTCAAACTGTGTGTTTTTTTAAGCTAGTAAGTTTAGCCTTTGGACCACTATCTCAGGTGAGAACTATCTTCGACCACATCGTCACTTACCATCAGGTGATGGTAAGTGACGATGTGGTCGAAGATGTTGTTCAGACTAACCTAGAATTACTGGCTCTCAAGGACCACTGCTGGAACACACCCTTAGGTGCTTGGCGACAGATTATTTTTTGAGGGTGGTAGCTATCCAGGCGGGCATTCACAAAATACCCTTCCACCATGCAAAATGATCAGAACGAACGACCTTTTTTTTCATTTACGGACTTAACGACGCGGAACCTTAAAGAACGAAATCCGACACGCTATCTGCCAATTTATTTTAACATTCTTCATGGATCAACATTCAACGGAAATATGATTTGGTCATAGTACCATGGAAATGAATGTTATATAGGAAACAAGAGTGCTAAGTCACGAACAAGACTATTTTCAATGATCAATCAGGGGCAACTGTGGACTGAGGCAGGCAAAAGACCTGAATGCGGCACCACACGAGAACTAATTTCTTGATTCCTGGTAAATAACAGCTCATTCAATTATAAATTTCCGCGTACTCGACGGTGGGTCGACAGCCGCCTTGCCGTCCAATGTGCGATATATTTAAGTATAAATACATCACGATATAAATAAACATTACATACACATTTATTAAATAGTGAACAAGAAGGTAAATATATGCGAAAACTCTTGAATAAATTTTCAATGACATCGTACTTACCTATACAAGTATAGGTAAACATGTGGCTGGTATGTTTCGAAACGGCTGTGATGAATGAAAATTACTTTAACGGAGCACGATGGATAAATTTTTAGTGCCATAAAAATAAACTATTTCTGACGTACACTTAGAATATAGAAAAATATAAGTACTATATTTTCTTACAGACGATAAGATTTTCTTTCGATATGACGGAAAAGTAGCTGTATAAAGTAATTGTTGTACATCGGAAAATTATGTTTTCATCTGCTCTAACCTATAAACTCCACTTTTCACCTAAACAGATTAATATTTGAACCCATTGGCTCTGAGCTAGTGAAAATTGTGTTTCAGAGCCAATTACTTCTCCGATAGTTGTTAATCTGACAAAACTTAGTAACAGTGTTTCAAATAGCATTGTATTGTGTGCAAGCTATTTTATAGTCATTAATTTATCTTTTTATAGATACACTACAGAGTACATAGGTCGTTATGGTGACACCATAGTAAAACTAGACAAGTAGTTTGTCTTCAAAGAGCGATACCAAACGCGTATTGTATGCGTGGTACGTGCCACAGCATGCACATTTAGGAAAATATCTAGTGCCCAGGGTGCGTTGATTACTTTAAAAAAAAGTTGATTACAAAATTCGTGTGTAAGTAGCTATGAATTGATTTGATATAGCATACCTACACATAATTTACATAGATACCTATATAACTTTGAGATTATGAATAACCTGCGAATCCAGACTAGAGTAGCCATGTAAATCTCCTACTGGCCTCCAGTCAAACTACTTTTGTAATTTAACTGTGGTTACACGCCCGTTTCTATCCTACCTGCCTGCCTACGTACTTACGTTAATATCCAGTGGCACAATTAAACGTTCACCCACATGCACAGGACAAACTTGGTCCGACGCAGGTGGGTAGCGAGTTCGCGTGTTCCTTTTTAGCTAACTACTACTACCTATGTAACCTAACCTGCTTTTGTTAAGATTTTGCAATACAAGATTGTGTTCAACCCGTATTTTTACACGTCTGCTCAAAAAATTCAGTGTCGTAGGTTTACATAATGTTTGCGAGTTTCTTTATTCCACTATAACTTTTGAAAGACTGATTAGATTTGGATCCCGAGTAAAACGGGTAACAATTTCTTTAAAAAAACCTATTAAATGCTATTTGCCTGCATTTTCATACGGGAAAATAAATCTTATCCTGATCACATTCCAAAACTATATAATTCAAAAAATAAAACAGACGTATTCATTAATTTTTATCTGAAACTAGCGACCCGCCCCGGCTTTAGACGAACAAAAATTATTACGAGATAACTGTAAAAGTTAGACATATGTTATTTTAGTAGATATTGATATTAGAATTTTTTTAGATTGATTAATGTCCTCTATAATATTTTAGTACATCACTTTGCTCTATTGTCAACAATTTCCGCAGCGTGCGCGTTATAACGATTTTTGGTACTCTTTTCACACGTTGGGTTACATTATCAAGGTTTTCATATCCCTTGGAAGTTTTTGAAAATATTCTGTAGCCTATGTTCATCAGGGATAGTGTAGGATTCTAATCGTGAAAGATTTTTTCAAATCGGCCGCGTAGTTTTTAATTTTATTCGTTACATACAAAAATATCTAAAATCTTTCCTCTACAATGTAGGTATAGATAGATAGTATAGACTAAGCAACTGCGTAATACGCTTTTTATCTATTATCATAACAGCAAAGGATATGTATCTTATCGACGACTCCCATTGAAAGGTTTAAATCCACTAGATATGGGATTGTACCTAACAGCAGATGTGAAGATTGAATGGAAGTATTATATTTGCAAGCACACGTGCTCGTCCGCCGATAACGGTGACGATAAACGAGCGTGTTTTTCATTAACGGATCGACGGGTTTCCATGAATGGGCGGACTGAATGGAAAATGCTAGGTTTGTTTCATCCATTCACCGGGCGGCGGCGCGGCGGTGGCGGCGCGGCGGCGGGGTAGCGTCAAGGCTCCGGAACGGTTCAATACTTCGTTCGGCCTGTTCGGTGCTTTGCTGCTAGATAAAAGTAAAACTCTACGTACTTACTATGATTTAGTCTGAGACTCTATACTAAACAATTCTTTTTTTAGTTTAGACAGTCACAAATACAATTGCGGCCATTCGATAGTGTACAGCAGATAGGCAGAGCTTCATAACTCATAACGCGGTTTCTTAGCAATTATGGCATGTCTAAACATATAAAGTGAAGGTAAAGTTAATTTATTTTTTAAAGTTTTTAGGGTTACGTAAGAGAAAACGGGAGCCTATTACTAAGCTTACGCTGCTGTCTGTTAGTCCTACCTATAAAAGCTATTTATAACAATTTTAGGTAGCCGATTTAAATTTATACGGAATTACTATGATATGTGTCATAATGGCAACCGCCTTTTTTTTTTAATAAATAATAGTAATAAAAACAAAAAGTAAAATATATAGATAGAAAAGAAACGTTTTTTCTCAGATTTTTTGTTTTAGTTTTATCGTAAAAACGGTTAAGCATAAAAAATGCAAACACATATTTTTTTTAATAGGTTGAATTTGTAAGGGACCTCCTTCGGCGTGGGAGTTGGACTGGCACAGAGCCAGTTTTATACATGTACTTATATAAAATTATCATAAGTAACATAATCCTGCGGCTAAAATAGGGAAAATTCGGATTATGAACAGGAATGTCGTCTGTAGGCAATCATGTGAATGAATTTAGCAAAACATAATTTATGTAGGTAAAATAAAATGATGGAATATTAAAATAAGTTTCCTTGTGTAAAATACTTAATGAGTCAATTGCAAAATCCATTTATAATACATAATTTAGATAAATTTATACGTACTTGTATCCTATACTGCAGCTTTGTCAGTATTTTAATTAGGAGATTCAAGATTTTTGAGGCTCAGTTGAGATTGATATTAATAGTACGAGCCTAAGCGCTCGACTCGAGTCGACTCGCAGTGCCCTACCTTCTGAATCTAACTGAATCATTCAATAATAACCGATAGTATATTAATCTTGTCATTTGATCAACTAGTATTTTGAACAAGTACTAAAGTTTTCATCATTTTTCATCCAGATACTAGGATCAGATTTATTTTTGTGGGTATTCTTCACACTATTCTTCGCATAACAAACCTCGATCAGATACTCGCTTATTCTTTTAGTTTTTAAAAACGTGAACAGCTGAGTACTACGATGTGGTCTTTTAAGAAATTGTTTTCTACAACGGTAACCAGTTTCATCTTTTCACACAATATTGCTGGACGGTCCGAACAGTAGTATTTAATTTATATTCCTACAGCAACTTTTGGAGATTTTCAGGTTTCTACTTCTTCTTTGGTTCTCGAGCGGTGATTTAATTTTGAATATGAAACTTTAAGAAGGCTTCGATTTATTTTTTGGACAACAAGCTCTATATGTGACCCGGGGCGCGATGGTAAATATTAGCGCGAGTTCATCTTGCTTCATTACACGTTTTAGTGGGTTTCAGTGGGTGCGAGTCTCCACGCAAATACCCGTCTGTCATCTCCTGGGATAATGCCCGCCTAAAAAAAAACACTATAATCTTTCTACATTTGCGTTCTTATAGGTCTTAGGCATCGTCGGTCATTATACATAACCAACACGCATCCCCGCAAAAAATTTCTTCAACTGTTCTAAAGTCATTTAAAATAAAACATTTCTAGACCTTCACTTTGAAAACAATTGCGAGTTTTATCCATATTAACTTATTAGGAACCGGCTAGGACCTGTGTTATATTTACCGGAAAGATTCTTTCTAGACCTAGCTTGTTTAACATCTTCGACCACATCATCACTTACCTAAAGGTAGGATAGAGGTCATAGGTTAGCCGACCATAAATTATAAAAGGCACTGTCGAAAAATATATCTCCACGGCAATACAGCTTTTGGAGATTTTAAACTTTGTTATTTTGGTTCTTTACCGGATGTTAATTTTATCTGAAAGTTATTATTTTTTTAAATCCCTGGTAAGTTATCCTTTTACCACTATCAAACCTGATGGTAAGTGATGATGTGGTCGAAGATTTTGTTCAGGGTAACCTAGACCTACTGGCTCTCAAGGACAGCTGCCGGAACACACCTTTAGGTGCTTGAAACACATTTTCTACTTGAAGGTGGTAGCTAGCCAGGCGGGCATCCGCAATTTGCCCTACCACCATGCTATAACGAGTGCCCATTCAACCACTGATCGCGGCGGACGTTGCTTAACTTTACTGATCGATAAGAACAGCTAAGCAAACTTCGCTACGAGCGCTTCAATATGTAATGGAAGTGACTTGCTTAGCGTCCGTGGCGTTTGTACCACATCAGTCCTGTATATGTAGTAGCCCTGTATATCGATTGTGAACTGGCAATAGGTCCTATCTTTTATCACGCAGCTTAAGAAAAACTATGACTAAACAACCAGATTTCTTATTGCCAGTTCACAGTCGATATAGGCCGAGCTTCAGTAGGGTCGGAGTGCTTTGTATAGTGGACGTCTTGAATTCTGTCATTTCAGATTTTTGACAGATGTCAGTCGACTGCTCTTCCGATTCTCTATGACATGTGTTCAAACATCTCCTACCTATCTCTTACCGTTTTGGAGATATGTCATCTATCTTTGACTTAAGCAGCACGCTCTACGACGTGGGACTTGTAAGACTTCTTGATGTACTTTCGAATAAATAAGGCAACTAATTGCTGCAAGCTCAATTAGTTAATAGCCTACTTTTAAAATTGTTTGCATTCCAGCCATTAAAATGTGCCCTAGGTTTGCCTTCATGTTAACAATTATGTAGATACTCTTGAACAAATATACCACGAACGAATAGACATCACTGCTTCAGAGGAAAGTTCGTGAAAATGGGTTGCTGATTACTTGCTGCTTAGTGAGTATGACTTGTGAGCGCATTTAGTTCGTAGTGAGCTGGGTACATAAAACAAAATAATCACCCAAACCTGTCCAGAAATCAAATAGCATTAGCAGCATACATTTAGCTTACCCGTCTTATAATTCTTTCACATTTGAATTGTTACATAAATGACAAAATTACAAATATACGATAGGAAAAATTTTAGTCATGTGCGGGATTCGAACCCACGTCCTACCTGAGTAGTACTCTAGATGTTGCTCCATCCTAATACAATGGTTAAAGAACGATAGGAAAGACTTGATTCATGTCATGTTAGCTCAATTGGTTAGAGCATACCCCGGCTAAAGAGGTGGATGGAAGCGGGTTCGAATCCCGCACATAACTTAAATTTTTCCTATCGTATATTTGTAATTTAATAATGTAATCCGCATAGCAGGCGTTATTGCAAACATAACAATATTAAAATTGTTACATAAATATTATCAAAGCAAATTGAATATATCGTTGGCGATTGGAATTCACATATCATATATCTATCTAACACAAGAATCCTCTCTCTTTCGCAACAAAGTGTTTAATGACATCATTAGTTCATATAAATGTATAGATGTTCTTACTCACTTGGTTACTTACTCCAATAAGGTACAAAGAACAACATTACCATACTAATGTTCGCGTACTATCTGGTGAAAGATTTCCATCTTCTGCAAATTGTAAATAGAAAACCAATTTTCTCGCACTTTTCTAATGACGCAGCACGGACGTTCGAACATCACAGAAACTAGTAATCAAAGAGACGTGCTTCTCTTCACATAAGTGTATATTTATATAAAAATAAAAAAAACCCTGAAAATTATGGAAGTGGGTAGGTTGTAACTGTTGTTGTGGGTTTTAACCATGCTGATTCAAAGGCAGATTACATTAAATCTTATAACGGCGTATTCCATTTGACGCCAATTTCGTTATTTACGATAATTTTGACCACATTCTGCGTCTATGGTTGTGATCACTGTAATCGTTTGTAACTGTTATCCCCTGTTCCATTTAGGATAAGAACGCTTAGAATGCCACTAAAATTTGTCACTTTTGACTTTAGATGCAGGTAATTCAAACTGTTCCAGTAGCTTCATAGCGTTTATGGCGAAAATAATGCCAAGACCCAAGTGGAACAAATTTTTGGGAGTGTGATAGTTTTTTTCGTTATTGGCGGATTTAACTACAAATGGTACGCACCTTAAGTTATAACATCATTTTACACATGTAATTCAGCAATAAATATATATACTTTGACTAAAACACTGACCGCACATTATCACGGTCCGTATTCCACAAGGTATTTCATAATTTTCAGTGTTTAAAGCCGGTTGCATTATTTTTCGTTCTTTTTAGTTATACATAAATGGGGGAGTAGTTGACACATAGGTCGGGATATTCACCTTAAAAACAGTGTAGGGTGAGCAAAATGTTTTAATGTAATAGTGAATAATATATTCTAAAAGAAAGGGTTTTATGTACATTATTGCATATTATTCACTTAACTCATAAGAGTAACCGATAAAAAATGAAAAATACATGAATATAAAGTACCACATGCACCCATGCTTGACATGCTAAAAATTGATTTGTTTGGGTAGTTGACATAGTTGATTCAGTAGTTGACATCAAACATAGAAAAATCATTTATTTATAATGAATACTTTAATGTGGGCTTATTAATTTAAACCATCAACAAAGGTATATCATTATCATCATAAACGGACTTGTCTTTAATAACAGGCCGGTTAAAGTCACTATAATACATATCTACAACCTACTTCAAAAGTTAAAGTAAAATCTTCAAACCTTCAACCTTAAATAAAATAAAAAGATATTGTCAGTAACTTTTCCAACTTTTTTGTTCTAAATCGGATCGCTAAAACACAACACATCTCTAAGGACTCCCTATTTTAAGATGATGAAACATTTATTGGATCTTCATTGGATGGATCTTGAGTTTCTTCAATACATCTATATAACTCTGGGTACATTATGTTTATTGCTGTAGCAACCGAAATCCCTCTATTTACAATTTAAATAGCTTGTAAGAATATCCTGTTTAGGACAAGCGAACATCCTTTTTTATTGGATAAGAGGGCAATGAGCAGGCGGCTCACCTGGTGGTAAGTGATCACCGTCGCCCACTAACATCCATAACACCATTGGTCTCGAGGATGCGTTGCCGGTCTTTGAGGAAGGAATATGCTCTCTTCTGGAAGGCCCCTAAGTCGTATCTGTTCGGAAATACTGGGCTTACTACACCAGACAGCTGGTTCAAAATTATGGCAGTGCGAGGTTGAAAATGACGTAAAAATCGCAAGGTCGTGGAATTCCAGACGTCGACATGAAATTGATGAAACATCATGCTTTGTCGGGACGTCCGATGGCAAAATTGAGCTGCAGGCAAACTGGCAACATTTTTTTTATCCCTGATAAATCAGCCTTAGTTCACTATCTCACTTGACGGTAGGATAAAGTAGGATCGACGGCTTAACGTGCCCTCCGAATCACCACATGACCGCGGCGAACGTTGCTTAACTTTGCTGATTGGTTCAGAACACTTGAGCAAACGTCAAAATCGAACATTTTCTCAGTAGACTCCCCGTGATAGATACGGTAAAAGATGTAGATGCATCCAAAATATCTACGCAGTGCCAAAGGGTTGAGCCGGTCGGAGAGAACTTGATCGTCAACGATTCGCGTCGTTTTGCGTTGAATGCGATCAAATGGAAGAAGTTGATACTGGGGAGCTCTCGCCCAGAGGTGAGAGCAGTACTCCATGTGAGGCCGACCCTGAGCCTTATAAAGTTGCAGGCGATAGACCGACGTGAAGTTCCGTCTCGCCTTTCCACCACCGGCTTATAATCCACCACCGCCGCCCATCGATGAGTAAGGTATACTAAAAGATCACCAGCTGGGCAACCGCGGCGAAAACCGTACTGGCGATCGCTAATCAACTGGTGCTTCTCTAGAGAGCTCAGAGCTGGTTATTGATAATAGATTCCATTATCTTGGAGTACAGAGACGTTATGGCTATATGGCGGTAATTGGATCGGACGGATTTGAGCGGTCACCTTTTTAAGGGATCAGGTGCACCAAAGTCGTCTTCCATGTTTTTGGGACAACGCTTGATGTGTAGCAGAACCGGAAAAGACGCGTTAGAACCGGTTTCAACCTGGAGCACAAGTACGCAGCACAATCGGAGGGATGCCATCAGACCCACCTGATTTATGAATGTCCAAGGAGAACAGTGGGTTACGTACTGCACTTTGCCAGAAAATTATATCCGGCATCGAGGTATCACACTGTGGTATGTTCGGTGGTGAGTTCCCTTGGTCATCCAAAGTCGAGTTAGACGCAAAGAGAGAGCCCAGAAGATCGGTCTTCTCCTTTGCGGTGTGTTCATGTTTCTCTCTGATGGGCCCTGCAGAATATGGAATAAAGAGTTCCATACCTTGAAGCACTACATCAGCAACAAAATCGGCAGTGACATCTGGATCATCCGGCTAGAAGCAAACTTGCCCAAATGGGTAGGATGCAAAAAAGGACCGCATCCCGTCCAAATCTGCAGACCTATAGTGCCACACGACAACCGAGGGTGGTCCGAGGGGGTCGAGTTGGGCGTGTAACCAGCACTGAACTCCGGATCAGGCAGTGGCCCGACGACCCTAGAGGAGCGTTATGGATGAGTAGTTGTCCGTGTGAGAGGTCAGCAGAAGGTCCAACAGGGAAGGTGTATGCGAAATCGTGAACAGACCTCCCCGCATGATCGATGTTGCGCGGACTAAGCCATTCGCCATGGTGGGCGTTGAAATCGTCAAGTATCACGATCTCGATATCGAATCTATCTATATTCGATATCGAGATCGTATCGGCATTACCGTAGCAATGGGACCTATAAAGACACACATAGATTCGCTTATGGTCATCGCAGTCTACGCGCAACCAAATGTCAGAAAGGCCCCGTCCTTCAAGGCTGCTGAGACGACGAGCACAGATATCCTCTCTGACGTAAAGACACCCCCACCCGCGGCAAAAAGAAATGCTCCAGTTTGTACCCTGGGTATGTGAGGTATGAGGTGTCTGTTGGAGAGCATATCTGTGTTTCGGTCAAAAAGAGCAAGGCCAGCTTAGCAGTTTCCAGGTGGTAGTGGACATCGTTCAGGTTAGAAAGGAGACCCCGTATGTTGCAAAAGTTCACGGCTAGAATGGTGTTGAGTGACTTAAGCCTCCTGCTTCGTTTGCCTCAAGCAGCAGAAATAGGTATGAGCACGGTTTTACTCCCTCCAGAATAAGCAGTGCAGCCCAAGCATCGACCTTCAGGTTCAGGTCCTGGAGGTAGATGACCGGAGAGGGATTTTCCAGTGTTTTCGCGGCTGGTACCCTGCTCTAGATTAGGGTCATTGATTTCAATTTAAAAAAAATGTCTCAGTACTTGACACCGTATGCATGTGTAGTTGACATCCCTATCAAGTATTGGTTTTAGTGATAGGAACTAGACTCACTAAATACTAAATGATTGTCACCTTACACTGATCACTGACATAATGCAAACTTGACTTACACCTAGAAAACCAGTAGTTAACTTGGGTGTCAATTACTACTTAATGCTGAAAAATGCGTAACTAGTAGTTGACACACACAAAGTAACGGAACCCGTTGCATCCACCAGGTTAGGAGTGCAATCCGGGTGATGAGCACTAAACTATTAACAACATTATACATAAGCTAAGTGAGCTATTTGACATAGCAATACAAAAAAGTGACTTAATGTAAATTCACACACCTCTCGTAATTTTGCTAGAAATATTATAATAATCATTTTTTACCGACACCCACACAGAAAAACACACGACATTACTAAAGGGTAGAATCAATGTTGTCAAAATGAAAAAAATAATGAGTCTAGATATATTTCCTATCAATGGGATGCGTTCACATGACCTGTACTATGAAAAATCTGTCTTTATATGTCTTCAAAGTTGAAAGTGTCAACTACTACCTCAATGTCAACTATACCCACTGTTACGTTACTGTTCTTATCATTCGCTCGTCTAAAGTGCTGTTTACACCGACAATGATTGTAATTATCTTTAAATCATCCGGGAATACAAGTACAATTTTATCAGTTCATGTATTTTATCTTATAAACTCCTCCACGGATTTCAACTTTAGAGGTATAATCTACCGAACAAAAAAATAAACATTAAAATCAGTTTATAATAAGCGGAGTAATTCCGTAACAAACAGAAAAAATGGACAATTGAAATGAGAACATACTCTTTTTTTGAAAGCCGGTTAAACATTCTATCTAACGCATTAAGCACAAGGCGTTGTACCTTAATATAATTATTTATTAATAAATATAATAATAATATTCATTTATTAACAAATATAGTACAAGTATTAGGTGAAGCAGTGATGGCTCAGTGGCATTGGCCATGGACTGCCGCGCAGCAGGTCCATGGTTCGAATTCCGCCGCGGGCTTGAGCTTCACTGCATGGTGGAAGGGCATTTTGCGAATGCACGCCTGGCTAGCTACCACTCTCATGTTGAAAATCTGTCGCCAAGCACCTAACGGGGTGTTCCGGCAGCTGTCCTTGAGAGACAGTAATTCTAAGTTAAGCCTGACAACACCTTCGACCACATTATCACTTGCCATCAGGTGAGATTGTGGTCAAAGGCTAACCTTTCAGGAAAAAAAAAACAAAAAAAAAACCTAGAATAATAATTATGAAAACAATTGTGAAAGGAAATGCATTATATAAGTAGATATTTATTGTATTATCTGGTACCATCCAAAACCATATAACCTGAGCAAGATCTCCGTCTCCGAAATATTAATATATTACCAACTTTGTTCCAATCTATTGAATTGGTTAAGTATCTAATCAAAATAACCCGACATTTAGTCGACGATTATGCACACATTAATAATTATAGTAAACAAGGAACTGAGTGTGTAAGGCTGCATATCCACTGAGATGTGCGAGTAAGATGAGCGGTTTAAAGCGCGGACAAGTTCTAAACCACTTTACTTGAACTAATATTATGCATTTCTTTTTAGTTTATATCAGTAAGAATATTATGTCAATTTTAATCTAATTTTCTAAGCCCAAGATAATTCCGAAATACGTTTCCTAAATAAAACCTCGATGGAATAAAATAACAAAGCTGACTCTAAATTAAACTTGCAACGTAAATATCAAAATTATTTATAATAGAAAACCTTTATCATAACGGGCAAGTAAAGTAAAATTTTAGATTTATGTTACTAGTTCTGTGTTAATAAGCTTTCTTTCGTTTTTCACCCAAACAGATTGTGATTTCACCATCCCTGCTTCTCTTTCACTCTTATATAGGCCGATAGCGACAGGATTCCAGCATTTATCAGCGTCTTAATAGAAACAAAATACAGCAATAGAATCGCTTCATTTTCCTAGCATTGTTGACCGCAGCGATCCTATTGATAGATTTTTATCTCGAACACCGCTTACCTTATCTCTAGTGTATACGCAGCCTAAGGACTAAATTAGCTCTAGTCGGGTCAGTGAGAGTTGGTGAGCGATAGCGGCTATGCTCACTCGGCTATCATATCTGGTAAACGTAACATAGGGACTCTCACACTCGAATTTATCGCAATAATTACAAACAAATTATTCGATGTTTCCAGTATTAACAATATCATACGCAATACGTACAGTCGCCTGCAATAAGAAGTATACACTGCGTAATTTTCAAAATAACGTGATGTCACTAAGTCGATTATTAATAATCGAAGTTAACATTAACATGAGTAAAAATATTCAAATTATTCATTGATTTTAAGATACTTCTGATTACATAGAGACAAACAGAACTCATTGCCACTATTTTGAAAATTACAATGTGTAGTACAAATGTTTATAGTTACTCGTCTATAGTTGAATTCCTATAAGAATATGGTTTAAGCCTGGTTGAGCTGACTAAAATGAGGCAAAATAACAGCATAGTCTGTTCAGAAAGACAGATGGACTTGGGATTTGACTTTGGGACTGGGCTAAATTGATAATAATGATAAAGAATATTAACTTTAATATATATGTATAGTTATTATACGACAATTATATCAACTATAGTTATACACTTTTTTAAACTATTACGGTTCACTCGATAACTAATATTATTACTTACGGGATTTGTACCGTGGTCATTTTTATTTTTGAGCTCCCGATATTTCGACGCAGTTGCATGCACCATAATCGGGAGCTCAAAAATAAAAATGACCACGGTACAAATCCCGTAAGTAATAATATTAACTATAGTTATAGTTTATTTATGAAGCAGTGATAGCCGAAGGGTAAGGTAATAGCTATATGGACTGCCGTGCCGCTGGTCCACGGTTCGATCTCCACGCGTTGTCGGCTTGAGCTTCACCGCATGGTAAAAGAGAATTTTGCGAATGCTTGCCTGGCTAACTACCACCTTCAAGTAGAATAATTGTTGCCAAGGACCTAACAGTGTGTTCCGGCAGCAGTCTTTGAGAGCCAGTAAACTACAGGCACATGAGACTTAACAACTGTATGTCACAGGGTTATGGGCGCAGTACAGTTCGTTACTTGTGTTGTGACGAAATGCATCTGTTATAGGTAGAGGTTCCCCTTCAACATCAGGTGGGCCCCGTGCGTGTTCCATCACAATCCCATCAAAATATAGGTATCCCAAGTACAGTCTCAGAACAACCAGAAGAATGACCATACTCTAACATATAAGCTTAACATGTAGACCGATTGGTTCGTGTTGTTCCTAAACTTCATCAAAGCAACATTGTAAGTTTAACAGAAGACAAAGAGCGTACACCCGCCGATGCGTCGCTGCTAATCAGAATCCATGTTAACACGAAAATAAGACACTATTGTGTACATTGAGGCTCGTGACTCGTGGCTAACATTCACATGTTAATGCACTGTTCCACAAATACAAAGTTAATTTTTACGGTTCTCGTCAATTCCCGAGGCCCGAAGGCGTAGAAAAGGGCGAACGTGAGGGACGCAGGTAACTAATTACTTAGCGGGTTACACACACTCAAACATAAAACAAATAATAGGATTCAATTAGCGACCGCCCTTTTAGGTGGGTTGACTAAGTGTTGGTAGAGAGAACAAAGGTGTTCAGCATTCGAGGCGGCGGCGACCGGCGCGGTGGCTCGGATAAGGCGCAGGCGCGGCGGAAGTCACCATAAGCCGTGAGGTGTCTGTCCCCGCCGTGGGAGCGTCAAAACACGAGCTGAAACTAGTGGGCGAAGCGATCTGATGACACCCACTCCCGAATTGTGCGTATGCGCAAGACTGTTACCCTATCTATCTACACGCTGTCTATATCTAAAAAATATTAAGAGGCAGGCTGCTAAATGTTCAGCTATTACCAATGCTATTAAAACGTAACTATATAATATATAATAGTACTGTATGAGAAACTGAAATTTTGAAGTGCTCATATCGTAGCTTGCTAGTCGTTATTGACCGATTAATTACGTTAAGCAATGTCCGTTGCGACTTGGATGGGTGACCGCTAAGGCATTACTTCTGAGCCTAATCTTTCGTGCTTCGGAGGGCACGCAAGGACAAAGATCCCGTTTGTTGTTTTAAGATGGCAGTCGTTACAGCATTGTCGTAGGTAATTTTGCGAATGCCCGTTTGTATAGCTACCACCCTGAAGTGAATCTGTCGTAAATCACCTAGCGGTGTGTTCCAGCTGTCCTTGAGAACCACTAATGAACAACAGGTTAGCATGAACAACATATTTACATCATCACGTACCATCAGGGAATTGGTCAAATGCTAGACGCTATTAAAAATGCATAATACTACTCAAGGCTCAAATTATGCTTCCCTGGCTAGTCCTCTGAAAACTACAACCTTCTAGCCGACGATGTATACGCTAAATTAAACCCATGAAAAACCGCTGTAACTTTAAATTCTCAAATTTTTTTGTAGATATTACTTTTCTAGCAAACACGTACTTTAATACATTTTGAGAAAAATATTTTAAAAACTAAAAGGGATGACCTATATTCAAATTTTCGTGGATGGATTTTGCAGTAAGCCACGTACTTTACAATTATTTATTTAAAAGTAACACCCACAGCTACTTTTTGAAACCACCTATGATTATACATGGTACCAACACCACAGTAATGCTGTATACATCAATAAGATACATCATGTGAGAACTGTGACTTCAAATTATGAAGTCACAGTTCTCACACTCTTTACTTGCTACGTGGGGATTATGACAACCCCCCATGTTGGGGGAGGCTGTGTTCAGCAGTGGACTATCCGGCTGATACAGTAATACTTATATTTCAAAATACCTTGGCAGATACTGTTAAATAGATACTAAACAGGTATTTTAGTACATTTTTGTCAATACTTTTAGGTATTTTCTAGTAGTAGAGTTCAATGTATTCCTGGTGTGTGGAATGGAGACTCTGGGGTCAGGGATCGCGCTCCGGAAGGCGTACTGCACCCTTATCGCAGACACAGTTCTCGTTATCGTGGATTTATGCGCATCGCGACGCAATCGATCATAGCATGCCACAAAGCAACATCACTAATAGCTTCTAAATATAAATTCTAAATAACAATAAAAAAAATGCCCCAAAATACCCTTAAAGAATAAGAAAAATATTCAACACTTACATTTTTTTATTTTTTTTTAATGTTATTGTGACGGAACAAGCACGAGGCCCACCTGTTGTTAAGTGGACTAACCTCTGCCTATAACAGACGCATTTCGTCAACGACGAATTGCACAGTGCCCGTCACACTGAGACGTACAGTTGTTAGGTCTCATGTTCCTGTCATTTTTCTGGCTCTCAAGGACTGCTGCCGGAACACACTGTTAAGTGCTTGGCGACAGATTTTCTACTTGAGGGTGGTCGCTAGCCAGGCGGGCATTCGCAAAAAGCCCTTCCACCATGCGGTGAAGCTCAAGCCCGCGGCGCGATTCAAACCATGGACCTGCTGCACGGCAGTCCATAGCCAATGCCACTGAGCCATCACTGCTTCATATTGCCTATATTAACATATTGCCGTAAAACATGGGCTATGAAGAAGATTAACTAAGAATATTGGAAATATGTCAAAGAAACATTGAAATAAGTATGTTAAACAATAAACTATGGACCAAATATATGGTAGAATGATACCCACGAGAAGCAAAAGCAGATGAGAAGAAAAATACAAATAGGAAGACACAATTTAAAATGGGAAGATAGTATTTATAAGATAGATGGAAACAAAAGACATACAACAGTGTAGATTGGAAATGAATGGAATGCAGTGTAAAATGTTGCATAACACATAAAACATTGGCATAATTCTTTTGTTTTATTTACTCTCATAATATTCATCTAAAACACTAGGTTTGACCTCAACCTACATTTATTCCAGAACATTTCCCATTTGCTCAGTTTTTTCTATAATGTTCTTCTATGGGTATGTTCCATTAGTCGCTAAGAACGTTAATTTCGATAATTTTGATCACATTCTGCGTCTGTGATTGTGATCACTGTGATCGTTTGTAACTGTCATCCCCTGTTCCATTTAGGATAAGAACGCTAAGAATGCCACTAAAATTTGCCACCTCTGTCACTTTTGACATTAGATGTAGGGAATTCAAACAGTTCCAGTAGCCTCATAGCGTTTATGGCGAAAATAACGCCAAGACCCATGTGGAACAACTTTTTGGGAGTGTGATCGTTTTTAGCGTTTTTAGCGAATCTAACTTCAAATGGTATGTACCCTATATAGTCCTATTACTTTATCTTTGTACCACATACCAATTTCATGTCAACATACATAGTATCAAAACTAACAAAAACTGATATACAAGCGGCCGGGCGTAAAGAATATAAATGATTCACCATAATCAAGTGAAACCATGGTGCTAAGGGCCAATAAAAGCAGATGGTACCTTTTATACATAGCCTTGGAGTCACTTGAATTAGATTGGTCACAATATACCAAAATATCCAAGGCTTAGGTATTTATGAGCAGACAATTATGGTGATCAGTTTGTCTTGGTCAGGATTTGAAATAGGACCATGAGGTTTATTTTGGGTAGCTATAGTATTATTGCTTAAGTCTAATAATATTATCTAAGTACCTATCAGGCCTGACCGATGTGAATGTATGTCTGTGCATTTTCTCATGACTTTTTTTTCACTCAGTAACACAGTGAACTAAGAGAAGCACTGCTATGTTCAGAACTTGTTGAAAACATTGTAATTTTCATTGTTGCTGACACAGCCCTTAAACATTCTAGCTATAAAAAAGGTGCTGGAACTAATTCGGCAAAATATGTTCTGCCATGAGCTATGCTTACAGCTAAAATGGTGATCATTTATTTCAATACAATAGAAGAATTGGCAATATGAGTTGCACTGCAAATTTGTAGTGTTCACATTCGGAAACCTTGTCAAGCACCATTTTAAGATCAATAAAACATTTAAGACCTTACTATTAATTATGCCTGCCGACTTCCTTTTGATAATAAGATTTTATGAATGAAAATATTGCTCAACAGAATAGATAATATTCCTATTTTATTATAGAAATATTGTACTATGAATTATGATTATTGTAAAGTATTGCGAAGGAGAAATAGAATTCATATGAGCCTTTCTGGGATTTTGTAATAAATGTGAACAGCCGTGCGAGTTGACTTAATATTTTTGTGTACATACAGTTCCCAGCCTTAACATACAGGTAGTGGCTTAAGTATCAGTGCTGTCCCAAATTGTGCCATACACGTGGTATAGAATCCAGAAGGAGCAATGACCAAGGTACTTTTGAAATAATGTTACCAGGATATTAAGATGCGCATGGGTTAGAGATAATGAGTAAATTGGTAATATGCAAGATCCCAGTTCAAGGCAAAGTACTGGTACGTAATGGAGAAAGAATGAAGTAGTAAGAACGAATATTAAGTAGAGCATGTTTAATGTATGGATAGAACTATGTAGAATTATGGCAAACTTAATAGTGGCCAATTATGTGTATCCATGAGCTTATTATTATCTGTTAGTGAGCTTATTTTTATATGTGATGAATCAGCTAGGCCATACTTTAAAGACCTTAGTATTTTACTCTATGCACAAAGATTTGTATCCTTAGTACCTCAAAAGCTAGCACATTTGTGGTGTGAGTACAGGTAGGGCTTTAGTGAAGTCCTCTTGACTCACACATATCATGGGCCCGACTGTCTACAATAAGTTACCTCACACAATAACTTCATCATCAAATCTAGTGATATTGAAGTTTTGCACAGATCATTCACTAGTTAAGATTCTATGATTTTGAAGAATTTCTAACATAAGAGACGAATTTACTTAGCATTCCATGGATTCACCGTGCGGGTGCCGGGTCCATAGCGTTGCAGAGGAGGAGGCTCAAGTCAAGGTGCCTGGGACTTGCAACCCAGTGAGTAAGGTTAAGGGGCCCTTTATGATGCATCAATGCTCCCTTTCACCACCTGAGCCTCCCCACCTGCCCAACCAACTGACAATCCAAATAGTATGCCTCACTAACATATCTTGGAATTATTTTAGATTTAAGTACTTTTTATCAGTACAGTACATGCACAATGTTTTTTAATACTTAACTATGGAATTATTTATATGTTATGAATACATAACTAAGGAATATTTAAACATTAAGTTACTGCAGTTTTGAATATATTAATTTTTCAACATTTAATTTACACATAGCCATTGCTGATAAGTTTAAGGAAAGGTAATCAGCAAATAGAAAATTAGCTCATAGATCACTAGCTCAAGGTATAGTCTGGCAAATGTTGTGGAAGTTTCATCAGGTCCTGTGACAATGTTTTATAAAAGCCTGACCTCCTATTTACTATCTCTATTAATTTTCACGTTATATTGCACAACATTCAAGAATGAATACAGTAGGTATTTAATCTAATATTATGATCTGACTGCGATATTCATTGTGCTACGGCGACTCAGTTTCATTCATAAATGAGCTGTCAAAACAGGGCGACGAAAACAAAGAGCCACTACCTACTGTGCAATGATGAATTAATTCGCATACGCTAGGTCACCTGCCTACGTACTCCAAGTCATCGAGAAATTCACTCAATTACCGATATTCATTCACATCTGACTTAGAAAACCCAAATACCTCTCGATAGGTACCACCTGTTCACTTCATTGACAACAACTGTCTGAGACACTACCGCAAATGTTTCTAGCACATCGTATTTGTATACGTATTCTTAACACCAAATTGCTCTTATTTGTATAGTCAAAGTACAAAAAATGTTACTCACCGATCTTTATTTTCAATCTTTCTTCAACTCGCACTTTACGCGTATCGTCCGCCATGTTAAATCCATAACTGTTTATCTCTTTCATCCGCTGTTATCTCTCTCGGAACGAGCCCGCTCGACCGCCCTCCGCCGCCGGCGGCTTGTCCCGCCACTTCCGGAGTGTCGTAATGTTCTACTTCTACTTGAGTCTATCCATTGAACTGCCAGAAGCAAAACCAAAACTAACTTCACTTTTTAGGTCCATGTATTAGCAATGTTTTGAATACAATGAAATAAATGTACACATGAAATCCATTTGTTTTACGTTTGCGTTGCGCATGTGCTCGGTTATATTACACTACACTAATATTGTATCAATGAATGCACTTTGAGGATAAAACTGCACACAACCGAGAAACAGTATAACCATTCTTCAGCTGCACAATCAACACATGGTCATGAAAATGTTGTGATTTTTTTCTGAATGAATAAAAATTATGAATGAGAAATTACGTCACGTAAGAAGTTGCGCCTGCGCGTTCGATTCGTTCGAGTCACTCACACAGTCCACAGACACAACACAAATATAACTTCAAAATTAACAGTGTGACTAACACGATATGAAAAATTCTGCTACACTGGGTGACTTGTGTCCAAGGATCATAAAAGAAAACAACCAGATTGAGCTCATTGTGTACAGAGCGAGAGGCTCTAACTCACCGCATTGGCTCTGTTCAGACATTTTCAAGGTAAACATTCTAGTTAACAGTCCATAACTGGGAATATTAAATTTGTAACAACGATATTAGTATTGTTTTTTTTGTATCTATTTCCGTCGACAACCTATAACTGAGACCATTGAATTTGTAACAACGATATTGGTATTGATTATATTCGTTTTTGTTTTATAGTCGAAGCCACTTCGCAGCGATTGTTGCGCGTCTGTCGCAATTGAGCCAACATGGGTGAAATTTGTAGTGTCAATGCCCAATTTTGCACATGTTATTCTTCTAATCAATTTCGATTGTAAGTGTAATACTTTTGAGGTCTTGGCTGTTGTGCACACAATTTTTCCTGACTTTCAGTTGAAATTGGGGACAGTAATGGTAACAATGACAAAAAAAAGTAATGGTTACATGAACATTGGTATTTGTACCTACGCTATAATCTACAGCTACTATGTTCAAATCCGTATTCGTACTCCGAACAATGATAGCAAAACTAGCAGTGCCCCAACTCTTGAATCGATTTTAATATTGTTAGGTTTGCAATGACGCCTGCTATGCGGATTTCATTACAAAATCACAAATATACGATAGGAAAAAAATTTCCCGCACATGACTTAAATTTTTCCTATCGTATATTTGTGATTTTGTCTTGAATCGATCTTCACCATAATTGCTCCATGGTAACGCGAGACTTCATACAGCACGAGAAACCGTTTTTACAGGAACTGCAATTAGAACCATTCGTCACCCTCCGTATTCGCCAGACCAGAAAAAAGTTTTCTTCCCAGGAAGCAGTACAAAATGCTTTCACAGAGTTTGTATAATCTAGATTACCAGAATTCTGTCGCAAAGGCATAAATTATCTTCCTATTAGATACCAGCTATGTATAGATAATAACGGTAATTATTTTGATTAAGTCAATATATAAAAAAACGCTTATTACCCTCTGCTTTATGCTTTGCAAGGATGGAATTTACCACTCGGAAATTTAGGGTTATATACAGTACCTAAGTAATCGAACCTCCTACAATAACACGCACACGCATGCACACAATTTCGTCATTACTTTGAAAATAATACCACAGTATCACCAATATTGGTTAATAAATTAAAATGTGGTGATATAAAAACAAATCTCACGCAGTATCCCAGTAAATTTTGGCCACCATACTTCTTTCAATATTAATATGACGTTTTAAATTTCAACCTACATATGTGCTATGTTTCTACCAAAGAATATTTAATAATATACAGAAATTCTACCTTACATTATTTTTTCTTGGGATACAATATAGCTTGCGTATTTTCTTCAAAAAGGGTTGATCCTCTTTTTTAATCACTATATATTTTTTTGAAGATTGTGTCATTACCCCCTTGGCTTGACGGGCTGGAGTGTCATCTCCAAATTACAGATTTTTAGAGTTCCGTACCCGAAGGGTAAAAACGGGACCCTATTACTAAGACATTGCTGTCCATCCATCCGTCTATCACCAGGTGGTATCTTAAGAAGGGTGATAGGTAGACAGTTGAAATTTTCACAAATGATGTATTTTTATTGCCGCTTTAACAACAAATACTAAAAATAAAATAAAATAAATATTTAAGGGGGACTCCCATAAAACAAACTTGATTTTTTTACCATATCTTGCTCGATACTAATAACGGTGACAGGTAGACGCTTTAAATATTCACAGAATATTTAGTTACGGAACCCTTCGTGCACGAGTCGCACTCGCACTTGGCCGGTTTAGTAGACTTCATTTCTATAGGTCCGTTTGAGAAGTTGAGCCTAGATTGTAAAGCCTACGCCTACATTACTTTGTACCAGGTATAGTCATAGGCTTGTCTATTACATGTGATCGAGTTGCTGGCCTTCCAATTTTTGCGGGTACTTTCCGGACTCGGATGTTTCTGTAAATACCTACAAATTGCAAAGTTATTTATGTAAAACCTCACTTTTATTTTGAAGATCAAAATATCTTTGCGCCGGAACAGCATGGTTTTCGGAAATCTAAAAACATGAAAGTTGCTATTTATAACTTTCTCTACAATGTTGTAACAAATGTGGTTGAGCTAAGCCCTCAGTTGCGTTATTTATGGATATGACCAAAGCTTTTGACCATATTGAACACGAAACGCTTATATATAAACTCGAGGCATATGGTGTTAGAAACACTGCAAACCAGCTTATCAAGGCCCACCTTTCTAATACAGTGCAGGCTACACAAATTAACCGCATAAAAACAGGCAAAATGTATACATCAGAGTTTCAACAAATATATTACGGTGTCCCTCAAGGCAGTGTTTTAGGACTACTGCTCTTTCTGATTTATGGTAATGACCTACCAAAAGTAATATCCTTCCCAAAAACATTGTTTGCTGACGATAGTACAATTTTATTCACGGATGGCAAAGGAAATAATGACAATTTAAATATCGACATTAATAATACATTGACATCGCTAATCAGCTGGTTTGACATGAATAATTTAAATAATAAATAGATTCAGGCGTTACTTTGCGGAAATCCATATTTAGTAATAACAAATATTTTTTAAATATTTTATGAAAACATCAAATTAATATTTTAATAAAACACTTCAAAAATACAAAATAGATCTAGAGACAATTCCGCCTAATTTTCCTGTTAAGCCGACGTGACTTCACAAACGCCACGCAGCCAAACGCACGATTGAGAATGAATGATTCTCGATCATGCGCTCGTAGAGTCAAGACCTGAAGATGCTTCGTGTAGAACCGAAACGCGTCGAAAATTCTTCCATTTTGGCTGCGTGGCGTTTGTGACTTCACGTCGGCTTAACAGGAAAATTAGGCGGAATTGTCACTAGATATATTTTTGTATTTTTAAGTGTTTTATTAAAATATTAATTTGATGTTTTCATAAAATATTTTAAAAATATTTGTAATTAATGAATAATTTAAAAATCAATTTCAAAACGACACAAATAATTAATTTCAGACAAAGGCAGTCAGACAATGAACTTATGGTTAACTTGAATATAAATTACCAGGGGAAAACGATTGGTGAAATTGAGTCAACCAAGATCTTAGGTTTCCAAATAGACATAAAAATCACATAGAAAGAACACATAGAAATAATATCTAAAAGAATTTCATAATTTTCATATGCTGTATACAAACTGAGTAAAATAACAATTCAGGACACTGTACTCACAGAATATGATAGCTATGTAGCTTCGGTTTCCAGATATGGTGTCATATTTTGGGGTAATACTACAAACAAGATGGATGTTTTTAAAGCGTAAAAGAAATGCATTCGTGCTATTAGCATTTTTTTTATGTTGTTGTGGCGTAACAAGCTTGAGGCCCACCTGATATTAAACGGACTAAACTCTGCCTGTAACAGTTGCCTTTCATCACAAGTCATGAATTGCACTGCACCCGTCACTTTGAGACATAGTTGTTAAGTCTCATGTGCCTGTAATTTCACTGGATCTCAAGGACTTCTGACGGTACACACCGTTAGGTGCTTGGTGACAGATTCTCTACTTGACGGTGGTAGCTAGCCAGGCGGGCAGTTGCAAAATGCCCTTCCACCATGCGATGAAGCTCAAGCCAAGCCTCAAGCACGGCAGTCTATAGCTATTACCGCTCGGCCATCATTGCTTCAAAACAACCTAGCTCAAATAAACTCTTAAACTCACTTCATCAGACTAAACATATTAACATATCCGTCTCTCCATATATATATATATATATATATATATACGAAACTCCTCTGTTTGTCCGACAAAAATTACACCTATTTACTAAATATGACTTTCAAGGTAGACGAGGAAAGGATCTCCGACACCTTGCCTCAAATACGTTACTATTAAATAAAAGTGTGTTCTATATGGCTGCAATTGTTTATAATAAATTTCATTTCATTTCCAGATACTTAGTGAGACACGAGGTAATCTTGACATTCACTAAAAAGTGCTATTAAAAATATTATTTTTAGTTCGATATTATTTATTGTAATCGGCATTTTGGCGCCCTTAACTGGCGCCTAGAGCAACCGCTTCTTTCATTTTATTCTTACCAAAATAGTTTTTTTTGGTGTTAGATATGGTTACACTGAAAATTGTAAAATACTTATTTTGGTTTCGTACGGTTTGTACATTATTCGTCAATAATAGATAAGGCATTGTACACTTAGCGGTCGTTTCTCCAAACCGGGATACCGGTCGATAGTCGTATTTACAATAAGATTTGAGAGCTTAACATTAAATCTGCGAAAGTCCGATTTTCATACTCCAACTGTTTTCGAAAGGAATTCCTTGGCTATACGAAAAAAATCCATTAGGCGCACAAATGTAGCGAGACCGTCATTTACAATAATAATAATAATCACATGAATAATAACATTGAAGTCTACGAATTAGTTCGTAGATTGAAATTGATTGTTGTTGCAAAAATAAGGTTATATATATTAATAATGTCATATTAAGGTGTCAGTGCAACCAGCTCAAATTAAATTTTTGGCGGCTAAATAATCGCGTAACTACTTAGACATGAATGTACCTAGAAAGCTGTAATTTCGCATATGTATAGGGAACAAATCAGTAACAGTGTTAAAATAAATTAAAATGATAGGGATAAAATAGTTTGTTTTATTTATTTTATATTTTGACGCCCTTGTCTGTCCCGAGTGGGATCCCAGTCGTCTGAAAGAAAAGTTTAGTTTTAAGCTTGTATACAGGGTGATCCAAGAAGTAGTGATATACTGAAGCTGGGTGGTAGAGTACCTAGAGGGCTATCTGAATCACCCATTTTTCGTATTTTCGGAGTTTTGATTTTTTATTTTTTTCAAAGAAGGTGGCATAGTTTCGAAAAAAATAAATGCGTTTTCCCACCATCTTTGTCGTTTGTCCAAACCACTTGTAAAATATTTCATGAAAGGGTTTAATTTTAATTCTCTGCTCGTAAAGCATATGTGACGAGGATTGCACTGGTACCAAGAAGTTATCATAATATGTATATTGCGTCAAATAAACCTGATTTAAACACAAAAATCCTCAAAATCAATTTACATTTCGCTATTCGGTTTACTCGAATTAAATGGATGAAAATGTTATTTTTGTACGGTATAAGTGATATATTTGGGTATGTGGATATGAGAGTGACAAGTTTAGGTTGTAGTTCATGGGGCGTCGAGGGCTAAAAAACTTGGACAATGCATGGACTGCTGCAGCGGACCCTATATGCACCAAGAACTGTCTAGAGGCAAAGGAGAATTCGGATTCATTAAAAAAAATATATACCACACTTACTCAGAAAGCGTCTTATTACTCGTTTAAAAACATGTTATTAAGCTCGTCATTTCACCCTTATACGCCGTACTTATATAAATGTACGGCGGGAAAAGTTATATGGGTTTTCATTCCTGCACTGTTTATGGATCCACACTCCGTAGCAATGAAGGAATTATTATTTAGTAACCGGCTAGGACTCGCGTAATATTTACCATTTACAGCGGCGAGCGCGGGCCTCAGCACGTAACTGGCGCAACCGTCTTAGCGCCAGTTACGTGCTGAGGCCCGCGCTCGCCGCTGTGCACAATCGTGACTCCCAGACGAAGAACTTCAAATAAGTTCGAAACTGGTCGGAGCAATATCCCGTAAATATTACGCGAGTCCTATCCGGTTACTAAATAATAATTATGGACAAAACTCGCAAAAGTTTTTTAGCTCAGTGAAGAAATGTTGTATGAAATTCCATACCTGCACTGATAGAGTTAATTAAGTAACTGACTACTGGTTTTGTTAGAAAAATAATTTATTTAAACAAGCAGAGTGACAACATAGTCTTTACAAATAATAATTAATTTTATTTTACAAAATCTTAACCTTATATACTACTTCTCTGTAATTCAGGATTTCCCCACCAGTGCCTCATGTCCTACTTAGTTATTGCTGATCTCGTGGTAAGGTTTTGTTGACGAAGCTGGTTTGGGTGTATTGGGGTTCCTTAACTCCTCCCTCTCCAAGAGAGAAATTATCCGAAAGTGACTCAGACGACTTCAGAGAATTTCGACAATATTATTTATGCTGAAATTTAAACATAAATAAAATCGTTCCTGAAGTTGCCACAATAATATAAAGAGATACAGTCCATATACTAATTTTAAATGTTACTGTGTTATTTTCTACATTTGCACCATCATCATAACCTAATTTTGCACTTCGTAGCGCTTTTATGTCCGTAAAGTCCACGTTTCGTAAGTCGTAAGCTTCTTGGTCTTGGTTTCAATGTTGTACTGCAGTTCCGGTATTTGAATGACTGGAAGCTGAAGACTCGAATCTGTTGTATTTGAAGTGGCATTTATAATGATCTCTTCTATTTGTATTTGGTTATGCTGACTTAGCGTTAAAATATATGTTCTTTTAAGATTATGTTTGTGAACTTCGTTGTTGCAATTATCCGTGATAATTATTCTTTCTTCTGAGTAGGTAAATCAACCGATCGTTCTTTGTAACCTTCTGTATTCTGCTCTTCTCAATTTTGATATAGTTTTTTAAGCATTGGCTAAGATTGTTTTTTAAGAGCGTTATCTGTTCAGTACAGGTTTCCGTTGGGTATTGAATTATGTTGTTTTCATTGCATAAAAATCTGTTGTTTTTTATTTCCTCGCAGGGTGTCGCTACGGGCATGTATTTCAATCTATTCACCATTAAATAGGGGTATTTTGGAATTATGATAAAGGTGTTATGGGAATTATAAATAGGAATGGAAATAACTTGTAATAATTACATGTTTCTGTGTCTATTAAAGGGATTTCTAATACAAAAACTAATTTACTACTATCTATGTAAGATTATAAAATAATGTTACGTTCTAACTTTAATAAATTATCTTTGCAAATGGGGTATATGGTTCTAGCGTATTTGCTTAAAACTAGTAAGGCATTTAATAATTCTGTGCTATTTATAATTGATTGGTGTAGAATGTGGAATTTACTAAACGCTATCGCTGTTTCTATTTCTTGAATGTTTTCGTAGCAAGTTCGAAAGTTACTTATAGAATCTGATACAAAGAGTGCCTTAAGTGTATCATTTGATTAAATTTATATTCGTATAGTATTACTGAAGACTGTAGGCCTGGTAGGCTAGGTATATTTACTAGGAACTCAAGTTACAGGTTTTAGTATTGGGAATATGATAGGAGACTCTCATTAGGCTATTAGGAAGGTTTTGTTAGGCATAGCTCTCTACAATATGAAGTTAAAGCTGAGCAATTGCTTTAATGTTCATTATTACCAGGGGTCCACATGGGAGCATTATGGACAACGTAGTACACTATGGTGCTCCTATGAGAACCTACTATGGGAAAATACAATTTATTATAAAACAATACAGACAGGAGGATTAGAAGGTTAAGGATGAGTAGGGAATTTGTTGGTAATGCGATAGGGATTTTCAATAGCATAAAACGTGTATATTTTTACTAGTTCCCCGCCAAAAAAAAACACAACAAAAATCATAAAAAATGATAATTCTTTTAACATCAATGTCGATTTTAATGTTAAAAAACAATCGTTTCGTTCCGTACCTTAGATGGAAAAACAACCAAACAACTACACTCTGAGGCTCGGAACGTAGCCTTGCGCTCCATGTGCACACTATTTAGGGTTCTGAACGTATCCCTAGGCTATGTTCAGAACCTTAGAGTGTAGTTCAGTGTGACCGTTTTTGGTATTTTTCATACTAAATTATATACGATTTGAGGCTCTGCAGAATGACAGTAGTTTTTTTTTTTTTTTAATCGTTATAGGTTTGCGTTTGACCACATCCTGCCTGATGTTAAGCATTGATGTGGTCTAGGATGGAGCACGCTTACCTAGAAGAAACCTATTTACTCTC